>CM049578.1:30812542-31263128 GCA_027123335.1 Amphiprion clarkii | reverse complement strand
TGTTCAAATGAAAATGAAGACGAGGGTCCTGCTGGTGTTCACATGAAAATGAAGACGAGGGTCCTGGTCTTCAGATGAAGATGAGAGTGCTGGTGGTCAGATGAAGATGAGAGTCCTGGTCTTCAGATGAAGATGAGAGTCCTGGTCTTCAGATGAAGACGAAGATGAGAGTGCTGGTGTTCAGATGAAGATGAGAGTCCTGGTCTTCAGATGAAGATGAGAGTCCTGGTCTTCAGATGAAGATGAAAGTCCTGGTCTTCAGATGAAGAGGAAGATGAGGGTCCTGGTCTTCAGATGAAGATGAGAGTCCTGGTCTTCAGATGAAGAGGAAGATGAGGGTCCTGGACTTCAGATGAGGGTCCTGGTCTTCAGATGAAGATGAGAGTCCTGGTCTTCAGATGAAGATGAGAATCCTGGTCTTCAGCTTAAGATGAACATGAAGACGAGAGTCCTGGTCTTCAGATGAAGATGAAGACGAGGGTCCTGGTGTTCAGATGAAGATGAAGATGATGAAGACAAGAGTCTTGGTTTTCAAGTGAAGATGAAGGTCCTGGTGTTCAGATGTAGATGAAGACAAGAGTGTTGGTGTTCAAGTGAAGATGAAGGTCCTGGTGTTCAGATGAAGATGAAGACAAGGGTCCTGGTGTTCAGATGAAGACGAGGGTCCTGGTGTTCACATGAAAATGAAGACGAGGGTCCTGCTGGTGTTCACATGAAAATGAAGACGAGGGTCCTGGTCTTCAGATGAAGATGAGAGTGCTGGTGTTCAGATGAAGATGAGAGTCCTGGTCTTCAGATAAAGATGAGAGTCCTGGTCTTCAGATGAAGACAGAGATGAGGGTCCTGGTCATCAGATGAAGATGAGAGTCCTGGTCTTCAGATGAAGATGAGAGTCCTGGTCTTCAGATGAAGATGAGAGTCCTGGTCTTCAGATGAAGATGAGAGTCCTGGTCTTCAGCTTAAGATGAAAATGAAGACGAGAGTCCTGGTGTTCAGATGAAGATGAAGACAAGGGTCCTGGTGTTCAGATGAAGATGGAGATGATGAAGACAAGAGTCTTGGTGTTCAAGTGAAGATGAAGGTCCTGGTATTCAGATGAAGATGAACGTGGTGGTGCTCTGATGAAAATGAAGACGAGAGTCCTGGTCTTCAGATGAAGATGAAGATGAAGACGAGGTTCCTGGTGTTCAGATGAAGATGAAGACGAAGACGAGAGTCTTGGTGTTCAAGTGAAGATGAAGGTCCTGGTATTCAGATGAAGATGAAGACAAGGGTCCTGGTGTGCAGATGAAGATCAAGATGAACGTGGTGGTGCTCTGATGAAAATGAAGACAAGGGTCATGATGTTCACATGAAAATGAAGACGAGGGTCCTGGTCTTCAGATGAAGATGAAGATGAAGATGAGGTTCCTGGTGTTCAGATGAAGATGAAGACGAAGACGAGAGTCTTGGTGTTCAAGTGAAGATGAAGGTCCTGGTATTCAGATGGAGATGAAGACAAGAGTCTTGGTGTTCAAGTGAAGAAGAAGGTCCTGGCATTCAGAGATGAAGAAGAACATGGTGTTGCTCTGATGAAAATGAAGACGAGAGTCATGATGGTCACATGAAAATGAAGACGAGGGTCCTGGACTTCAGATGAAGATGAAGACGAGGGTCCTGCTGTTCAGATGAAGACAAGAGTCTTGGTGTTCAAGTGAAGATGAAGGTCCTGGTATTCAGATGAAGATGAAGACGAGGGTCCTGGTGTTCAGATGAAGACGAGGGTCCTGGTGTTCAAATGAAAATGAAGACGAGGGTCCTGCTGGTGTTCACATGAAAATGAAGACGAGGGTCCTGGTCTTCAGATGAAGATGAGAGTGCTGGTGGTCAGATGAAGATGAGAGTCCTCGTCTTCAGATGAAGATGAGAGTCCTGGTCTTCAGATGAAGAGGAAGATGAGGGTCCTGGTCTTCAGATGAAGATGAGAGTCCTGGTCTTCAGATGAAGAGGAAGATGAGGGTCCTGGACTTCAGATGAGGGTCCTGGTCTTCAGATGAAGATGAGAGTCCTGGTCTTCAGATGAAGATGACAATCCTGGTCTTCAGCTTAAGATGAACATGAAGACGAGAGTCCTGGTCTTCAGATGAAGATGAAGACGAGGGTCCTGGTGTTCAGATGAAGATGAAGATGATGAAGACAAGAGTCTTGGTTTTCAAGTGAAGATGAAGGTCCTGGTGTTCAGATGTAGATGAAGACAAGAGTGTTGGTGTTCAAGTGAAGATGAAGGTCCTGGTGTTTAGATGAAGATGAAGACAAGGGTCCTGGTGTTCAGATGAAGACGAGGGTCCTGGTGTTCACATGAAAATGAAGACGAGGGTCCTGCTGGTGTTCACATGAAAATGAAGACGAGGGTCCTGGTCTTCAGATGAAGATGAGAGTGCTGGTGTTCAGATGAAGATGAGAGTCCTGGTCTTCAGATGAAGATGAGAGTCCTGGTCTTCAGATGAAGACAGAGATGAGGGTCCTGGTCATCAGATGAAGATGAGAGTCCTGGTCTTCAGATGAAGATGAGAGTCCTGGTCTTCAGATGAAGATGAGAGTCCTGGTCTTCAGATGAAGATGAGAGTCCTGGTCTTCAGCTTAAGATGAAAATGAAGACGAGAGTCCTGGTGTTCAGATGAAGATGAAGACAAGGGTCCTGGTGTTCAGATGAAGATGGAGATGATGAAGACAAGAGTCTTGGTGTTCAAGTGAAGATGAAGGTCCTGGTATTCAGATGAAGATGAACGTGGTGGTGCTCTGATGAAAATGAAGACGAGAGTCCTGGTCTTCAGATGAAGATGAAGATGAAGACGAGGTTCCTGGTGTTCAGATGAAGATGAAGACGAAGACGAGAGTCTTGGTGTTCAAGTGAAGATGAAGGTCCTGGTATTCAGATGAAGATGAAGACAAGGGTCCTGGTGTGCAGATGAAGATCAAGATGAACGTGGTGGTGCTCTGATGAAAATGAAGACAAGGGTCATGATGTTCACATGAAAATGAAGACGAGGGTCCTGGTCTTCAGATGAAGATGAAGATGAAGATGAGGTTCCTGGTGTTCAGATGAAGATGAAGACGAAGACGAGAGTCTTGGTGTTCAAGTGAAGATGAAGGTCCTGGTATTCAGATGGAGATGAAGACAAGGGTCCTGGTGTTCAGATGAAGATCAAGATGAACATGGTGGTGCTCTGATGAAAATGAAGACGAGGGTCATGATGTTCACATGAAAATGAAGACGAGGGTCCTGGTCTTCAGATGAAGATGAGAGTCCTGGTCTTCAGATGAAGATGAGAATCCTGGTCTTCAGCTTAAGATGAACATGAAGACGAGAGTCCTGGTCTTCAGATGAAGATGAAGACGAGGGTCCTGGTGTTCAGATGAAGATGAAGATGATGAAGACAAGAGTCTTGGTTTTCAAGTGAAGATGAAGGTCCTGGTGTTCAGATGTAGATGAAGACAAGAGTGTTGGTGTTCAAGTGAAGATGAAGGTCCTGGTATTCAGATCAAGATGAAGACGAGGGTCCTGGTGTTCAGATGAAGACGAGGGTCCTGGTGTTCACATGAAAATGAAGACGAGGGTCCTGCTGGTGTTCACATGAAAATGAAGACGAGGGTCCTGGCCTTCAGATGAAGATGAGAGTGCTGGTGTTCAGATGAAGATGAGGCTCCTGGTCTTCAGATGAAGATGAAGACAAGAGTCTTGGTGTTCAAGTGAAGAAGAAGGTCCTGGCATTCAGAGATGAAGAAGAACATGGTGTTGCTCTGATGAAAATGAAGACGAGAGTCATGATGGTCACATGAAAATGAAGACGAGGGTCCTGGTCTTCAGATGAAGATGAAGACAAGAGTCTTGGTGTTCAAGTGAAGATGAAGGTCCTGGTATTCAGATGAAGATGAAGACGAGGGTCCTGGTGTTCAGATGAAGACGAGGGTCCTGGTGTTCAAATGAAAATGAAGACGAGGGTCCTGCTGGTGTTCACATGAAAATGAAGACGAGGGTCCTGGTCTTCAGATGAAGATGAGAGTGCTGGTGGTCAGATGAAGATGAGAGTCCTGGTCTTCAGATGAAGATGAGAGTCCTGGTCTTCAGATGAAGACGAAGATGAGAGTGCTGGTGTTCAGATGAAGATGAGAGTCCTGGTCTTCAGATGAAGATGAGAGTCCTGGTCTTCAGATGAAGATGAAAGTCCTGGTCTTCAGATGAAGAGGAAGATGAGGGTCCTGGTCTTCAGATGAAGATGAGAGTCCTGGTCTTCAGATGAAGAGGAAGATGAGGGTCCTGGACTTCAGATGAGGGTCCTGGTCTTCAGATGAAGATGAGAGTCCTGGTCTTCAGATGAAGATGAGAATCCTGGTCTTCAGCTTAAGATGAACATGAAGACGAGAGTCCTGGTCTTCAGATGAAGATGAAGACGAGGGTCCTGGTGTTCAGATGAAGATGAAGATGATGAAGACAAGAGTCTTGGTTTTCAAGTGAAGATGAAGGTCCTGGTGTTCAGATGTAGATGAAGACAAGAGTGTTGGTGTTCAAGTGAAGATGAAGGTCCTGGTGTTCAGATGAAGATGAAGACAAGGGTCCTGGTGTTCAGATGAAGACGAGGGTCCTGGTGTTCACATGAAAATGAAGACGAGGGTCCTGCTGGTGTTCACATGAAAATGAAGACGAGGGTCCTGGTCTTCAGATGAAGATGAGAGTGCTGGTGTTCAGATGAAGATGAGAGTCCTGGTCTTCAGATAAAGATGAGAGTCCTGGTCTTCAGATGAAGACAGAGATGAGGGTCCTGGTCATCAGATGAAGATGAGAGTCCTGGTCTTCAGATGAAGATGAGAGTCCTGGTCTTCAGATGAAGATGAGAGTCCTGGTCTTCAGATGAAGATGAGAGTCCTGGTCTTCAGCTTAAGATGAAAATGAAGACGAGAGTCCTGGTGTTCAGATGAAGATGAAGACAAGGGTCCTGGTGTTCAGATGAAGATGGAGATGATGAAGACAAGAGTCTTGGTGTTCAAGTGAAGATGAAGGTCCTGGTATTCAGATGAAGATGAACGTGGTGGTGCTCTGATGAAAATGAAGACGAGAGTCCTGGTCTTCAGATGAAGATGAAGATGAAGACGAGGTTCCTGGTGTTCAGATGAAGATGAAGACGAAGACGAGAGTCTTGGTGTTCAAGTGAAGATGAAGGTCCTGGTATTCAGATGAAGATGAAGACAAGGGTCCTGGTGTGCAGATGAAGATCAAGATGAACGTGGTGGTGCTCTGATGAAAATGAAGACAAGGGTCATGATGTTCACATGAAAATGAAGACGAGGGTCCTGGTCTTCAGATGAAGATGAAGATGAAGATGAGGTTCCTGGTGTTCAGATGAAGATGAAGACGAAGACGAGAGTCTTGGTGTTCAAGTGAAGATGAAGGTCCTGGTATTCAGATGGAGATGAAGACAAGAGTCTTGGTGTTCAAGTGAAGAAGAAGGTCCTGGCATTCAGAGATGAAGAAGAACATGGTGTTGCTCTGATGAAAATGAAGACGAGAGTCATGATGGTCACATGAAAATGAAGACGAGGGTCCTGGTCTTCAGATGAAGATGAAGACGAGGGTCCTGGTGTTCAGATGAAGACAAGAGTCTTGGTGTTCAAGTGAAGATGAAGGTCCTGGTATTCAGATGAAGATGAAGACGAGGGTCCTGGTGTTCAGATGAAGACGAGGGTCCTGGTGTTCAAATGAAAATGAAGACGAGGGTCCTGCTGGTGTTCACATGAAAATGAAGACGAGGGTCCTGGTCTTCAGATGAAGATGAGAGTGCTGGTGGTTAGATGAAGATGAGAGTCCTCGTCTTCAGATGAAGATGAGAGTCCTGGTCTTCAGATGAAGAGGAAGATGAGGGTCCTGGTCTTCAGATGAAGATGAGAGTCCTGGTCTTCAGATGAAGAGGAAGATGAGGGTCCTGGACTTCAGATGAGAGTCCTGGTCTTCAGATGAAGATGACAATCCTGGTCTTCAGCTTAAGATGAACATGAAGACGAGAGTCCTGGTCTTCAGATGAAGATGAAGACGAGGGTCCTGGTGTTCAGATGAAGATGAAGATGATGAAGACAAGAGTCTTGGTTTTCAAGTGAAGATGAAGGTCCTGGTGTTCAGATGTAGATGAAGACAAGAGTGTTGGTGTTCAAGTGAAGATGAAGGTCCTGGTGTTTAGATGAAGATGAAGACAAGGGTCCTGGTGTTCAGATGAAGACGAGGGTCCTGGTGTTCACATGAAAATGAAGACGAGGGTCCTGCTGGTGTTCACATGAAAATGAAGACGAGGGTCCTGGTCTTCAGATGAAGATGAGAGTGCTGGTGTTCAGATGAAGATGAGAGTCCTGGTCTTCAGATGAAGATGAGAGTCCTGGTCGTCAGATGAAGACAGAGATGAGGGTCCTGGTCATCAGATGAAGATGAGAGTCCTGGTCTTCAGATGAAGATGAGAGTCCTGGTCTTCAGATGAAGATGAGAGTCCTGGTCTTCAGATGAAGATGAGAGTCCTGGTCTTCAGCTTAAGATGAAAATGAAGACGAGAGTCCTGGTGTTCAGATGAAGATGAAGACAAGGGTCCTGGTGTTCAGATGAAGATGAAGACAAGGGTCCTGGTGTTCAGATGAAGATGGAGATGATGAAGACAAGAGTCTTGGTGTTCAAGTGAAGATGAAGGTCCTGGTATTCAGATGAAGATGAACGTGGTGGTGCTCTGATGAAAATGAAGACGAGAGTCCTGGTCTTCAGATGAAGATGAAGATGAAGACGAGGTTCCTGGTGTTCAGATGAAGATGAAGACGAAGACGAGAGTCTTGGTGTTCAAGTGAAGATGAAGGTCCTGGTATTCAGATGAAGATGAAGACAAGGGTCCTGGTGTGCAGATGAAGATCAAGATGAACGTGGTGGTGCTCTGATGAAAATGAAGACAAGGGTCATGATGTTCACATGAAAATGAAGACGAGGGTCCTGGTCTTCAGATGAAGATGAAGATGAAGATGAGGTTCCTGGTGTTCAGATGAAGATGAAGACGAAGACGAGAGTCTTGGTGTTCAAGTGAAGATGAAGGTCCTGGTATTCAGATGGAGATGAAGACAAGGGTCCTGGTGTTCAGATGAAGATCAAGATGAACATGGTGGTGCTCTGATGAAAATGAAGACGAGGGTCATGATGTTCACATGAAAATGAAGACGAGGGTCCTGGTCTTCAGATGAAGATGAGAGTCCTGGTCTTCAGATGAAGATGACAATCCTGGTCTTCAGCTTAAGATGAACATGAAGACGAGAGTCCTGGTCTTCAGATGAAGATGAAGACGAGGGTCCTGGTGTTCAGATGAAGATGAAGATGATGAAGACAAGAGTCTTGGTTTTCAAGTGAAGATGAAGGTCCTGGTGTTCAGATGTAGATGAAGACAAGAGTGTTGGTGTTCAAGTGAAGATGAAGGTCCTGGTATTCAGATCAAGATGAAGACGAGGGTCCTGGTGTTCAGATGAAGACGAGGGTCCTGGTGTTCACATGAAAATGAAGACGAGGGTCCTGCTGGTGTTCACATGAAAATGAAGACGAGGGTCCTGGTCTTCAGATGAAGATGAGAGTGCTGGTGTTCAGATGAAGATGAGAGTCCTGGTCTTCAGATGAAGATGAGAGTCCTGGGCTTCAGATGAAGACAGAGATGAGGGTCCTGGTCGTCAGATGAAGATGAGAGTCCTGGTCTTCAGATGAAGATGAGAGTCCCGGTCTTCAGCTGAAGATGAAGATCCTGGTGTTCAGATGAAGATGAACATGAAGACAAGAGTCTTGGGGTTCAGGTGAAGATGAAGGTCCTGGTATTCAGATGAAGATGAAGACGAGGGTCCTGGTGTTCAGATGAAGACGACGGTCCTGGTGTTCACATGAAAATGAAGACGAGGGTCCTGCTGGTGTTCACATGAAAATGAAGACGAGGGTCCTGGTCTTCAGATGAAGATGAGAGTCCTGGTCTTCAGATGAAGATGAGAATCCTGGTCTTCAGCTTAAGATGAACATGAAGACGAGAGTCCTGGTCTTCAGATGAAGATGAAGACGAGGGTCCTGGTGTTCAGATGAAGATGAAGATGATGAAGACAAGAGTCTTGGTGTTCAAGTGAAGATGAAGGTCCTGGTGTTCAGATGAAGATGAAGACGAGGGTCCTGGTGTTCAGATGAAGACGAGGGTTCTGGTGTTCACATGAAAATGAAGACGAGGGTCCTGCTGGTGTTCACATGAAAATGAAGACGAGGGTCCTGGTCTTCAGATGAAGATGAGAGTGCTGGTGTTGAGATGAAGATGAGAGTCCTGGTCTTCAGATGAAGATGAGAGTCCTGGTCTTCAGATGAAGAGGAAGATGAGGGTCCTGGTCTTTAGATGAAGATGAGAGTCCTGGTCTTCAGATGAAGATGAGAGTCCTGGTCTTCAGATGAAGATGAGAGTCCTGGTCTTCAGATGAAGATGAAGACCCTGGTGTTCCGATGAAGATGAACATGAAGACAAGAGTCTTGGGGTTCAGGTGAAGATGAAGGTCCTGGTATTCAGATGAAGATGAAGACGAGGGTCCTGGTGTTCAGATGAAGACGAGGGTCCTGGTGTTCACATGAAAATGAAGACGAGGGTCCTGCTGGTGTTCACATGAAAATGAAGACGAGGGTCCTGGCCTTCAGATGAAGATGAGAGTGCTGGTGTTCAGATGAAGATGAGGCTCCTGGTCTTCAGATGAAGATGAAGATGAGGGTCCTGGTCTTCAGATGAAGATGAGAGTCCTGGTCTTCAGATGAAGAGGAAGATGAGGGTCCTGGACTTCAGATGAGGGTCCTGGTCTTCAGATGAAGATGAGAGTCCTGGTCTTCAGATGAAGATGAGAATCCTGGTCTTCAGCTTAAGATGAACATGAAGACGAGAGTCCTGGTCTTCAGATGAAGATGAAGACGAGGGTCCTGGTGTTCAGATGAAGATGAAGATGATGAAGACAAGAGTCTTGGTTTTCAAGTGAAGATGAAGGTCCTGGTGTTCAGATGTAGATGAAGACAAGAGTGTTGGTGTTCAAGTGAAGATGAAGGTCCTGGTATTCAGATCAAGATGAAGACGAGGGTCCTGGTGTTCAGATGAAGACGAGGGTCCTGGTGTTCACATGAAAATGAAGACGAGGGTCCTGCTGGTGTTCACATGAAAATGAAGACGAGGGTCCTGGTCTTCAGATGAAGATGAGAGTGCTGGTGTTCAGATGAAGATGAGAGTCCTGGTCTTCAGATGAAGATGAGAGTCCTGGGCTTCAGATGAAGACAGAGATGAGGGTCCTGGTCGTCAGATGAAGATGAGAGTCCTGGTCTTCAGATGAAGATGAGAGTCCCGGTCTTCAGCTGAAGATGAAGATCCTGGTGTTCAGATGAAGATGAACATGAAGACGAGAGTCTTGGTGTTCAGGTGAAGATGAAGGTCCTGGTATTCAGATGAAGATGAAGACGAGGGTCCTGGTGTTCAGATGAAGACGACGGTCCTGGTGTTCACATGAAAATGAAGACGAGGGTCCTGCTGGTGTTCACATGAAAATGAAGACGAGGGTCCTGGTCTTCAGATGAAGATGAGAGTCCTGGTCTTCAGATGAAGATGAGAATCCTGGTCTTCAGCTTAAGATGAACATGAAGACGAGAGTCCTGGTCTTCAGATGAAGATGAAGACGAGGGTCCTGGTGTTCAGATGAAGATGAAGATGATGAAGACAAGAGTCTTGGTGTTCAAGTGAAGATGAAGGTCCTGGTGTTCAGATGAAGATGAAGACGAGGGTCCTGGTGTTCAGATGAAGACGAGGGTTCTGGTGTTCACATGAAAATGAAGACGAGGGTCCTGCTGGTGTTCACATGAAAATGAAGACGAGGGTCCTGGTCTTCAGATGAAGATGAGAGTGCTGGTGTTCAGATGAAGATGAGAGTCCTGGTCTTCAGATGAAGATGAGAGTCCTGGTCTTCAGATGAAGAGGAAGATGAGGGTCCTGGTCTTCAGATGAAGATGAGAGTCCTGGTCTTCAGATGAAGATGAGAGTCCTGGTCTTCAGATGAAGATGAGAGTCCTGGTCTTCAGATGAAGATGAAGACCCTGGTGTTCAGATGAAGATGAACATGAAGACAAGAGTCTTGGTGTTCAAGTGAAGATGAAGGTCCTGGTATTCAGATGAAGATGAAGACGAGGGTCCTGGTGTTCAGATGAAGACGAGGGTCCTGGTGTTCACATGAAAATGAAGACGAGGGTCCTGCTGGTGTTCACATGAAAATGAAGACGAGGGTCCTGGCCTTCAGATGAAGATGAGAGTGCTGGTGTTCAGATGAAGATGAGGCTCCTGGTCTTCAGATGAAGATGAAGACAAGAGTCTTGGTGTTCAAGTGAAGAAGAAGGTCCTGGCATTCAGAGATGAAGAAGAACATGGTGTTGCTCTGATGAAAATGAAGACGAGAGTCATGATGGTCACATGAAAATGAAGACGAGGGTCCTGGTCTTCAGATGAAGATGAAGACAAGAGTCTTGGTGTTCAAGTGAAGATGAAGGTCCTGGTATTCAGATGAAGATGAAGACGAGGGTCCTGGTGTTCAGATGAAGACGAGGGTCCTGGTGTTCAAATGAAAATGAAGACGAGGGTCCTGCTGGTGTTCACATGAAAATGAAGACGAGGGTCCTGGTCTTCAGATGAAGATGAGAGTGCTGGTGGTCAGATGAAGATGAGAGTCCTGGTCTTCAGATGAAGATGAGAGTCCTGGTCTTCAGATGAAGACGAAGATGAGAGTGCTGGTGTTCAGATGAAGATGAGAGTCCTGGTCTTCAGATGAAGATGAGAGTCCTGGTCTTCAGATGAAGATGAAAGTCCTGGTCTTCAGATGAAGAGGAAGATGAGGGTCCTGGTCTTCAGATGAAGATGAGAGTCCTGGTCTTCAGATGAAGAGGAAGATGAGGGTCCTGGACTTCAGATGAGGGTCCTGGTCTTCAGATGAAGATGAGAGTCCTGGTCTTCAGATGAAGATGAGAATCCTGGTCTTCAGCTTAAGATGAACATGAAGACGAGAGTCCTGGTCTTCAGATGAAGATGAAGACGAGGGTCCTGGTGTTCAGATGAAGATGAAGATGATGAAGACAAGAGTCTTGGTTTTCAAGTGAAGATGAAGGTCCTGGTGTTCAGATGTAGATGAAGACAAGAGTGTTGGTGTTCAAGTGAAGATGAAGGTCCTGGTGTTCAGATGAAGATGAAGACAAGGGTCCTGGTGTTCAGATGAAGACGAGGGTCCTGGTGTTCACATGAAAATGAAGACGAGGGTCCTGCTGGTGTTCACATGAAAATGAAGACGAGGGTCCTGGTCTTCAGATGAAGATGAGAGTGCTGGTGTTCAGATGAAGATGAGAGTCCTGGTCTTCAGATAAAGATGAGAGTCCTGGTCTTCAGATGAAGACAGAGATGAGGGTCCTGGTCATCAGATGAAGATGAGAGTCCTGGTCTTCAGATGAAGATGAGAGTCCTGGTCTTCAGATGAAGATGAGAGTCCTGGTCTTCAGATGAAGATGAGAGTCCTGGTCTTCAGCTTAAGATGAAAATGAAGACGAGAGTCCTGGTGTTCAGATGAAGATGAAGACAAGGGTCCTGGTGTTCAGATGAAGATGGAGATGATGAAGACAAGAGTCTTGGTGTTCAAGTGAAGATGAAGGTCCTGGTATTCAGATGAAGATGAACGTGGTGGTGCTCTGATGAAAATGAAGACGAGAGTCCTGGTCTTCAGATGAAGATGAAGATGAAGACGAGGTTCCTGGTGTTCAGATGAAGATGAAGACGAAGACGAGAGTCTTGGTGTTCAAGTGAAGATGAAGGTCCTGGTATTCAGATGAAGATGAAGACAAGGGTCCTGGTGTGCAGATGAAGATCAAGATGAACGTGGTGGTGCTCTGATGAAAATGAAGACAAGGGTCATGATGTTCACATGAAAATGAAGACGAGGGTCCTGGTCTTCAGATGAAGATGAAGATGAAGATGAGGTTCCTGGTGTTCAGATGAAGATGAAGACGAAGACGAGAGTCTTGGTGTTCAAGTGAAGATGAAGGTCCTGGTATTCAGATGGAGATGAAGACAAGAGTCTTGGTGTTCAAGTGAAGAAGAAGGTCCTGGCATTCAGAGATGAAGAAGAACATGGTGTTGCTCTGATGAAAATGAAGACGAGAGTCATGATGGTCACATGAAAATGAAGACGAGGGTCCTGGTCTTCAGATGAAGATGAAGACGAGGGTCCTGGTGTTCAGATGAAGACAAGAGTCTTGGTGTTCAAGTGAAGATGAAGGTCCTGGTATTCAGATGAAGATGAAGACGAGGGTCCTGGTGTTCAGATGAAGACGAGGGTCCTGGTGTTCAAATGAAAATGAAGACGAGGGTCCTGCTGGTGTTCACATGAAAATGAAGACGAGGGTCCTGGTCTTCAGATGAAGATGAGAGTGCTGGTGGTTAGATGAAGATGAGAGTCCTCGTCTTCAGATGAAGATGAGAGTCCTGGTCTTCAGATGAAGAGGAAGATGAGGGTCCTGGTCTTCAGATGAAGATGAGAGTCCTGGTCTTCAGATGAAGAGGAAGATGAGGGTCCTGGACTTCAGATGAGGGTCCTGGTCTTCAGATGAAGATGAGAGTCCTGGTCTTCAGATGAAGATGACAATCCTGGTCTTCAGCTTAAGATGAACATGAAGACGAGAGTCCTGGTCTTCAGATGAAGATGAAGACGAGGGTCCTGGTGTTCAGATGAAGATGAAGATGATGAAGACAAGAGTCTTGGTTTTCAAGTGAAGATGAAGGTCCTGGTGTTCAGATGTAGATGAAGACAAGAGTGTTGGTGTTCAAGTGAAGATGAAGGTCCTGGTGTTTAGATGAAGATGAAGACAAGGGTCCTGGTGTTCAGATGAAGACGAGGGTCCTGGTGTTCACATGAAAATGAAGACGAGGGTCCTGCTGGTGTTCACATGAAAATGAAGACGAGGGTCCTGGTCTTCAGATGAAGATGAGAGTGCTGGTGTTCAGATGAAGATGAGAGTCCTGGTCTTCAGATGAAGATGAGAGTCCTGGTCGTCAGATGAAGACAGAGATGAGGGTCCTGGTCATCAGATGAAGATGAGAGTCCTGGTCTTCAGATGAAGATGAGAGTCCTGGTCTTCAGATGAAGATGAGAGTCCTGGTCTTCAGATGAAGATGAGAGTCCTGGTCTTCAGCTTAAGATGAAAATGAAGACGAGAGTCCTGGTGTTCAGATGAAGATGAAGACAAGGGTCCTGGTGTTCAGATGAAGATGGAGATGATGAAGACAAGAGTCTTGGTGTTCAAGTGAAGATGAAGGTCCTGGTATTCAGATGAAGATGAACGTGGTGGTGCTCTGATGAAAATGAAGACGAGAGTCCTGGTCTTCAGATGAAGATGAAGATGAAGACGAGGTTCCTGGTGTTCAGATGAAGATGAAGACGAAGACGAGAGTCTTGGTGTTCAAGTGAAGATGAAGGTCCTGGTATTCAGATGAAGATGAAGACAAGGGTCCTGGTGTGCAGATGAAGATCAAGATGAACGTGGTGGTGCTCTGATGAAAATGAAGACAAGGGTCATGATGTTCACATGAAAATGAAGACGAGGGTCCTGGTCTTCAGATGAAGATGAAGATGAAGATGAGGTTCCTGGTGTTCAGATGAAGATGAAGACGAAGACGAGAGTCTTGGTGTTCAAGTGAAGATGAAGGTCCTGGTATTCAGATGGAGATGAAGACAAGGGTCCTGGTGTTCAGATGAAGATCAAGATGAACATGGTGGTGCTCTGATGAAAATGAAGACGAGGGTCATGATGTTCACATGAAAATGAAGACGAGGGTCCTGGTCTTCAGATGAAGATGAGAGTCCTGGTCTTCAGATGAAGATGACAATCCTGGTCTTCAGCTTAAGATGAACATGAAGACGAGAGTCCTGGTCTTCAGATGAAGATGAAGACGAGGGTCCTGGTGTTCAGATGAAGATGAAGATGATGAAGACAAGAGTCTTGGTTTTCAAGTGAAGATGAAGGTCCTGGTGTTCAGATGTAGATGAAGACAAGAGTGTTGGTGTTCAAGTGAAGATGAAGGTCCTGGTATTCAGATCAAGATGAAGACGAGGGTCCTGGTGTTCAGATGAAGACGAGGGTCCTGGTGTTCACATGAAAATGAAGACGAGGGTCCTGCTGGTGTTCACATGAAAATGAAGACGAGGGTCCTGGTCTTCAGATGAAGATGAGAGTGCTGGTGTTCAGATGAAGATGAGAGTCCTGGTCTTCAGATGAAGATGAGAGTCCTGGGCTTCAGATGAAGACAGAGATGAGGGTCCTGGTCGTCAGATGAAGATGAGAGTCCTGGTCTTCAGATGAAGATGAGAGTCCCGGTCTTCAGCTGAAGATGAAGATCCTGGTGTTCAGATGAAGATGAACATGAAGACAAGAGTCTTGGGGTTCAGGTGAAGATGAAGGTCCTGGTATTCAGATGAAGATGAAGACGAGGGTCCTGGTGTTCAGATGAAGACGACGGTCCTGGTGTTCACATGAAAATGAAGACGAGGGTCCTGCTGGTGTTCACATGAAAATGAAGACGAGGGTCCTGGTCTTCAGATGAAGATGAGAGTCCTGGTCTTCAGATGAAGATGAGAATCCTGGTCTTCAGCTTAAGATGAACATGAAGACGAGAGTCCTGGTCTTCAGATGAAGATGAAGACGAGGGTCCTGGTGTTCAGATGAAGATGAAGATGATGAAGACAAGAGTCTTGGTGTTCAAGTGAAGATGAAGGTCCTGGTGTTCAGATGAAGATGAAGACGAGGGTCCTGGTGTTCAGATGAAGACGAGGGTTCTGGTGTTCACATGAAAATGAAGACGAGGGTCCTGCTGGTGTTCACATGAAAATGAAGACGAGGGTCCTGGTCTTCAGATGAAGATGAGAGTGCTGGTGTTGAGATGAAGATGAGAGTCCTGGTCTTCAGATGAAGATGAGAGTCCTGGTCTTCAGATGAAGAGGAAGATGAGGGTCCTGGTCTTTAGATGAAGATGAGAGTCCTGGTCTTCAGATGAAGATGAGAGTCCTGGTCTTCAGATGAAGATGAGAGTCCTGGTCTTCAGATGAAGATGAAGACCCTGGTGTTCCGATGAAGATGAACATGAAGACAAGAGTCTTGGGGTTCAGGTGAAGATGAAGGTCCTGGTATTCAGATGAAGATGAAGACGAGGGTCCTGGTGTTCAGATGAAGACGAGGGTCCTGGTGTTCACATGAAAATGAAGACGAGGGTCCTGCTGGTGTTCACATGAAAATGAAGACGAGGGTCCTGGCCTTCAGATGAAGATGAGAGTGCTGGTGTTCAGATGAAGATGAGGCTCCTGGTCTTCAGATGAAGATGAAGACAAGAGTCTTGGTGTTCAAGTGAAGAAGAAGGTCCTGGCATTCAGAGATGAAGAAGAACATGGTGTTGCTCTGATGAAAATGAAGACGAGAGTCATGGTGTTCACATGAAAATGAAGACGAGGGTCCTGGTCTTCAGATGAAGATGAAGACAAGAGTCTTGGTGTTCAAGTGAAGATGAAGGTCCTGGTATTCAGATGAAGATGAAGACGAGGGTCCTGGTGTTCAGATGAAGACGAGGGTCCTGGTGTTCACATGAAAATGAAGACGAGGGTCCTGCTGGTGTTCACATGAAAATGAAGACGAGGGTCCTGGTCTTCAGATGAAGATGAGAGTGCTGGTGGTCAGATGAAGATGAGAGTCCTGGTCTTCAGATGAAGATGAGAGTCCTGGTCTTCAGATGAAGACGGAGATGAGGGTCCTGGTGTTCAGATGAAGATGAGAGTCCTGGTCTTCAGATGAAGATGAGAGTCCTGGTCTTCAGATGAAGATGAGAGTCCTGGTCTTCAGATGAAGAGGAAGATGAGGGTCCTGGTCTTCAGATGAAGATGAGAGTCCTGGTCTTCAGATGAAGAGGAAGATGAGGGTCCTGGACTTCAGATGAGGGTCCTGGTCTTCAGATGAAGATGAGAGTCCTGGTCTTCAGATGAAGATGAGAATCCTGGTCTTCAGCTTAAGATGAACATGAAGACGAGAGTCCTGGTCTTCAGATGAAGATGAAGACGAGGGTCCTGGTGTTCAGATGAAGATGAAGATGATGAAGACAAGAGTCTTGGTTTTCAAGTGAAGATGAAGGTCCTGGTGTTCAGATGTAGATGAAGACAAGAGTGTTGGTGTTCAAGTGAAGATGAAGGTCCTGGTGTTCAGATGAAGATGAAGACAAGGGTCCTGGTGTTCAGATGAAGACGAGGGTCCTGGTGTTCACATGAAAATGAAGACGAGGGTCCTGCTGGTGTTCACATGAAAATGAAGACGAGGGTCCTGGTCTTCAGATGAAGATGAGAGTGCTGGTGTTCAGATGAAGATGAGAGTCCTGGTCTTCAGATGAAGATGAGAGTCCTGGTCTTCAGATGAAGACAGAGATGAGGGTCCTGGTCATCAGATGAAGATGAGAGTCCTGGTCTTCAGATGAAGATGAGAGTCCTGGTCTTCAGATGAAGATGAGAGTCCTGGTCTTCAGATGAAGATGAGAGTCCTGGTCTTCAGCTTAAGATGAAAATGAAGACGAGAGTCCTGGTGTTCAGATGAAGATGAAGACAAGGGTCCTGGTGTTCAGATGAAGATGGAGATGATGAAGACAAGAGTCTTGGTGTTCAAGTGAAGATGAAGGTCCTGGTATTCAGATGAAGATGAACGTGGTGGTGCTCTGATGAAAATGAAGACGAGAGTCCTGGTCTTCAGATGAAGATGAAGATGAAGACGAGGTTCCTGGTGTTCAGATGAAGATGAAGACGAAGACGAGAGTCTTGGTGTTCAAGTGAAGATGAAGGTCCTGGTATTCAGATGAAGATGAAGACAAGGGTCCTGGTGTGCAGATGAAGATCAAGATGAACGTGGTGGTGCTCTGATGAAAATGAAGACAAGGGTCATGATGTTCACATGAAAATGAAGACGAGGGTCCTGGTCTTCAGATGAAGATGAAGATGAAGATGAGGTTCCTGGTGTTCAGATGAAGATGAAGACGAAGACGAGAGTCTTGGTGTTCAAGTGAAGATGAAGGTCCTGGTATTCAGATGGAGATGAAGACAAGAGTCTTGGTGTTCAAGTGAAGAAGAAGGTCCTGGCATTCAGAGATGAAGAAGAACATGGTGTTGCTCTGATGAAAATGAAGACGAGAGTCATGATGGTCACATGAAAATGAAGACGAGGGTCCTGGTCTTCAGATGAAGATGAAGACGAGGGTCCTGGTGTTCAGATGAAGATGAAGATGATGAAGACAAGAGTCTTGGTGTTCAAGTGAAGATGAAGGTCCTGATGTTCAGATGAAGATGAAGACGAGGGTCTTGGTGTTCAGATGAAGACGAGGGTTCTGGTGTTCACATGAAAATGAAGACGAGGGTCCTGCTGGTGTTCACATGAAAATGAAGACGAGGGTCCTGGTCTTCAGATGAAGATGAGAGTGCTGGTGTTGAGATGAAGATGAGAGTCCTGGTCTTCAGATGAAGATGAGAGTCCTGGTCTTCAGATGAAGAGGAAGATGAGGGTCCTGGTCTTTAGATGAAGATGAGAGTCCTGGTCTTCAGATGAAGATGAGAGTCCTGGTCTTCAGATGAAGATGAGAGTCCTGGTCTTCAGATGAAGATGAAGACCCTGGTGTTCCGATGAAGATGAACATGAAGACAAGAGTCTTGGTGTTCAGGTGAAGATGAAGGTCCTGGTATTCAGATGAAGATGAAGACGAGGGTCCTGGTGTTCAGATGAAGACGAGGGTCCTGGTGTTCACATGAAAATGAAGACGAGGGTCCTGCTGGTGTTCACATGAAAATGAAGACGAGGGTCCTGGCCTTCAGATGAAGATGAGAGTGCTGGTGTTCAGATGAAGATGAGGCTCCTGGTCTTCAGATGAAGATGAAGACAAGAGTCTTGGTGTTCAAGTGAAGAAGAAGGTCCTGGCATTCAGAGATGAAGAAGAACATGGTGTTGCTCTGATGAAAATGAAGACGAGAGTCATGATGGTCACATGAAAATGAAGACGAGGGTCCTGGTCTTCAGATGAAGATGAAGACAAGAGTCTTGGTGTTCAAGTGAAGATGAAGGTCCTGGTATTCAGATGAAGATGAAGACGAGGGTCCTGGTGTTCAGATGAAGACGAGGGTCCTGGTGTTCAAATGAAAATGAAGACGAGGGTCCTGCTGGTGTTCACATGAAAATGAAGACGAGGGTCCTGGTCTTCAGATGAAGATGAGAGTGCTGGTGGTCAGATGAAGATGAGAGTCCTGGTCTTCAGATGAAGATGAGAGTCCTGGTCTTCAGATGAAGACGAAGATGAGAGTGCTGGTGTTCAGATGAAGATGAGAGTCCTGGTCTTCAGATGAAGATGAGAGTCCTGGTCTTCAGATGAAGATGAAAGTCCTGGTCTTCAGATGAAGAGGAAGATGAGGGTCCTGGTCTTCAGATGAAGATGAGAGTCCTGGTCTTCAGATGAAGAGGAAGATGAGGGTCCTGGACTTCAGATGAGGGTCCTGGTCTTCAGATGAAGATGAGAGTCCTGGTCTTCAGATGAAGATGAGAATCCTGGTCTTCAGCTTAAGATGAACATGAAGACGAGAGTCCTGGTCTTCAGATGAAGATGAAGACGAGGGTCCTGGTGTTCAGATGAAGATGAAGATGATGAAGACAAGAGTCTTGGTTTTCAAGTGAAGATGAAGGTCCTGGTGTTCAGATGTAGATGAAGACAAGAGTGTTGGTGTTCAAGTGAAGATGAAGGTCCTGGTGTTCAGATGAAGATGAAGACAAGGGTCCTGGTGTTCAGATGAAGACGAGGGTCCTGGTGTTCACATGAAAATGAAGACGAGGGTCCTGCTGGTGTTCACATGAAAATGAAGACGAGGGTCCTGGTCTTCAGATGAAGATGAGAGTGCTGGTGTTCAGATGAAGATGAGAGTCCTGGTCTTCAGATAAAGATGAGAGTCCTGGTCTTCAGATGAAGACAGAGATGAGGGTCCTGGTCATCAGATGAAGATGAGAGTCCTGGTCTTCAGATGAAGATGAGAGTCCTGGTCTTCAGATGAAGATGAGAGTCCTGGTCTTCAGATGAAGATGAGAGTCCTGGTCTTCAGCTTAAGATGAAAATGAAGACGAGAGTCCTGGTGTTCAGATGAAGATGAAGACAAGGGTCCTGGTGTTCAGATGAAGATGGAGATGATGAAGACAAGAGTCTTGGTGTTCAAGTGAAGATGAAGGTCCTGGTATTCAGATGAAGATGAACGTGGTGGTGCTCTGATGAAAATGAAGACGAGAGTCCTGGTCTTCAGATGAAGATGAAGATGAAGACGAGGTTCCTGGTGTTCAGATGAAGATGAAGACGAAGACGAGAGTCTTGGTGTTCAAGTGAAGATGAAGGTCCTGGTATTCAGATGAAGATGAAGACAAGGGTCCTGGTGTGCAGATGAAGATCAAGATGAACGTGGTGGTGCTCTGATGAAAATGAAGACAAGGGTCATGATGTTCACATGAAAATGAAGACGAGGGTCCTGGTCTTCAGATGAAGATGAAGATGAAGATGAGGTTCCTGGTGTTCAGATGAAGATGAAGACGAAGACGAGAGTCTTGGTGTTCAAGTGAAGATGAAGGTCCTGGTATTCAGATGGAGATGAAGACAAGAGTCTTGGTGTTCAAGTGAAGAAGAAGGTCCTGGCATTCAGAGATGAAGAAGAACATGGTGTTGCTCTGATGAAAATGAAGACGAGAGTCATGATGGTCACATGAAAATGAAGACGAGGGTCCTGGTCTTCAGATGAAGATGAAGACGAGGGTCCTGGTGTTCAGATGAAGACAAGAGTCTTGGTGTTCAAGTGAAGATGAAGGTCCTGGTATTCAGATGAAGATGAAGACGAGGGTCCTGGTGTTCAGATGAAGACGAGGGTCCTGGTGTTCAAATGAAAATGAAGACGAGGGTCCTGCTGGTGTTCACATGAAAATGAAGACGAGGGTCCTGGTCTTCAGATGAAGATGAGAGTGCTGGTGGTCAGATGAAGATGAGAGTCCTCGTCTTCAGATGAAGATGAGAGTCCTGGTCTTCAGATGAAGAGGAAGATGAGGGTCCTGGTCTTCAGATGAAGATGAGAGTCCTGGTCTTCAGATGAAGAGGAAGATGAGGGTCCTGGACTTCAGATGAGGGTCCTGGTCTTCAGATGAAGATGAGAGTCCTGGTCTTCAGATGAAGATGACAATCCTGGTCTTCAGCTTAAGATGAACATGAAGACGAGAGTCCTGGTCTTCAGATGAAGATGAAGACGAGGGTC
The DNA here is from genome assembly GCA_027123335.1 of Amphiprion clarkii. Taxonomy (NCBI): domain Eukaryota; kingdom Metazoa; phylum Chordata; class Actinopteri; family Pomacentridae; genus Amphiprion; species Amphiprion clarkii. The sequence continues at coordinate 31,242,722 of CM049578.1, read as the reverse complement.
CTGGTGTTCAGATGAAGATGAAGATGATGAAGACAAGAGTCTTGGTTTTCAAGTGAAGATGAAGGTCCTGGTGTTCAGATGTAGATGAAGACAAGAGTGTTGGTGTTCAAGTGAAGATGAAGGTCCTGGTGTTTAGATGAAGATGAAGACAAGGGTCCTGGTGTTCAGATGAAGACGAGGGTCCTGGTGTTCACATGAAAATGAAGACGAGGGTCCTGCTGGTGTTCACATGAAAATGAAGACGAGGGTCCTGGTCTTCAGATGAAGATGAGAGTGCTGGTGTTCAGATGAAGATGAGAGTCCTGGTCTTCAGATGAAGATGAGAGTCCTGGTCTTCAGATGAAGACAGAGATGAGGGTCCTGGTCATCAGATGAAGATGAGAGTCCTGGTCTTCAGATGAAGATGAGAGTCCTGGTCTTCAGATGAAGATGAGAGTCCTGGTCTTCAGATGAAGATGAGAGTCCTGGTCTTCAGCTTAAGATGAAAATGAAGACGAGAGTCCTGGTGTTCAGATGAAGATGAAGACAAGGGTCCTGGTGTTCAGATGAAGATGGAGATGATGAAGACAAGAGTCTTGGTGTTCAAGTGAAGATGAAGGTCCTGGTATTCAGATGAAGATGAACGTGGTGGTGCTCTGATGAAAATGAAGACGAGAGTCCTGGTCTTCAGATGAAGATGAAGACGAGGTTCCTGGTGTTCAGATGAAGATGAAGACGAAGACGAGAGTCTTGGTGTTCAAGTGAAGATGAAGGTCCTGGTATTCAGATGAAGATGAAGACAAGGGTCCTGGTGTGCAGATGAAGATCAAGATGAACGTGGTGGTGCTCTGATGAAAATGAAGACAAGGGTCATGATGTTCACATGAAAATGAAGACGAGGGTCCTGGTCTTCAGATGAAGATGAAGATGAGGTTCCTGGTGTTCAGATGAAGATGAAGACGAAGACGAGAGTCTTGGTGTTCAAGTGAAGATGAAGGTCCTGGTATTCAGATGGAGATGAAGACAAGGGTCCTGGTGTTCAGATGAAGATCAAGATGAACATGGTGGTGCTCTGATGAAAATGAAGACGAGGGTCATGATGTTCACATGAAAATGAAGACGAGGGTCCTGGTCTTCAGATGAAGATGAGAGTCCTGGTCTTCAGATGAAGAAGCTAAATTTAGAGGAAAAATTGAGACATTACACCAAAACCTGCAGGAAGACATCAAGTTTAGAGGAAAAATATCAAAATAACAACTTTTATGAGGGAGAGATTCATCCTGAAACCTGCAGGAAGATGCTAAATTTAGAGGAAAAATTGAGAAATTACAGCAAAACCTGCAGGAAGACATCGAGCTTGGAGGAAGAACATCAAATTAACAACTTTTATCAGGCAGAGATTCATCCCGAGAGCCCTGAAACCTGCAGAAAGATGCAAAATTTAGAGGAAAAACTGAGAAATTACACCAAAACCTGCAGGAACATGCTAAATTTAAAGGAAAAACTGAGAAATTACACCAAAACCTGCAGGAAGACATCAACTTTAGAGGAAAAACATGAAAATTAACAACATTTATCAGGTAGAGATTCATCCCGAGAGCCCTGAAACCTGCAGAAAGACGTTAAATTTAGAGGAACAACATCAAAATAACAACTTTTTTCAGGTAGAGATTCATCCTGAAACCTGCAGGAAGACGTTAAATTTAGAGGAAAAACTGAGAAATTACACCAAAACCTGCAGGAAGACATCAAGTTTAGAGGAAAAACATCACAATTATAATATTTATCAGGTAGAGATTCATCCCGAGAGCCCTGAAACCTGCAGAGAGACGTTAAATTTATCGGAAAAATATCAAAATTATAACATTTATCAGGGAGAGATTCGTCAGATGAAGACGAGGGTCCTGGTCTTCAGATGAAGACGAGAGTCCTGGTCTTCAGATGAAGATGAGGATCCTGGTGTTCAGATGAAGACGAGGGTCCTATTGTTCAGATGAAGATGAAGACGAGGGTCCTGGTATTCAAATCAAAATGAAGACGAGGGTCCTGGTGGTCAGATGAAAATGAAGACGAGGGTCCTGGTCTTCAGATGAAGATGGGAGTCCTGGTGTTCAGATGAAAATGAAGACGAGGGTCCTGGTGGTCAGATGAAGACGAGGGTCCTGGTCTTCAGATGAAGATGAGAGTCCTGGTCTTCAGATGAAGATGAAGAGGAGGATCCTGGTGTTCAGATGAAGATGAACATGAAGACGAGAGTCATGGTGTTCAGGTGAAGATGAAGGTCCTGGTGTTCCGATGAAGATGAAGACGAGGGTCCTGGTGTTCAGATGAAGACGAGAGTCCTGGTGTTCAGATGAAGATGAAGACGAGGGTCCTGGTGTTCAGATGAAGGTCAAGATGAACGTGGTGATGCTCTGATGAAAATCAAGACGAGGGTCATGATGTTCACATGAAAATGAAGACGAGGGTCCTCGTCTTCAGATGAAGATGAGAGTCTTGGTGTTCAAGTGAAGATGAAGGTCCTGGTATTCAGATGAAGATGAAGACGAGGGTCCTGGTCTTCAGATGAAGATGAGAGTGCTGGTGGTCAGATGAAGATGAGAGTCCTGGTCTTCAGATGAAGATGAGAGTCCTGGTCTTCAAATGAAGACGAAGATGAGGGTCCTGGTCTTCAGATGAATATGAGAGTCCTGGTCTTCAGATGAAGGTGAGAATCCTGGTCTTCAGCTTAAGATGAACATGAAGACGAGAGTCCTGGTCTTCAGATGAAGATGAAGACGAGGATCCTGGTGTTCAGATGAAGATGATGAAGACAAGAGTCTTGGTTTTCAAGTGAAGATGAAGGTCCTGGTGTTCAGATGAAGATGAAGACAAGAGTGTTGGCGTTCAAGTGAAGATGAAGGTCCTGGTATTCAGAGGAAGATGAAGACGAGGGTCCTGGTGTTCAGGTGAAGACGAGGGTCCTGGTGTTCACATGAAAATGAAGACGAGGGTCCTGCTGGTGTTCACATGAAAATGAAGACGAGGGTCCTGGTCTTCAGATGAAGATGAGAGTGCTGGTGTTCAGATGAAGATGAGAGTCCTGGTCTTCAGATGAAGATGAGAGTCCTGGTCTTCAGATGAAGAGGAAGATGATGAAGACGAGTCTTGGTTTTCAAGTGAAGATGAAGGTCCTGGTGTTCAGATGAAGATGAAGACAAGAGTGTTGGCGTTCAAGTGAAGATGAAGGTCCTGGTATTCAGATCAAGATGAAGACGAGGGTCCTGGTGTTCAGATGAAGACGAGGGTCCTGGTGTTCACATGAAAATGAAGACGAGGGTCCTGCTGGTGTTCACATGAAAATGAAGACGAGGGTCCTGGTCTTCAGATGAAGATGAGAGTGCTGGTGTTCAGATGAAGATGAGAGTCCTGGTCTTCAGATGAAGATGAGAGTCCTGGTCTTCAGATGAAGAGGAAGATGAGGGTCCTGGTCTTCAGATGAAGATGAGAGTCCTGGTCTTCAGATGAAGAGGAAGATGAGGGTCCTGGTCTTTAGATGAAGATGAGAGTCCTGGTCTTCAGATGAAGATGAGAGTGCTGGTGGTCAGATGAAGATGAGAGTCCTGGTCTTCAGATGAAGATGAAGACCCTGGTGTTCAGATGAAGATGAACATGAAGACAAGAGTCTTGGGGTTCAGGTGAAGATGAAGGTCCTGGTATTCAGATGAAGATGAAGACGAGGGTCCTGGTGTTCAGATGAAGACGAGGGTCCTGGTGTTCACATGAAAATGAAGACGAGGGTCCTGCTGGTGTTCACATGAAAATGAAGACGAGGGTCCTGGTCTTCAGATGAAGATGAGAGTGCTGGTGTTCAGATGAAGATGAGGGTCCTGGTCTTCAGATGAAGATGAAGACAAGAGTCTTGGTGTTCAAGTGAAGAAGAAGGTCCTGGCATTCAGAGATGAAGATGAACATGGTGTTGCTCTGATGAAAATGAAGACGAGAGTAATGATGGTCACATGAAAATGAAGACGAGGGTCCTGGTCTTCAGATGAAGATGAAGACAAGAGTCTTGGTGTTCAAGTGAAGATGAAGGTCCTGGTATTCAGATGAAGATGAAGACGAGGGTCCTGGTGTTCAGATGAAGACAAGAGTCTTGGTGTTCAAGTGAAGATGAAGGTCCTGGTATTCAGATGAAGATGAAGACGAGGGTCCTGGTGTTCAGATGAAGACGAGGGTCCTGGTGGTCAAATGAAAATGAAGACGAGGGTCCTGCTGGTGTTCACATGAAAATGAAGACGAGGGTCCTGGTCTTCAGATGAAGATGAGAGTGCTGGTGGTCAGATGAAGATGAGAGTCCTGGTCTTCAGATGAAGATGAGAGTGCTGGTCTTCAGATGAAGACGAAGATGAGGGTCCTGGTCTTCAGATGAAGATGACAGTCCTGGTCTTCAGATGAAGATGAGAGTCCTGGTCTTCAGATGAAGATGAGAGTCCTGGTCTTCAGATGAAGAGGAAGATGAGGGTCCTGGTCTTCAGATGAAGATGAGAGTCCTGGTCTTCAGATGAAGAGGAAGATGAGGGTCCTGGTCTTCAGATGAAGATGAGAGTCCTGGTCTTCAGATGAAGGTGAGAATCCTGGTCTTCAGCTTAAGATGAACATGAAGACGACAGTCCTGGTCTTCAGATGAAGATGAAGACGAGGGTCCTGGTCTTCAGATGAAGATGAAGATGATGAAGACAAGAGTCTTGGTTTTCAAGTGAAGATGAAGGTCCTGGTGTTCAGATGAAGATGAAGACAAGAGTGTTGGCGTTCAAGTGAAGATGAAGGTCCTGGTATTCAGATGAAGATGAAGACGAGGGTCCTGGTGTTCAGGTGAAGACGAGGGTCCTGGTGTTCACATGAAAATGAAGACGAGGGTCCTGCTGGTGTTCACATGAAAATGAAGACGAGGGTCCTGGTCTTCAGATGAAGATGAGAGTGCTGGTGTTCAGATGAAGATGAGAGTCCTGGTCTTCAGATGAAGATGAGAGTCCTGGTCTTCAGATGAAGAGGAAGATGAGGGTCCTGGTCTTCAGATGAAGATGAGAGTCCTGGTCTTCAGATGAAGATGAAGATGAGGGTCCTGGTCTTCAGATGAAGATGAAGACAAGAGTCTTGGTCGTTCAAGTGAAGATGAAGGTCCTGGTATTCAGATGAAGATGAGATCCTGGTGTTGCTCTGATGAAAATGAAGACGAGAGTCCTGAGTGTTCACATGAAAATGAAGACGAGGGTCCTGGTCTTCAGATGAAGATGAAGACAAGAGTCTTGGTGTTCAAGTGAAGATGAAGGTCCTGGTATTCAGATGAAGATGAAGACGAGGGTCCTGGTGTTCAGATGAAGACAAGAGTCTTGGTGTTCAAGTGAAGATGAAGGTCCTGGTATTCAGATGAAGATGAAGACGAGGGTCCTGGTGTTCAGATGAAGACGAGGGTCCTGGTGTTCAAATGAAAATGAAGACGAGGGTCCTGCTGGTGTTCACATGAAAATGAAGACGAGGGTCCTGGTCTTCAGATGAAGATGAGAGTGCTGGTGGTCAGATGAAGATGAGAGTCCTGGTCTTCAGATGAAGATGAGAGTCCTGGTCTTCAGATGAAGACGAAGATGAGGGTCCTGGTCTTCAGATGAAGATGAGAGTCCTGGTCTTCAGATGAAGATGAGAGTCCTGGTCTTCAGATGAAGATGAAGACGAGAGTCCTGGTCTTCAGATGAAGATGAAGACAAGGGTCCTGGTGTTCAGATGAAGATGGAGATGATGAAGACAAGAGTCTTGGTGTTCAAGTGAAGATGAAGGTCCTGGTATTCAGATGAAGATGAACGTGGTGGTGCTCTGATGAAAATGAAGACGAGAGTCCTGGTCTTCAGATGAAGATGAAGACGAGGTTCCTGGTGTTCAGATGAAGATGAAGACGAAGACGAGAGTCTTGGTGTTCAAGTGAAGATGAAGGTCCTGGTATTCAGATGGAGATGAAGACAAGGGTCCTGGTGTGCAGATGAAGATCAAGATGAACGTGGTGGTGCTCTGATGAAAATGAAGACAAGGGTCATGATGTTCACATGAAAATGAAGACGAGGGTCCTGGTCTTCAGATGAAGATGAAGATGAAGATGAGGTTCCTGGTGTTCAGATGAAGATGAAGACGAAGACGAGAGTCTTGGTGTTCAAGTGAAGATGAAGGTCCTGGTATTCAGATGGAGATGAAGACAAGGGTCCTGGTGTTCAGATGAAGATCAAGATGAACATGGTGGTGCTCTGATGAAAATGAAGACGAGGGTCATGATGTTCACATGAAAATGAAGACGAGGGTCCTGGTCTTCAGATGAAGATGAGAGTCCTGGTCTTCAGATGAAGAAGCTAAATTTAGAGGAAAAATTGAGACATTACACCAAAACCTGCAGGAAGACATCAAGTTTAGAGGAAAAATATCAAAATAACAACTTTTATGAGGGAGAGATTCATCCTGAAACCTGCAGGAAGATGCTAAATTTAGAGGAAAAATTGAGAAATTACAGCAAAACCTGCAGGAAGACATCGAGCTTGGAGGAAGAACATCAAATTAACAACTTTTATCAGGCAGAGATTCATCCCGAGAGCCCTGAAACCTGCAGAAAGATGCAAAATTTAGAGGAAAAACTGAGAAATTACACCAAAACCTGCAGGAACATGCTAAATTTAAAGGAAAAACTGAGAAATTACACCAAAACCTGCAGGAATACATCAACTTTAGAGGAAAAACATGAAAATTAACAACATTTATCAGGTAGAGATTCATCCCAAGAGCCCTGAAACCTGCAGAAAGATGCTAAATTTAGAGGAACAACATCAAAATAACAACTTTTTTCAGGTAGAGATTCATCCTGAAACCTGCAGGAAGACGTTGAATTTAGAGGAAAAACTGAGAAATTACACCAAAACCTGCAGGAAGACGTTAAATTCAGAGGAAAAACATCAAAATTATAACCTTTATCAGGTAGAGATTCACCCTGAGAGCCTTGAAACCTGCAAGAAGATGCTAAATTTAGAGGAAAAACATCAAAATCATAATATTTATCAGGTAGAGATTGATCCCGAGAGCCCTGAAACCTGCAGGAAAATGCTAAATTTAGAGGAAAACATCAAAATAACAACTTTTAACAGGTAGAGATTCATCCCGAGAGCCCTGAAACCTGCAGAAAGACGTTAAATTTAGAGGAAAAACTGAGAAATTACACCAAAACCTGCAGGAAGACATCAAGTTTAGAGGAAAAACATCAGAATTATAACATTTATCAGGCAGAGATTCATCCCGAGAGCCCTGAAACCTGCAGAAACATGCTAAATTTAGAGGAAAACTTCAAAATAACTTTTATCAGGTAGAGATTCATCCCGAGAGGCCTGAAACCTGCAGAAAGATGCCAAATTTAGAGGAAAACATCAAAATAACATTTATCAGGCAGAGATTCATCCCGAGAGCCCTGAAACCTGCAGAAAGACGTTAAATTTAGAGGAAAGACTGAGACATTACACCAAAACCTGCAGGAAGACATCAAGTTTAGAGGAAAATATCAATATTATAATATTTATCAGGTAGAGATTCATCCCGAGAGCCCTGAAACCTGCAGGAAGATCCTAAATTTAGAGGAAAACATCAAAATTATAATATTTATCAGGCAGAGATTCATCCCAAGAGCCGTGAAACCTGCAAGAAGATGCTGAATTTAGAGGAAAACATCAGAATTATAACATTTATCAGGCAGAGATTCACCCTGAGAGCCTTGAAACCTGCAAGAACATGCTAAATTTAGAGGAAAAACATCAAAATCATAATATTTATCAGGTAGAGATTGATCCCGAGAGCCCTGAAACCTGCAGGAAGATGCTAAATTTAGAGGAAAAACTGAGAAATTACACCAAAACCTGCAGGAAGACATCAAGTTCAGAGGAAAAACATCAGAAGTATAACATTTATCAGGCAGAGATTCATCCCGAGAGCCCTGAAACCTGCAAGAAGATGCTAAATGTACATGAACAACATCAGTTATAACATTTATCGGGCAGAGATTCATCCCGAGAGCGATGGAACCTGCAGAAAGATGCTAAATTTAGAGGAAAAACATCAGAATTATAACATTTATGAGGTAGAGATTCATCCCGAGAGCCCTGAAACCAGCAGGAAGATGATAAATTTAGAAGAAAACATCAAAATAACTTTTATCAGGTAGAGAGTCATCCCGAGAGCCCTGAAACCTGCAGGAAGATGATGAATTTAGAAGAAAACATCAAAATTACAACTTTCATCAGTTAGGGATTCATCCAGAGAGCCCTGAAACCTGCAAGAAGATGCTAAATTTACATGAAAAACATCAAAATTATAACATTTATCAGGGAGAGATTCATCCCAAGAGCCCTGAAACCTGGAGAAAGACGTTAAATTTAGAGGAAAAATATCAGAATTCTAACATTTATCAGGCAGAGATTCTTCAGATGAAGACGAGAGTCTTGGTCTTCAGATGAAGATGACGACGAGGGTCCTGGTCTTCGGATGAAGATGAGAGTCCTGGTGTTGAGATGAAGATGAAGACGAAGACGAGGGTCCTGGTGTTCAGATGAAGAGGAGGGTCCTGGTGTTCACATGAAAATGAAGACGAGGGTCCGGGTCTTCAGATGAAGATGAAGACGAGGGTCCTGGTGTTCAGATGAAGATGAACATGAAGACGAGAGTCCTGGTGTTCAGGTGAAGATGAAGACGAGGGTCCTGATGCGAAGATGAAGATGAAGATGAGGGTCCTGCCGGTCAGATGAAGATGAGGGTCCTGGTATTCAGATGAAGATGAAGACGAAGACAAAACTCCTGGTGTTTAGGTGAAGATGAAGGTCCTGGTATTCAGATGAAGATGAAGACAAGGGTCCTGGTGTTCAGATGAAGATGAAGACGAGGGTCCAGGTGTTCACATGAAAATGAAGACGAGGGTCCTGGTCTTCAGATGAAGATGAGAGTCCTGGTTTTCAGATGAAGATGAGGATCCTGGTGTTCAGCTGAAGACGAACATTAAGACGAGAGTCCTGGTATTCAGATGAAGATGAAGACGAGAGTCCTGGTCTTCAGATGAAGACTAAGACGAGGGTCCTGGTGCTCAGATGAAGATGGAGATGAGGGTCCTGATGTTCACATGAAAATGTAGACGAGGGTCCTGGCGGTCAGATGAAAATGAAGACGAGGGTCCTGATCTTCAGATGAAGATGAGAGTCCTGGTGTTGAGATGAAGATAAAGACGAGAGTACTGGTATTGAGATGAAGATGGAGACGAGGGTCCTGGTGTTCAGATGAAGACGAGGGTCCTGGTGTTGAGATGAAGATGAAGACTAGGGTCCTGGGGTTCAGATGAAGATGAAGGTCCTGGTGTTCACATGAAAATGAAGACGAGGGTCCTGGGGTTCAGATGAAGACGAGGGTCCTGATGTTCACATGAAAATGATGACGAGGGTCCTGGTATTCACATGAAGGTTAAGACGAGGGTCCTCGTGTTCACATGAAAATGAAGAGGTGGGTCCTGGTGTTCTGATGAAGACGAGGGTCCTGGTGTTCAGATGAAGACGAGAGTCCTGGGGTTCAGATGAAGACGAGGGTCCTGATGTTCACATGAAAATGATAACGAGGGTCCTGGTAGTCACATGGAGATTAAGACGAGGGTCCTTGTGTTCAGATGAAGATGAAGACAAGAGTCCTGGTCTTCAGATGAAGATGAGTGTCCTGGTGTTGAGATGAAGATGAAGACGGGGGTCCTTGTGTTCAGATGAAGACGAGAGTCCTGGTCTTCAGATGAAGATGAGTGTCCTGGTCTTCAGATGAAGATGAAAACGAGGGTCCTGGTGTTCAGATGAAGACGCGGTCCTGGTGTTCCCATGAAAATGAAGACGAGGGTCCTGGCAGTCAGATGAAAATGAAGACGAGGGTCCTGGTCTTCAGGTGAAGATGAGAGTCCTGGTCTTCAGATGAAGATGAAGGTCCTGGTGTTCAGACGAAGATTAAGACAAGAGTCCTGGTGTTTAGGTGAAGATGAAGGTCCTGGTATCCAGATGAAGATGAAGACGAGAGTCCTGGTATTGAGATGAAGATGAAGACGAGGGTCCTGGTGTTCAGATGAAGACGAGGTTCCTGGCGTTCAGATGAAAACGAAGACGAGGGTCCTGCTGTTGTTCACATGAAAATGAAGACGAGGGTCCTGGTCTTCAGATGAAGATGAGAGTCCTGGTCTTCAGATGAAGATGAGGATCCTGGTGTTCAGCTGAAGATGAGAGTACTGGTGGTCAAGTGAAGATGAAGGTCCTGGTATTCAAATGAAGATGAAGACGAGGGTCCTGGTGTTCAGATGAAGATGAAGACGAGGGTCCTGGTGTTCAGATGAAGATGAGGGTCCTGGTGTTCACATGAAAATGAAGACGAGGGTCCTGGTATTCAGATCAAAATGAAGAAGAGGGTCCTGGTATTCAGAACAAAATGAAGACGAGGGTCCTGGCGGTCAGATGAAAATGAAGACGAGGGTCCTGGTCTTCAGATGAAGATGAGAGTCCTGGTGTTGAGATGAAGATGAAGACGAAGACAAGGGTCCTGGTGTTCAGATGAAGACGAGGGTCCCGGTGTTTACATAAAAATGAAGACGAGGGTCCTGGTAGTCAGATGAAAATGAAGACGAGGGTCCTGGTATTCAGATGAAGATGAAGATGAGGGTCCTGCCGGTCAGATGAAGATGAGGGTCCTGGAATTCAGATGAAGATGAAGGTCCTGGTGTTCAGATGAAGATGAAGACAAGAGTCCTGGTGTTTAGGTGAAGATGAAGGTCCTGGTATCCAGATGAAGATGAAGACGAAAGTACTGGTGTTGAGATGAAAATGAAGACGAGGGTCCTGATGTTCAGATGAAGATGAAGACGAGAGTACTGGTGTTGAGATGAAGATGAAGACGAGGGTCCTGATGTTCAGATGAAGATGAAGACGAGAGTACTGGTGTTGAGATGAAGATGAAGACGAGGGTCCTGATGTTCAGATTAAGATGAAGACGAGGGTCCTGGTGTTGAGATGAAGATGAAGACGAAGACGAGGGTCCTGGTGTTCAGATGATGACGAGGGTCCTGGTGTTCACATGAAAATGAAGACGAGGGTCCTGGTGTTCAGATGAAGACGACAGTCCTGGGGTTCAGATGATGATGCGGTTCCTGATGTTCACATGAAAATGATGACGGAGGTCCTGGTATTCACATGAAGATGAAGACGACGGTCCTCGTGGTCAGATGAAGATGAAGATGAAGACGAGGGCCCTGGTGTTCAGATAAAGACAAGAGTCCTGGTGTTCAGATGAAGATGAACATGAAGACGAGAGTCTTGGTGCTCAGGTGAAGATGAAGGTCCTGGTCTTCAGATGAAGATGAAGACGAGGGTCCTGGTGTTCAGATGAAGATGAAGACAAGAGTCTTGGTGTTCAAGTGAAGATGAAGGTCCTGGTATTCAGATGAAGATGAAGACGAGGGTCCTGGTATTCAGATGAAGACGAGGGTTACAGTCATCTACCACGTCTGAGATATAGTGTTTAAAAGTGACCTGTGATCAGATAAAGTGCAGCAACAGCACCAGTGCCACGTCGGCACCAACCTCTGAGCACACCAAAAAAATTAGAAAAGAAGAAACCCTTACCTCAGATCAGATAACGCTTCACCTGAAATGACAAAGTTTAACCTGTGAGAAAAAGTTAGACTTTTCCCTAACCCTTAGTTTCCAAGTAAATATTTGGGATGCAATAAAACACTTCTGATGATACCTCTATCTACACACAAAATACCGTCTTTGTTTTCCTTTACATCATCATTTTTTCAACATTTGGCATCGTTTCTGTCTCCTTTTATTCCTTTTCTCTCTGCAGCAGCAGGTAATTTAATGCTGCACTGTAAGACATTTTCAGCCAGTTACAAGTTCACCTGCTGCCTTAAAAATGTGAGTAGACTCTACTTGAAAGTAACCATTATTTCAACTCAAACTGTCAAGTTATACAAGTTGTTTAATTAATGATAGTTTGCATTTTCAACTCAAGTCTCAGAGTGAAGTCGACTTCCTATGATGAATTGTCCATTCATGAAAACTCAAGTTATCTTGTTATGTAAACTTACAATTCAGTTTCAACTTTGACTTTTAAGATGAGATGACTTCATATTTCATATTGTTAAGTTAAAAGGACTAATCTTTTAAAATTGTTTAAATCTTTCAACTTTATTCCTCATCTTGACTAATTTAGACTTTACAATGAATCAATTTGGTGCTCATTTGTTCAAAAACAAACTTTAACAACTGTTGGATTATTGTGCCTTATATAACTCTTGTTTATTAACCGGTGTGCCTTTATTGTAGAAGTTTAGAATAGTTCACATACATATACCAGTAGCTGTAACTTAGAGTAGTATGCTGTAGTGGAAAAGCACTGGGTGTCTGGGGCCGTGTGAACATTCGTCTTTCAGAGATCAACAAGGACAGTATCTCATGTTGAAGACTACACAACCGGGACCCGCTCAACGATTCAGGGAAAGGGTTGCCCCCACCCTGAGGTGAGAAGGAGAACAAGGAGCGCGGTCACGAGCTGTGCATGAGCAGACACAAGAGGAGAGAAGAAGCCAATCAGAGGGAGAAGACACCAAAAAAGCTTGCATGATTTTGTTGTGGTATACAAGTCTGGGTCAGGGTGGAACTAGGTGTAGTCAGTCTTCATGAACTGTTATATTTAATCTTCTGTTAAATAAACATTTGTAGTAAGACCTATCTTCTCCTATTGCTTCATTCAATGAACGTGCAGGACCTATCTCACACAGTCTATTTTGCTGGTAGATTGGGATCGAGCTCCAACACAACAATGCTCATGCAAGTTGCTCTGTGAATGACAAAGAACGGTGCAGAATAACAATAACTTCAGACTGGCAATGTAATTTTTGCAACAACAAAAAAAAAACACAGTGATGCTGCTTTCTCGAGAACTAACATTGAGCAAAGCAGAAAAGGCTTTCCTTCAGGGAGGCCTCACAGGTACCATTTTCCGTTTACAAACAAAGCCTTACTAGCTTGTTTCTGACTCCATGTATCCTGGCTGAACAGTGGTCAAGTTTTATTTTCATGATGACCCTTTGCATGAATTTAAATGAGTATTTCATCTCAGAAGGATACTCCAGATTCAGGCAGTAGGTTGTCCCCATCAGCATAGCGAAACCAGTGGCCACATCTCTCATGTCAGCAAGAACGATGGTCTCCTCTACCACCACAGCCACATTGGGAATGCATCGTGCAGAACGCCTTCATGTCCAATGAGAAATCCGATGCGCATTCCCTTCATTAAGATGTCCAGGGTTTCACCATGAACCTGAAACATTTGGACAAATGAAATCATTATTTTGTTGGATGCAACTCAAAAAAACAACGTTACTAATAAGTTGACACTAAATTGGCAAAACTGATTGACTGATTATGCAAGAAGGAAAAAAAACATGTACCTCTTCAACTAATAAAAGTGCACATTATTATAGATTATTGCAATTTAACAAGTGTATTGTTTAAAAAAAAAAAATGTCTGTCTCCTTTAGATAGACCAGTGACCCTTCTGTCTTTAAAAATTTCAGAGTTCCCATCACCTTCTTTTCACATGATCTTGATTCTGACAATTGTCGAACCCATGGAACTTCTGTCTATTCTTAAAAGAAAACTTTGGGATTTTTGAACCTGGGCTAGGGTTCCAGGGCTAACTCTGTGGTGAAACTGAATGATAGGAACCAAAATCAGGCTGATCCATGCTGTATTCACTGAGTTTCATTTTTGCCTGAAACCAAAAGTAAGTTTGAACGGGGAATTCAGAGTTTATTCTGAAGAAATGGCTGAATACTTAGACGATTCTGAATACTTGTATGTTGTATTTGAATTTGATTTGTGGATTCTCTCCAAAATGTTGTCAAATGTTTGCAATAATGTGGATAACAAAACAAACTCTAGAGTATCACAACAGCATGGCTGGCTGAAACTCTGCAGCCCGTTGCCCCTCTCTCTGTCCCTCTCTTCTGTTGCAGTTTCTCATCAGTTCAAATACATAATGTAGGTCATCAAATTCAAATACCTAATCCAATGTTCAAAATCTTCTAAATATTCAGCTATCACTTCATAAACAAATTACAAGTTTCTGTGTCTGTCACTCCACACACACACCCCTGCTTCAAATGACAGACTACATAACAGGATGTAAACAAGGGCAAGAAGCAACGTAAGGTAAATAAAAAGGTAGAATTTGTGTCCATAATGTTGTCAGATACTTATTCTTGCAATCTGAGCTGGTTAGTAACAAGTAAACACTTTTATTGACATACTTTTGATGCAAGAAAGATCCCCACACAACCCCATTCAAACTTAGTTTTAGTTCCTATCATTGAGTTGCAGCGCTGGACTACCTACCTTCAAGGTACTGAGGAGCCGGTTACAAGCATGGAGAGCAAAGCTTAAACAAAACAGAAACAAGAGGCCCATGGGCCTTGACGGTCGCCTGAATTTTTGATGTAGTCGGTTTTGCTGTTTATGGAAAAAAAAAAAATGTATCCACATTTTGAATGGTATACCACATACCTAAACAATTTTTGATTCAACAAAGTTTGTGACTTTAGGATTTATGCTGCTACAGTCATGTAAGAAGCAAACACCCAATGCTTGTAGGTCGTATTTTTTCAGCTCCATCTTCATCTTCATCTCCATCAAACTTCACAAACTTATCGAGACCTTAATTTCTACGGCATCAAGGTTAAGATTACTATTTTTAGATAGACTTTGCCCACTCCCTACGGGGAAATGTGAAACCCTGGGGCCTGGACTCTTCCATCCACAAAGTGTATTTGATTCTACCATATCTGGATGTTACGAAGATCTTTGAAATTTGTAATTAATTAAGGTCCTTGACTTCTCTCAGGTGACCTAATAAAACCTGTCTGAAAGTGGGAAAAATTGTGGTAGCATTAAATTACACCTCATAGTCAGCTATGCATTTATTGTGATTGACTTATGAAGTTCAGCAGTCTATATCATCATATCACACATTCTCTTTTTAAAACTGCCTATCAGTTAATTTTAAAACATTTGAATTGCCAGTAAGTTTTGAATGATGTAGTAAACGTTGAATGAAAAAGGTTCTGCAATGTTGTGGAAAAAAGGAATGTGAGCTTCTGTTTAAAATGAATACCAGTAAATCTCGTCAATCGTTACTATTATATAAACATGTTAATATATTTTCTTACATCACACATCCTGATAATCTCTGAAGTATCCGCCGAGAAGAAACGTGGAAGACCAAGAAGGGCAGATGTCCTCCTATTCTGATTTGTGTCCTACACAAAGTTAGACAAAAGTGAGCTCATGCAATACTACAGTTCTTATGGAAGTTCACATTGACAAATTCACACTATACATACCTCTTTATCAAGGTACTGCATAACACTTTGAAGGGTGAACCTCCTGCTTGATGAAATGGCTGCTTTATACAACTGCAAGACAAAAAAAAACTAAAATGAGCTGCATCTTATATCACATGAGTGACTAAGAGTGAGAGAAATAGATATTTTGGGTCCTTCTACATGAAACTGCATTTACATTATTAAGTATTTCTACAAAGAACCAAAAAATCTAGTACAACATTTAAAAAAAGATGCAGGGATTGGATCTAACAAATAGTTGACATTATTAGATAAGTCGTATAGAAAACAAATTCCAGTATTTCAATCAATAAAAATAAAGAAAATTAATTTCCCCAAATTTCCCTTTTACAAGCTTCCAAATTTAAAAAAAAAAAAAAAAAGTGTTCCAATGTTTTGTTTAATGTGAGTGAAAATAATCTATTTGGGACAAATTTGAGGGTGTCACCATGCACTTAATGAAGCTGTTATTAAGAATTTTATCAATATTATTCAAGGATCAAGGAATCTTTTATTGTCCCCGTGGGGCAAATCACTCTACAGTCAGCAGAACAAGAGTCACAACAATCACGGAGTACCAGTTACATAAAGCACAGACGACAACAATAAATAGGACGAACAGATTAGTCAGTCACTTGTTTAGCAGGACAATTGCAGCAGGGACAAAAGAATGCTTGAGTCTATTTGTCCTGCATCTTGGCAGGATGTACCTGCGGCCTGATGGGAGCAGCACAAACTCACCAACTATTTTCTGACCTTTTATGGAATAATCAATTTAATAACCACCAGATTAAATGAAAAATAAAATCAACTGTAGATTGTAGGGTCATTAGCAAAAGCAGAATAAACTCGACAAGTCACACAATTCAGACAGTGCTGCAACCTGACAACGATGTTCATTCACAGAGCAGCTGCGGTCTCGAGAGGGAGCTCGGTTGTGATAGCGCGAGCAAGAGGATGAATAGAGAGCGCGCGCGGCGGTAGATCAAAAGCGGCGCGTGAATGCAATAAATTCACGGTATTTCAGCTCGTTTCATTACGATACGCCGTACAAACACAAATGCCTCCCCTCAAACACTCGGACCATCGACAAATACGTTGACTATATGCAGTAAATATAAGCGTCCAAGTCTTCAGACTTTATTAACGTGTTATTAAAACTTACGGCGCCGACGGCTACAAAGCGAGCCCTGACTCTAGGTGGGGGGAGGGGGTGCGTGACGTGACTCAGCTTTCGCGGGCATACCAGAACATATCCAGCACCATTTTACCGTGACTGTGTCCAAACTAGCTAACTAACAAATGGGTAACGTTAGCCAGCAGTTCCTTGCAGGCAAATGTTGAGTTCAAAAGTTGTTTTTTTTATTGCTCCTGTCACGTCGGAAGCATTTGTAACCTAAATGAACGCCCCTCAACTAAAATATGTCCTCCATGGACAACAGTGGTGTAATTTACTAATGCGCCATTTCAAACTTAGATTAACACGATGGATTAGCACAGAGAAAAACACGGAAATTTTGTCATATTCGCACAGCTCTGTCAATGTGCTGACTTTACTCCATTTTATCACAGAAGAAAATGACATTATTTTGAAATTTCATCGACAAAAACTCAAATGCACTTTCAGAAGATAACTTACCTCCGCCGTGTCGCTTCTCCCAGCAGAATGACGTATCCCTCCGCCCTGGTCAGTTGCACTCTGCCTGCGTCACTGCGTCAGATTGCAGCTAGCGGGAAAAAGGTGTCCCTCCGCCGCTGGAAGTAGGCCACGCTGTTTTCTATATTGTTTAGTCAAAAATTAAGTTGTGGTTGAAATACGATGGTTTGTCCAATTTAGAGAACTGGTGAGCACGATAATTATTAGATATCATAGCTTTACAGTTTCATTTTTGACTAATCCCAAAATTATGGTATTTCTTCTGCAGGACCCTCCTCTCCCTCCACCCAGCACCCCGTTTCTTTTTTCAAGGTATAACTTACAGAAATAAGTTAAATCAACACTGAAGGTCCTGATAAAACTTACAAATAAAGACAATTAATTACTTTAACTTTAATTTTCTAAAACTTATAAACTTGAGTTCAACATTCAAAACATACCATGACAACTTGAGTCTAGTAAAAGTACCCTTAAACCTGCTCTCCCTGGATAAAAAAAAAAAAAAAAAAAGGGCCAAAATTTCACTCCTAATTGACACTTACCTAGAAAAACTACCCCAAAACCTGCCCTCAATGAGAAAAATTACCCCCAAATCTACCGGCCCCGGCAAAAAAACTGCCCAAAACCTTTTCTCACCAAGGAAAACTGTCCCCAAATCTACCACCCTGGGTGAAAAGTAGCCCAAAACCTCATATCCTCTTGAAAAACTACCCCCAAACCTGCCCTCACCAAGTAAAAAAAGCCCAAAAAATTCCCTCAACAAGTGAAACTGCCCCTAAACCTGCCCTCAACGAATAAAACTGCCCCCAAATCTATCCTCACCAAGTAAAAAACAGCCCAAAACCTGCCCTCAAGTAGAACTGCCCTTACACCTGCCATCCCTGAGTAAAACTACCCCCAAATCTGCCCTCAAACTAAAACCAGTCCCAAACCTGTTCTCAGTAAAACTACTCCCAAAGTTGCCCTCCCCAAGTGAAAAAACAGCCCAAAACCTGCCCTCCTCTGGTGAGAAACTGTAAAAACAGGAAGATTGTCACCTTTCAGAAGGTTCCAAACCATCAAAATTGTAACATTTATCAGGCAGAGATTCATCCTGAGAGCCCTGAAACCTGCAGAAAGATGCTAAATTTAGAGGAAAAACTGAGAAATTACACCAAAACCTGCAGGAAGACATCAAGCTTAGAGGAAAAACATCAGAATTATAACATTTATCAGGTAGAGATTCATCCCGAGAGCCCTGAAAGCTGCAGAAAGATGCTAAATTTAGAGGAAAAACATCAAAATTATAATATTTATCAAGGAGAGATTCTTCCCGAGAGCCCTGAAACCTGCAGAAAGATGATAAATTTAGAGGAAAAAACTGAGAAATTACACCAAAACCTGCAGGAAGACGTTAAATTTAGAGGAAAAACATCAGAATTATAACATTTATCAGGTAGAGATTCACCCCGAGAGCCTTGAAAACTGCAGGAAGATGCTAAATTTAGAGGAAAACATCAAAATAACAACTTTTATCAGGTAGAGATTCATCCCGAGAGCCCTGAAACCTGCAGGAAGATGTTAAATTTAGAGAAAAACCATAAAAATTAGACAAAAACCTGCAGGAAGACGTTAAATTTATCAGAAAAATATCAGAATTATAACATTTATCAGGCAGAGATTCATCCCGAGAGCCCTGAAACCTGCAAGAAGATGCTAAATTTAGAGGAAAACATCAGAATTATAACATTTATCAGGTAGAGATTCATCCCGAGAGCCCTGAAACCTGCAGGAAGATGCTAGATTTGAAGGAAAAACATCAGAATTATAACATTTATCAGGCAGAGATTCATCCTGAGAGCCCTGAAACCTGCAGAAAGATGCTAAATTTAGAGGAAAAACTGAGAAATTACACCAAAACCTGCAGGAAGACATCAAGCTTAGAGGAAAAACATCAGAATTATAACATTTATCAGGTAGAGATCCACCCCAAGAGCCCTGAAACCTGCAGAAAGATGCTAAATTTAGAGGAAAAACATCAAAATTATAATATTTATCAAGGAGAGATTCTTCCCGAGAGCCCTGAAACCTGCAGAAAGATGATAAATTTAGAGGAAAAAACTGAGAAATTACACCAAAACCTGCAGGAAGACGTTAAATTTAGAGGAAAAACATCAGAATTATAACATTTATCAGGTAGAGATTCACCCCGAGAGCCTTGAAAACTGCAGGGAGATGCTAAATTTAGAGGAAAACATCAAAATAACAACTTTTATCAGGTAGAGATTCATCCCGAGAGCCCTGAAACCTGCAGGAAGATGTTAAATTTAGAGAAAAACCATAAAAATTAGACAAAAACCTGCAGGAAGACGTTAAATTTATCAGAAAAATATGAGAATTATAACATTTATCAGGCAGAGATTCATCCCGAGAGCCCTGAAACCTGCAAGAAGATGCTAAATTTAGAGGAAAACATCAGAATTATAACATGTATCAGGTAGAGATTCATCCCGAGAGCCCTGAAACCTGCAGGAAGATGCTAGATTTGAAGGAAAAACATCAGAATTATAACATTTATCAGGCAGAGATTCATCCTGAGAGCCCTGAAACCTGCAGAAAGATGCTAAATTTAGAGGAAAAACTGAGAAATTACACCAAAACCTGCAGGAAGACATCAAGCTTAGAGGAAAAACATCAGAATTATAACATTTATCAGGTAGAGATTCACCCCAAGAGCCCTGAAACCTGCAGAAAGATGCTAAATTTAGAGGAAAAACATCAAAATTATAATATTTATCAAGGAGAGATTCTTCCCGAGAGCCCTGAAACCTGCAGAAAGATGATAAATTTAGAGGAAAAAACTGAGAAATTACACCAAAACCTGCAGGAAGACGTTAAATTTAGAGGAAAAACATCAGAATTATAACATTTATCAGGTAGAGATTCACCCCGAGAGCCTTGAAAACTGCAGGAAGATGCTAAATTTAGAGGAAAACATCAAAATAACAACTTTTATCAGGTAGAGATTCATCCCGAGAGCCCTGAAACCTGCAGGAAGATGTTAAATTTAGAGAAAAACCATAAAAATTAGACAAAAACCTGCAGGAAGACGTTAAATTTATCAGAAAAATATGAGAATTATAACATTTATCAGGCAGAGATTCATCCCGAGAGCCCTGAAACCTGCAGAAAGATGCTAAATTTAGAGGAAAACATCAGAATTATAACATTTATCAGGTAGAGATTCATCCCGAGAGCCCTGAAACCTGCAGGAAGATGCTAGATTTGAAGGAAAAACATCAGAATTCTAACATTTATCAGGCAGAGACTCATCCTGAGAGCCCTGAAACCTGCAGAAAGATGCTAAATTTAGAGGAAAAACTGAGAAATTACACCAAAACCTGCAGGAAGACATCAAGCTTAGAGGAAAAACATCAGAATTATAACATTTATCAGGTAGAGATTCACCCCAAGAGCCCTGAAACCTGCAGAAAGATGCTAAATTTAGAGGAAAAACATCAAAATTATAATATTTATCAAGGAGAGATTCTTCCTGAGAGCCCTGAAACCTGCAGAAAGATGATAAATTTAGAGGAAAAAACTGAGAAATTACACCAAAACCTGCAGGAAGACGTTAAATTTAGAGGAAAAAGATCAGAATTATAACATTTATCAGGTAGAGATTCACCCCGAGAGCCTTGAAAAGTGCAGGAAGATGCTAAATTTAGAGGAAAACATCAAAATAACAACTTTTATCAGGTAGAGATTCATCCCGAGAGCCCTGAAACCTGCAGGAAGATGTTAAATTTAGAGAAAAACCATAAAAATTAGACAAAAACCTGCAGGAAGACGTTAAATTTATCAGAAAAATATGAGAATTATAACATTTATCAGGCAGAGATTCATCCCGAGAGCCCTGAAACCTGCAGGAAGATGTTAAATTTAGAGAAAAACCATAAAAATTAGACAAAAACCTGCAGGAAGACGTTAAATTTATCAGAAAAATATGAGAATTATAACATTTATCAGGCAGAGATTCATCCCGAGAGCCCTGAAACCTGCAAAAAGATGCTAAATTTAGAGGAAAACATCAGAATTATAACATTTATCAGGTAGAGATTCATCCCGAGAGCCCTGAAACCTGCAGGAAGATGCTAGATTTGAAGGAAAAATATCAGAATTATAACATTTATCAGGAAAAGATTCATCCCGAGAGCCCTGAAACCTGCAGAAAGATGTCAAATTTAGAGAAAAAACATAAAAATTAGACCAAAACCTGCAGGAAGATGTTAAATTTATCAGAAAAATATCAGAATAAGAACATTTATGGGGCAGAGATTCATCCCGAGAGCCCTGAAACCTGCAGAAAGACGTTAAATTTAGAGGAAAAACTGGGAAATTACACCAAAACCTGCAGGAAGACATCAAGTTAAGAGGAAAAACATCAGAATTATAACATTTATCGGGCAGACATTCATCCCGAGAGCCCTGAAACCTGCAGGAAGATGATAAATTTAGAGGAAAAACATCACAGTTATAACATTTATCAGGCAGAGATTCATCCCGAGAGCCCTGAAACCTGCAAGAAGATGCTAAATTTAGAGAAAAAACATCAGAATTTTAACATTTATCAGGTAGAGATTCATCCCGAGAGCCCTGAAACCTGCAAGAAGATGCTAAATTTAGAGGAAAAACTGGGAAATTACACCAAAACCTGCAGGAAGACATCAAGTTAAGAGGAAAAACAGAGTTACCACATTTATCGGGCAGAGATTCATCCCGAGAGCCCTGAAACCTGCAAGAAGATGCGAAATTTACATGAAAAACATCAGTTATAACATTTATCGGGCAGAGATTCACCCTGAGAGCCCTGAAACCTGCAGGAAGAAACTAGATTTAGAGGAAAAACAACAGAGTTATAACATTTATCAGGCAGAGATTCATCCCGAGAGCCCTGAAACCTGCAGAAAGATGCTAAATTTAGAGGAAAAACATCAAAATTATAATATTTATCAGGCAGAGATTCATCCCGAGAGCCCTGAAACCTGCAGAAAGACGTGAAATTTAGAGGAAAAACTGGGAAATTACACCAAAACCTGCAGGAAGACATCAAGTTTAGAGGAAAAACATCAGAATTATAACATTTATCGGGCAGAGATTCATCCCGAGAGCCCTGAAACCTGCAGGAAGATGATAAATTTATAGGAAAACATCAAAATAACTTTTATCAGGTAGAGATTCATCCCGAGAGCCCTGAAACCTGCAAGAAGATGATAAATTTAGAGGAAAAACTGAGAAATTACACCAAAACCTGCAGGAAGACATCAAGTTTAGAGGAAAAACATCAGAATTATAACATTTATCAGGCAGATATTCATCCCGAGAGCCCTGAAACCTGCAGAAAGATGCTAAATTTAGAGGAAAAACATCAAAATTATAATATTTATCAGGAAGTGATTCTTCCCGAGAGCCCTGAAACCTGCAGAAAGACGTGAAATTTAGAGGAAAAACTGAGAAATTACACCAAAACCTGCAGGAAGAGATCAAGTTTAGAGGAAAGACATCACAATTATAACATTTATCGGGCAGAGATTCATCCCGAGAGCCCTGAAACCTGCAAGAAGATGCTAAATTTAGAGGAAAAACTGGGAAATTACACCAAAACCTCCAGGAAGACATCAAGTTAAGAGGAAAAACATCAGAATTATAACATTTATCGGGCAGAGATTCATCCCGAGAGCCCTGAAACCTGCAGGAAGATGATAAATTTAGAGGAAAAACATCAGAGTTATAACATTTATCAGGCAGAGATTCATCCCGAGAGCCCTGAAACCTGCAAGAAGATGCTAAATTTAGAGAAAAAACATCAGAATTTTAACATTTATCAGGCAGAGATTCATCCCGAGAGCCCTGAAACCTGCAAGAAGGTGATAAATTTAGAGGAAAAACTGAGAAATTACACCAAAACCTGCAGGAAGACATCAAGTTTAGAGGAAAAACATCAGAATTATAACATTTATCAGGCAGATATTCATCCCGAGAGCCCTGAAACCTGCAGAAAGATGCTAAATTTAGAGGAAAAACATCAAAATTATAATATTTATCAGGAAGTGATTCTTCCCGAGAGCCCGGAAACCTGCAGAAAGACGTGAAATTTAGAGGAAAAACTGAGAAATTACACCAAAACCTGCAGGAAGACGTTAAATTTAGAGGAAAAACATCAGAATTATAACATTTATCAGGTAGAGATTCACCCCGAGAGCCTTGAAAACTGCAGGAAGATGCTAAATTTAGAGGAAAACATCAAAATAACAACTTTTATCAGGTAGAGATTCATCCCGAGAGCCCTGAAACCTGCAGGAAGATGTTAAATTTAGAGAAAAACCATAAAAATTAGACAAAAACCTGCAGGAAGACGTTAAATTTATCAGAAAAATATCAGAATTATAACATTTATCAGGCAGAGATTCATCCCGAGAGCCCTGAAACCTGCAAGAAGATGCTAAATTTAGAGGAAAACATCAGAATTATAACATTTATCAGGTAGAGATTCATCCCGAGAGCCCTGAAACCTGCAGGAAGATGCTAGATTTGAAGGAAAAACATCAGAATTATAACATTTATCAGGCAGAGATTCATCCTGAGAGCCCTGAAACCTGCAGAAAGATGCTAAATTTAGAGGAAAAACTGAGAAATTACACCAAAACCTGCAGGAAGACATCAAGCTTAGAGGAAAAACATCAGAATTATAACATTTATCAGGTAGAGATTCACCCCAAGAGCCCTGAAACCTGCAGAAAGATGCTAAATTTAGAGGAAAAACATCAAAATTATAATATTTATCAAGGAGAGATTCTTCCCGAGAGCCCTGAAACCTGCAGAAAGATGATAAATTTAGAGGAAAAAACTGAGAAATTACACCAAAACCTGCAGGAAGACGTTAAATTTAGAGGAAAAACATCAGAATTATAACATTTATCAGGTAGAGATTCACCCCGAGAGCCTTGAAAACTGCAGGAAGATGCTAAATTTAGAGGAAAACATCAAAATAACAACTTTTATCAGGTAGAGATTCATCCCGAGAGCCCTGAAACCTGCAGGAAGATGTTAAATTTAGAGAAAAACCATAAAAATTAGACAAAAACCTGCAGGAAGACGTTAAATTTATCAGAAAAATATCAGAATTATAACATTTATCAGGCAGAGATTCATCCCGAGAGCCCTGAAACCTGAGAGAAGATGCTAAATTTAGAGGAAAACATCAGAATTATAACATTTATCAGGTAGAGATTCATCCCGAGAGCCCTGAAACCTGCAGGAAGATGCTAGATTTGAAGGAAAAACATCAGAATTCTAACATTTATCAGGCAGAGACTCATCCTGAGAGCCCTGAAACCTGCAGAAAGATGCTAAATTTAGAGGAAAAACTGAGAAATTACACCAAAACCTGCAGGAAGACATCAAGCTTAGAGGAAAAACATCAGAATTATAACATTTATCAGGTAGAGATTCACCCCAAGAGCCCTGAAACCTGCAGAAAGATGCTAAATTTAGAGGAAAAACATCAAAATTATAATATTTATCAAGGAGAGATTCTTCCTGAGAGCCCTGAAACCTGCAGAAAGATGATAAATTTAGAGGAAAAAACTGAGAAATTACACCAAAACCTGCAGGAAGACGTTAAATTTAGAGGAAAAAGATCAGAATTATAACATTTATCAGGTAGAGATTCACCCCGAGAGCCTTGAAAAGTGCAGGAAGATGCTAAATTTAGAGGAAAACATCAAAATAACAACTTTTATCAGGTAGAGATTCATCCCGAGAGCCCTGAAACCTGCAGGAAGATGTTAAATTTAGAGAAAAACCATAAAAATTAGACAAAAACCTGCAGGAAGACGTTAAATTTATCAGAAAAATATGAGAATTATAACATTTATCAGGCAGAGATTCATCCCGAGAGCCCTGAAACCTGCAGGAAGATGTTAAATTTAGAGAAAAACCATAAAAATTAGACAAAAACCTGCAGGAAGACGTTAAATTTATCAGAAAAATATGAGAATTATAACATTTATCAGGCAGAGATTCATCCCGAGAGCCCTGAAACCTGCAAGAAGATGCTAAATTTAGAGGAAAACATCAGAATTATAACATTTATCAGGTAGAGATTCATCCCGAGAGCCCTGAAACCTGCAGGAAGATGCTAGATTTGAAGGAAAAATATCAGAATTATAACATTTATCAGGAAAAGATTCATCCCGAGAGCCCTGAAACCTGCAGAAAGATGTCAAATTTAGAGAAAAAACATAAAAATTAGACCAAAACCTGCAGGAAGATGTTAAATTTATCAGAAAAATATCAGAATAAGAACATTTATGGGGCAGAGATTCATCCCGAGAGCCCTGAAACCTGCAGAAAGACGTTAAATTTAGAGGAAAAACTGGGAAATTACACCAAAACCTGCAGGAAGACATCAAGTTAAGAGGAAAAACATCAGAATTATAACATTTATCGGGCAGACATTCATCCCGAGAGCCCTGAAACCTGCAGGAAGATGATAAATTTAGAGGAAAAACATCACAGTTATAACATTTATCAGGCAGAGATTCATCCCGAGAGCCCTGAAACCTGCAAGAAGATGCTAAATTTAGAGAAAAAACATCAGAATTTTAACATTTATCAGGTAGAGATTCATCCCGAGAGCCCTGAAACCTGCAAGAAGATGCTAAATTTAGAGGAAAAACTGGGAAATTACACCAAAACCTGCAGGAAGACATCAAGTTAAGAGGAAAAACAGAGTTACAACATTTATCGGGCAGAGATTCATCCCGAGAGCCCTGAAACCTGCAAGAAGATGCGAAATTTACATGAAAAACATCAGTTATAACATTTATCGGGCAGAGATTCACCCTGAGAGCCCTGAAACCTGCAGGAAGAAACTAAATTTAGAGGAAAAACAACAGAGTTATAACATTTATCAGGCAGAGATTCATCCCGAGAGCCCTGAAACCTGCAGAAAGATGCTAAATTTAGAGGAAAAACATCAAAATTATAATATTTATCAGGCAGAGATTCATCCCGAGAGCCCTGAAACCTGCAGAAAGACGTGAAATTTAGAGGAAAAACTGGGAAATTACACCAAAACCTGCAGGAAGACATCAAGTTTAGAGGAAAAACATCAGAATTATAACATTTATCGGGCAGAGATTCATCCCGAGAGCCCTGAAACCTGCAGGAAGATGATAAATTTATAGGAAAACATCAAAATAACTTTTATCAGGTAGAGATTCATCCCGAGAGCCCTGAAACCTGCAAGAAGATGATAAATTTAGAGGAAAAACTGAGAAATTACACCAAAACCTGCAGGAAGACATCAAGTTTAGAGGAAAAACATCAGAATTATAACATTTATCAGGCAGATATTCATCCCGAGAGCCCTGAAACCTGCAGAAAGATGCTAAATTTAGAGGAAAAACATCAAAATTATAATATTTATCAGGAAGTGATTCTTCCCGAGAGCCCTGAAACCTGCAGAAAGACGTGAAATTTAGAGGAAAAACTGAGAAATTACACCAAAACCTGCAGGAAGAGATCAAGTTTAGAGGAAAGACATCACAATTATAACATTTATCGGGCAGAGATTCATCCCGAGAGCCCTGAAACCTGCAAGAAGATGCTAAATTTAGAGGAAAAACTGGGAAATTACACCAAAACCTCCAGGAAGACATCAAGTTAAGAGGAAAAACATCAGAATTATAACATTTATCGGGCAGAGATTCATCCCGAGAGCCCTGAAACCTGCAGGAAGATGACTAAATTTAGAGGAAAAACATCAGAGTTATAACATTTATCAGGCAGAGATTCATCCCGAGAGCCCTGAAACCTGCAGAAGATGCTAAATTTAGAGGAAAAACATCAGAATTATAACATTTATCAGGCAGAGATTCATCCCGAGAGCCCTGAAACCTGCAAGAAGATGATAAATTTAGAGGAAAAACTGAGAAATTACACCAAAACCTGCAGGAAGACATCAAGTTTAGAGGAAAAACATCAGAATTATAACATTTATCAGGCAGATATTCATCCCGAGAGCCCTGAAACCTGCAGAAAGATGCTAAATTTAGAGGAAAAACATCAAAATTATAATATTTATCAGGCAGAGATTCATCCCGAGAGCCCTGAAACCTGCAGAAAGACGTGAAATTTAGAGGAAAAACTGGGAAATTACACCAAAACCTGCAGGAAGACATCAAGTTTAGAGGAAAAACATCAGAATTATAACATTTATCAGGCAGATATTCATCCCGAGAGCCCTGAAACCTGCAGAAAGATGCTAAATTTAGAGGAAAAACATCAAAATTATAATATTTATCAGGCAGAGATTCATCCCGAGAGCCCTGAAACCTGCAGAAAGACGTGAAATTTAGAGGAAAAACTGGGAAATTACACCAAAACCTGCAGGAAGACATCAAGTTTAGAGGAAAAACATCAGAATTATAACATTTATCAGGTAGAGATTCACCCCAAGAGCCCTGAAACCTGCAGAAAGATGCTAAATTTAGAGGAAAAATATCAGAATTATAACATTTATCAGGCAGAGATTCTTCAGATGAAGATGTCCTGGTGTTGAGATGAAAATGAAGACGAGGGTCCTGGTCTTCAGATGAAGACGAGAGTCCTGGTCTTCAGATGAAGACGAGAGTCCTGGTCTTTAGATGAAGATGAAGATGAGGATCCTGGTGTTCAGCTGAAGATGAACATGAAGACGAGAGTCCTGGTGTTCAGGTGAAGATGAAGGTCCTGGTATTCAGATTCAGATGAAGGTCCTGGTCTTCAGATGAAGATGAGAGTCCTGGTGTTGAGATGAAGATGAAGACGAAGACGAGTGTCCTGGTGTTCAGATGAAGAGGAGGGTCCTGTTGTTCACATGAAAATGAAGATGAGGATCCTGGTGGTCTGATGAAAATGAAGACGAGGGTCCTGGTCTTCAGATGAAGATGAAGGTCCGGGTGTTCAGATGAAGATGAAGACAAGAGTCCTGGTGTTTAGGTGAAGATGAAGGTCCTGATATTCAGATGAAGATGAAGACGACGGTCCTGGTGTTCAGATGAAGACGAGGGTCCTGGTGTTTAGATGAAGACAAGGGTTCTGGTGTTCACATGAAAATGAAGACAAGGGTCCTGTTGGTCAGATGAAAATGAAGACGAGGGTCCTGTTCTTCAGATGAAGATGAAGACAAGGGTCCTGGTGGTCAGATGAAGATGAAGATGAGGGTCCTAGTGTTGAGATGAAGACGAAGACGAGGGTCCTGCTGTTCATGTGTAGATGAAGATGAAGACGAGGGTCCTGGTGTTCAGATGAAGATGAGGGTCCCTGTCTTCACATGAAAATGAAGAAGAGGGTCCTGGTACTGAGATCAAAATGAAGACGAGGTTCCTGGTCTTCAGATGAAGATGGAGATGAGGGTCCTCGTCTTCAGATGAAGATGAGGTCCTGGTCTTCAGATGAAGATGAAGATGAGGATCCTGGTCTTCAGATGAAGATGAACATGAAGACGAGAGTCCTGGTGTTCAGGTGAAGAGGAAGGTCCTGGTGTTCAGATGAAGATGAAGACAAGGGTCCTGATGCGAAGATGAAGACGAGGGTCCTGGTGTTCAGATGAAGATGAGGGTCCCTGTCTTCACATGAAAATGAAGAAGAGGGTCCTGGTACTGAGATCAAAATGAAGACGAGGTTCCTGGTCTTCAGATGAAGATGGAGATGAGGGTCCTCGTCTTCAGATGAAGATGAGGTCCTGGTCTTCAGATGAAGATGAAGATGAGGATCCTGGTCTTCAGATGAAGATGAACATGAAGACGAGAGTCCTGGTGTTCAGGTGAAGAGGAAGGTCCTGGTGTTCAGATGAAGATGAAGACAAGGGTCCTGATGCAAGATGAAGACGAGGGTCCTGGCGGTCGGATGAAGATGAGGGTCCTGGTATTCAGATGAAGATGAAGACAGATGAGGGTCCTGCTGTTCAGATGAAGAAGAGGGTCCTGGTGTTCACATGAAAATGAAGACGAGGGTCCTGGTGGTCAGATGAAAATGAAGACGAGGATCCTGGTATTCAGATAAAGATGAAGATGCGAGTCCTGGTCGTCAGATGAAGATGAAGACGCGAGTCCTGGTCTTTAGATGAAGATGAGAGTCCTGGTGTTCAGATGAAGATGAAGACGACAGTCCTGGTGTTCAGATGAAGACGAGGGTCCTGCTGGTGTTCACATGAAAATGAAGACGAGGGTCCTGGTCTTCAGATGAAGATGAGAGTGCTGGTGGTCAGATGAAGATGAGAGTCCTGGTCTTCAGATGAAGATGAAAGTCCTGGTCTTCAGATGAAGAGGAAGATGAGGGTCCTGGTCTTCAGATGAAGATGAGAGTCCTGGTCTTCAGATGAAGAGGAAGATGAGGGTCCTGGACTTCAGATGAGGGTCCTGGTCTTCAGATGAAGATGAGAGTCCTGGTCTTCAGATGAAGATGAGAATCCTGGTCTTCAGCTTAAGATGAACATGAAGACGAGAGTCCTGGTCTTCAGATGAAGATGAAGACGAGGGTCCTGGTGTTCAGATGAAGATGAAGATGATGAAGACAAGAGTCTTGGTTTTCAAGTGAAGATGAAGGTCCTGGTGTTCAGATGTAGATGAAGACAAGAGTGTTGGTGTTCAAGTGAAGATGAAGGTCCTGGTGTTCAGATGAAGATGAAGACAAGGGTCCTGGTGTTCAGATGAAGACGAGGGTCCTGGTGTTCACATGAAAATGAAGACGAGGGTCCTGCTGGTGTTCACATGAAAATGAAGACGAGGGTCCTGGTCTTCAGATGAAGATGAGAGTGCTGGTGTTCAGATGAAGATGAGAGTCCTGGTCTTCAGATGAAGATGAGAGTCCTGGTCTTCAGATGAAGATGAAGATCCTGGTGTTCAGATGAAGATGAACATGAAGACAAGAGTCTTGGGGTTCAGGTGAAGATGAAGGTCCTGGTATTCAGATGAAGATGAAGACGAGGGTCCTGGTGTTCAGATGAAGACGACGGTCCTGGTGTTCACATGAAAATGAAGACGAGGGTCCTGCTGGTGTTCACATGAAAATGAAGACGAGGGTCCTGGTCTTCAGATGAAGATGAGAGTCCTGGTCTTCAGATGAAGATGAGAATCCTGGTCTTCAGCTTAAGATGAACATGAAGACGAGAGTCCTGGTCTTCAGATGAAGATGAAGACGAGGGTCCTGGTGTTCAGATGAAGATGAAGATGATGAAGACAAGAGTCTTGGTGTTCAAGTGAAGATGAAGGTCCTGGTGTTCAGATGAAGATGAAGACGAGGGTCCTGGTGTTCAGATGAAGACGAGGGTTCTGGTGTTCACATGAAAATGAAGACGAGGGTCCTGCTGGTGTTCACATGAAAATGAAGACGAGGGTCCTGGTCTTCAGATGAAGATGAGAGTGCTGGTGTTCAGATGAAGATGAGAGTCCTGGTCTTCAGATGAAGATGAGAGTCCTGGTCTTCAGATGAAGAGGAAGATGAGGGTCCTGGTCTTTAGATGAAGATGAGAGTCCTGGTCTTCAGATGAAGATGAGAGTCCTGGTCTTCAGATGAAGATGAGAGTCCTGGTCTTCAGATGAAGATGAAGACCCTGGTGTTCCGATGAAGATGAACATGAAGACAAGAGTCTTGGGGTTCAGGTGAAGATGAAGGTCCTGGTATTCAGATGAAGATGAAGACGAGGGTCCTGGTGTTCAGATGAAGACGAGGGTCCTGGTGTTCACATGAAAATGAAGACGAGGGTCCTGCTGGTGTTCACATGAAAATGAAGACGAGGGTCCTGGCCTTCAGATGAAGATGAGAGTGCTGGTGTTCAGATGAAGATGAGGCTCCTGGTCTTCAGATGAAGATGAAGACAAGAGTCTTGGTGTTCAAGTGAAGAAGAAGGTCCTGGCATTCAGAGATGAAGAAGAACATGGTGTTGCTCTGATGAAAATGAAGACGAGAGTCATGATGGTCACATGAAAATGAAGACGAGGGTCCTGGTCTTCAGATGAAGATGAAGACAAGAGTCTTGGTGTTCAAGTGAAGATGAAGGTCCTGGTATTCAGATGAAGATGAAGACGAGGGTCCTGGTGTTCAGATGAAGACGAGGGTCCTGGTGTTCAAATGAAAATGAAGACGAGGGTCCTGCTGGTGTTCACATGAAAATGAAGACGAGGGTCCTGGTCTTCAGATGAAGATGAGAGTGCTGGTGGTCAGATGAAGATGAGAGTCCTGGTCTTCAGATGAAGATGAGAGTCCTGGTCTTCAGATGAAGACGAAGATGAGAGTGCTGGTGTTCAGATGAAGATGAGAGTCCTGGTCTTCAGATGAAGATGAGAGTCCTGGTCTTCAGATGAAGATGAAAGTCCTGGTCTTCAGATGAAGAGGAAGATGAGGGTCCTGGTCTTCAGATGAAGATGAGAGTCCTGGTCTTCAGATGAAGAGGAAGATGAGGGTCCTGGACTTCAGATGAGGGTCCTGGTCTTCAGATGAAGATGAGAGTCCTGGTCTTCAGATGAAGATGAGAATCCTGGTCTTCAGCTTAAGATGAACATGAAGACGAGAGTCCTGGTCTTCAGATGAAGATGAAGACGAGGGTCCTGGTGTTCAGATGAAGATGAAGATGATGAAGACAAGAGTCTTGGTTTTCAAGTGAAGATGAAGGTCCTGGTGTTCAGATGTAGATGAAGACAAGAGTGTTGGTGTTCAAGTGAAGATGAAGGTCCTGGTGTTCAGATGAAGATGAAGACAAGGGTCCTGGTGTTCAGATGAAGACGAGGGTCCTGGTGTTCACATGAAAATGAAGACGAGGGTCCTGCTGGTGTTCACATGAAAATGAAGACGAGGGTCCTGGTCTTCAGATGAAGATGAGAGTGCTGGTGTTCAGATGAAGATGAGAGTCCTGGTCTTCAGATAAAGATGAGAGTCCTGGTCTTCAGATGAAGACAGAGATGAGGGTCCTGGTCATCAGATGAAGATGAGAGTCCTGGTCTTCAGATGAAGATGAGAGTCCTGGTCTTCAGATGAAGATGAGAGTCCTGGTCTTCAGATGAAGATGAGAGTCCTGGTCTTCAGATGAAGATGAGAGTCCTGGTCTTCAGATGAAGATGAGAGTCCTGGTCTTCAGCTAAGATGAAATGAAGACGAGAGTCCTGGTGTTCAGATGAAGATGAAGACAAGGGTCCTGGTGTTCAGATGAAGATGGAGATGATGAAGACAAGAGTCTTGGTGTTCAAGTGAAGATGAAGGTCCTGGTATTCAGATGAAGATGAACGTGGTGGTGCTCTGATGAAAATGAAGACGAGAGTCCTGGTCTTCAGATGAAGATGAAGATGAAGACGAGGTTCCTGGTGTTCAGATGAAGATGAAGACGAAGACGAGAGTCTTGGTGTTCAAGTGAAGATGAAGGTCCTGGTATTCAGATGAAGATGAAGACAAGGGTCCTGGTGTGCAGATGAAGATCAAGATGAACGTGGTGGTGCTCTGATGAAAATGAAGACAAGGGTCATGATGTTCACATGAAAATGAAGACGAGGGTCCTGGTCTTCAGATGAAGATGAAGATGAAGATGAGGTTCCTGGTGTTCAGATGAAGATGAAGACGAAGACGAGAGTCTTGGTGTTCAAGTGAAGATGAAGGTCCTGGTATTCAGATGGAGATGAAGACAAGAGTCTTGGTGTTCAAGTGAAGAAGAAGGTCCTGGCATTCAGAGATGAAGAAGAACATGGTGTTGCTCTGATGAAAATGAAGACGAGAGTCATGATGGTCACATGAAAATGAAGACGAGGGTCCTGGTCTTCAGATGAAGATGAAGACGAGGGTCCTGGTGTTCAGATGAAGACAAGAGTCTTGGTGTTCAAGTGAAGATGAAGGTCCTGGTATTCAGATGAAGATGAAGACGAGGGTCCTGGTGTTCAGATGAAGACGAGGGTCCTGGTGTTCAAATGAAAATGAAGACGAGGGTCCTGCTGGTGTTCACATGAAAATGAAGACGAGGGTCCTGGTCTTCAGATGAAGATGAGAGTGCTGGTGTTCAGATGAAGATGAGAGTCCTGGTCTTCAGATGAAGATGAGAGTCCTGGTCTTCAGATGAAGAGGAAGATGAGGGTCCTGGTCTTCAGATGAAGATGAGAGTCCTGGTCTTCAGATGAAGAGGAAGATGAGGGTCCTGGTCTTCAGATGAAGATGAGAGTCCTGGTCTTCAGATGAAGATGACAATCCTGGTCTTCAGCTTAAGATGAACATGAAGACGAGAGTCCTGGTCTTCAGATGAAGATGAAGACGAGGGTCCTGGTGTTCAGATGAAGATGAAGATGATGAAGACAAGAGTCTTGGTTTTCAAGTGAAGATGAAGGTCCTGGTGTTCAGATGAAGATGAAGACAAGAGTGTTGGTGTTCAAGTGAAGATGAAGGTCCTGGTGTTCAGATGAAGATGAAGACAAGGGTCCTGGTGTTCAGATGAAGACGAGGGTCCTGGTGTTCACATGAAAATGAAGACGAGGGTCCTGCTGGTGTTCACATGAAAATGAAGACGAGGGTCCTGGTCTTCAGATGAAGATGAGAGTGCTGGTGTTCAGATGAAGATGAGAGTCCTGGTCTTCAGATGAAGATGAGAGTCCTGGTCTTCAGATGAAGACAGAGATGAGGGTCCTGGTCATCAGATGAAGATGAGAGTCCTGGTCTTCAGATGAAGATGAGAGTCCTGGTCTTCAGATGAAGATGAGAGTCCTGGTCTTCAGATGAAGATGAGAGTCCTGGTCTTCAGCTTAAGATGAAAATGAAGACGAGAGTCCTGGTGTTCAGATGAAGATGAAGACAAGGGTCCTGGTGTTCAGATGAAGATGGAGATGATGAAGACAAGAGTCTTGGTGTTCAAGTGAAGATGAAGGTCCTGGTATTCAGATGAAGATGAACGTGGTGGTGCTCTGATGAAAATGAAGACGAGAGTCCTGGTCTTCAGATGAAGATGAAGATGAAGACGAGGTTCCTGGTGTTCAGATGAAGATGAAGACGAAGACGAGAGTCTTGGTGTTCAAGTGAAGATGAAGGTCCTGGTATTCAGATGAAGATGAAGACAAGGGTCCTGGTGTGCAGATGAAGATCAAGATGAACGTGGTGGTGCTCTGATGAAAATGAAGACAAGGGTCATGATGTTCACATGAAAATGAAGACGAGGGTCCTGGTCTTCAGATGAAGATGAAGATGAAGATGAGGTTCCTGG
Organism: Amphiprion clarkii; assembly: GCA_027123335.1. NCBI lineage: Eukaryota > Metazoa > Chordata > Actinopteri > Pomacentridae > Amphiprion > Amphiprion clarkii. The sequence goes on along the minus strand of CM049578.1, from coordinate 31,208,360 downwards.
TGTTCAGATGAAGATGAAGACGAAGACGAGAGTCTTGGTGTTCAAGTGAAGATGAAGGTCCTGGTATTCAGATGGAGATGAAGACAAGGGTCCTGGTGTTCAGATGAAGATCAAGATGAACATGGTGGTGCTCTGATGAAAATGAAGACGAGGGTCATGATGTTCACATGAAAATGAAGACGAGGGTCCTGGTCTTCAGATGAAGATGAGAGTCCTGGTCTTCAGATGAAGATGAGAATCCTGGTCTTCAGCTTAAGATGAACATGAAGACGAGAGTCCTGGTCTTCAGATGAAGATGAAGACGAGGGTCCTGGTGTTCAGATGAAGATGAAGATGATGAAGACAAGAGTCTTGGTTTTCAAGTGAAGATGAAGGTCCTGGTGTTCAGATGTAGATGAAGACAAGAGTGTTGGTGTTCAAGTGAAGATGAAGGTCCTGGTATTCAGATCAAGATGAAGACGAGGGTCCTGGTGTTCAGATGAAGACGAGGGTCCTGGTGTTCACATGAAAATGAAGACGAGGGTCCTGCTGGTGTTCACATGAAAATGAAGACGAGGGTCCTGGTCTTCAGATGAAGATGAAGACAAGAGTCTTGGTGTTCAAGTGAAGATGAAGGTCCTGGTCTTCAGATGAAGATGAAGACGAGGGTCCTGGTGTTCAGATGAAGACAAGAGTCTTGGTGTTCAAGTGAAGATGAAGGTCCTGGTATTCAGATGAAGATGAACGTGGTGGTGCTCTGATGAAAATGAAGACGAGAGTCCTGGTCTTCAGATGAAGATGAAGATGAAGACGAGGTTCCTGGTGTTCAGATGAAGATGAAGACGAAGACGAGAGTCTTGGTGTTCAAGTGAAGATGAAGGTCCTGGTATTCAGATGAAGATGAAGACAAGGGTCCTGGTGTTCAGATGAAGATCAAGATGAACGTGGTGGTGCTCTGATGAAAATGAAGACAAGGGTCATGATGTTCACATGAAAATGAAGACGAGGGTCCTGGTCTTCAGATGAAGATGAAGATGAAGATGAGGTTCCTGGTGTTCAGATGAAGATGAAGACGAAGACGAGAGTCTTGGTGTTCAAGTGAAGATGAAGGTCCTGGTATTCAGATGGAGATGAAGACAAGAGTCTTGGTGTTCAAGTGAAGAAGAAGGTCCTGGCATTCAGAGATGAAGAAGAACATGGTGTTGCTCTGATGAAAATGAAGACGAGAGTCATGATGGTCACATGAAAATGAAGACGAGGGTCCTGGTCTTCAGATGAAGATGAAGACGAGGGTCCTGGTGTTCAGATGAAGACAAGAGTCTTGGTGTTCAAGTGAAGATGAAGGTCCTGGTATTCAGATGAAGATGAAGACGAGGGTCCTGGTGTTCAGATGAAGACGAGGGTCCTGGTGTTCAAATGAAAATGAAGACGAGGGTCCTGCTGGTGTTCACATGAAAATGAAGACGAGGGTCCTGGTCTTCAGATGAAGATGAGAGTGCTGGTGGTCAGATGAAGATGAGAGTCCTCGTCTTCAGATGAAGATGAGAGTCCTGGTCTTCAGATGAAGAGGAAGATGAGGGTCCTGGTCTTCAGATGAAGATGAGAGTCCTGGTCTTCAGATGAAGAGGAAGATGAGGGTCCTGGACTTCAGATGAGGGTCCTGGTCTTCAGATGAAGATGAGAGTCCTGGTCTTCAGATGAAGATGACAATCCTGGTCTTCAGCTTAAGATGAACATGAAGACGAGAGTCCTGGTCTTCAGATGAAGATGAAGACGAGGGTCCTGGTGTTCAGATGAAGATGAAGATGATGAAGACAAGAGTCTTGGTTTTCAAGTGAAGATGAAGGTCCTGGTGTTCAGATGTAGATGAAGACAAGAGTGTTGGTGTTCAAGTGAAGATGAAGGTCCTGGTGTTTAGATGAAGATGAAGACAAGGGTCCTGGTGTTCAGATGAAGACGAGGGTCCTGGTGTTCACATGAAAATGAAGACGAGGGTCCTGCTGGTGTTCACATGAAAATGAAGACGAGGGTCCTGGTCTTCAGATGAAGATGAGAGTGCTGGTGTTCAGATGAAGATGAGAGTCCTGGTCTTCAGATGAAGATGAGAGTCCTGGTCTTCAGATGAAGACAGAGATGAGGGTCCTGGTCATCAGATGAAGATGAGAGTCCTGGTCTTCAGATGAAGATGAGAGTCCTGGTCTTCAGATGAAGATGAGAGTCCTGGTCTTCAGATGAAGATGAGAGTCCTGGTCTTCAGCTTAAGATGAAAATGAAGACGAGAGTCCTGGTGTTCAGATGAAGATGAAGACAAGGGTCCTGGTGTTCAGATGAAGATGGAGATGATGAAGACAAGAGTCTTGGTGTTCAAGTGAAGATGAAGGTCCTGGTATTCAGATGAAGATGAACGTGGTGGTGCTCTGATGAAAATGAAGACGAGAGTCCTGGTCTTCAGATGAAGATGAAGACGAGGTTCCTGGTGTTCAGATGAAGATGAAGACGAAGACGAGAGTCTTGGTGTTCAAGTGAAGATGAAGGTCCTGGTATTCAGATGAAGATGAAGACAAGGGTCCTGGTGTGCAGATGAAGATCAAGATGAACGTGGTGGTGCTCTGATGAAAATGAAGACAAGGGTCATGATGTTCACATGAAAATGAAGACGAGGGTCCTGGTCTTCAGATGAAGATGAAGATGAGGTTCCTGGTGTTCAGATGAAGATGAAGACGAAGACGAGAGTCTTGGTGTTCAAGTGAAGATGAAGGTCCTGGTATTCAGATGGAGATGAAGACAAGGGTCCTGGTGTTCAGATGAAGATCAAGATGAACATGGTGGTGCTCTGATGAAAATGAAGACGAGGGTCATGATGTTCACATGAAAATGAAGACGAGGGTCCTGGTCTTCAGATGAAGATGAGAGTCCTGGTCTTCAGATGAAGAAGCTAAATTTAGAGGAAAAATTGAGACATTACACCAAAACCTGCAGGAAGACATCAAGTTTAGAGGAAAAATATCAAAATAACAACTTTTATGAGGGAGAGATTCATCCTGAAACCTGCAGGAAGATGCTAAATTTAGAGGAAAAATTGAGAAATTACAGCAAAACCTGCAGGAAGACATCGAGCTTGGAGGAAGAACATCAAATTAACAACTTTTATCAGGCAGAGATTCATCCCGAGAGCCCTGAAACCTGCAGAAAGATGCAAAATTTAGAGGAAAAACTGAGAAATTACACCAAAACCTGCAGGAACATGCTAAATTTAAAGGAAAAACTGAGAAATTACACCAAAACCTGCAGGAATACATCAACTTTAGAGGAAAAACATGAAAATTAACAACATTTATCAGGTAGAGATTCATCCCGAGAGCCCTGAAACCTGCAGAAAGATGCTAAATTTAGAGGAACAACATCAAAATAACAACTTTTTTCAGGTAGAGATTCATCCTGAAACCTGCAGGAAGACGTTAAATTTAGAGGAAAAACTGAGAAATTACACCAAAACCTGCAGGAAGACATCAAGTTTAGAGGAAAAACATTACAATTATAATATTTATCAGGTAGAGATTCATCCCGAGAGCCCTGAAACCTGCAGAGAGACGTTAAATTGATCGGAAAAATATCAAAATTATAACATTTATCAGGGAGAGATTCGTCAGATGAAGACGAGGGTCCTGGTCTTCAGATGAAGACGAGAGTCCTGCTCTTCAGATGAAGATGAGGATCCTGGTGTTCAGATGAAGACGAGGGTCCTATTGTTCAGATGACGATGAAGACGAGGGTCCTGGTATTCAAATCAAAATGAAGACGAGGGTCCTGGTGGTCAGATGAAAATGAAGACGAGGGTCCTGGTCGTCAGATGAAGATGGGAGTCCTGGTGTTCAGATGAAAATGAAGACGAGGGTCCAGGTGGTCAGATGAAGACGAGGGTCCTGGTCTTCAGATGAAGATGAGAGTCCTGGTCTTCAGATGAAGACGGAGATGAGGGTCCTGGTCATCAGATGAAGATGAAGATGAAGACGAGAGTCATGGTGTTCAGGTGAAGATGAAGGTCCTGGTGTTCCGATGAAGATGAAGACGAGGGTCCTGGTGTTCAGATGAAGACGAGAGTCCTGGTGTTCAGATGAAGATGAAGACGAGGGTCCTGGTGTTCAGATGAAGGTCAAGATGAACGTGGTGATGCTCTGATGAAAATCAAGACGAGGGTCATGATGTTCACATGAAAATGAAGACGAGGGTCCTCGTCTTCAGATGAAGATGAGAGTCTTGGTGTTCAAGTGAAGATGAAGGTCCTGGTATTCAGATGAAGATGAAGACGAGGGTCCTGGTCTTCAGATGAAGATGAGAGTGCTGGTGGTCAGATGAAGATGAGAGTCCTGGTCTTCAGATGAAGATGAGAGTCCTGGTCTTCAAATGAAGACGAAGATGAGGGTCCTGGTCTTCAGATGAAGATGACAGTCCTGGTCTTCAGATGAAGATAAGAGTCCTGGTCTTCAGATGAAGATGAGAGTCCTGGTCTTCAGATGAAGAGGAAGATGAGGGTCCTGGTCTTCAGATGAAGATGAGAGTCCTGGTCTTCAGATGAAGAGGAAGATGAGGGTCCTGGTCTTCAGATGAATATGAGAGTCCTGGTCTTCAGATGAAGGTGAGAATCCTGGTCTTCAGCTTAAGATGAACATGAAGACGAGAGTCCTGGTCTTCAGATGAAGATGAAGACGAGGATCCTGGTGTTCAGATGAAGATGATGAAGACAAGAGTCTTGGTTTTCAAGTGAAGATGAAGGTCCTGGTGTTCAGATGAAGATGAAGACAAGAGTGTTGGCGTTCAAGTGAAGATGAAGGTCCTGGTATTCAGAGGAAGATGAAGACGAGGGTCCTGGTGTTCAGGTGAAGACGAGGGTCCTGGTGTTCACATGAAAATGAAGACGAGGGTCCTGCTGGTGTTCACATGAAAATGAAGACGAGGGTCCTGGTCTTCAGATGAAGATGAGAGTGCTGGTGTTCAGATGAAGATGAGAGTCCTGGTCTTCAGATGAAGATGAGAGTCCTGGTCTTCAGATGAAGAGGAAGATGATGAAGACGAGTCTTGGTTTTCAAGTGAAGATGAAGGTCCTGGTGTTCAGATGAAGATGAAGACAAGAGTGTTGGCGTTCAAGTGAAGATGAAGGTCCTGGTATTCAGATCAAGATGAAGACGAGGGTCCTGGTGTTCAGATGAAGACGAGGGTCCTGGTGTTCACATGAAAATGAAGACGAGGGTCCTGCTGGTGTTCACATGAAAATGAAGACGAGGGTCCTGGTCTTCAGATGAAGATGAGAGTGCTGGTGTTCAGATGAAGATGAGAGTCCTGGTCTTCAGATGAAGATGAGAGTCCTGGTCTTCAGATGAAGAGGAAGATGAGGGTCCTGGTCTTCAGATGAAGATGAGAGTCCTGGTCTTCAGATGAAGATGAGAGTCCTGGTCTTCAGATGAAGAGGAAGATGAGGGTCCTGGTCTTTAGATGAAGATGAGAGTCCTGGTCTTCAGATGAAGATGAGAGTGCTTGTGGTCAGATGAAGATGAGAGTCCTGGTCTTCAGATGAAGATGAAGACCCTGGTGTTCAGATGAAGATGAACATGAAGACAAGAGTCTTGGGGTTCAGGTGAAGATGAAGGTCCTGGTATTCAGATGAAGATGAAGACGAGGGTCCTGGTGTTCAGATGAAGACGAGGGTCCTGGTGTTCACATGAAAATGAAGACGAGGGTCCTGCTGGTGTTCACATGAAAATGAAGACGAGGGTCCTGGTCTTCAGATGAAGATGAGAGTGCTGGTGTTCAGATGAAGATGAGGGTCCTGGTCTTCAGATGAAGATGAAGACAAGAGTCTTGGTGTTCAAGTGAAGAAGAAGGTCCTGGCATTCAGAGATGAAGATGAACATGGTGTTGCTCTGATGAAAATGAAGACGAGAGTAATGATGGTCACATGAAAATGAAGACGAGGGTCCTGGTCTTCAGATGAAGATGAAGACAAGAGTCTTGGTGTTCAAGTGAAGATGAAGGTCCTGGTATTCAGATGAAGATGAAGACGAGGGTCCTGGTGTTCAGATGAAGACAAGAGTCTTGGTGTTCAAGTGAAGATGAAGGTCCTGGTATTCAGATGAAGATGAAGACGAGGGTCCTGGTGTTCAGATGAAGACGAGGGTCCTGGTGGTCAAATGAAAATGAAGACGAGGGTCCTGCTGGTGTTCACATGAAAATGAAGACGAGGGTCCTGGTCTTCAGATGAAGATGAGAGTGCTGGTGGTCAGATGAAGATGAGAGTCCTGGTCTTCAGATGAAGATGAGAGTGCTGGTCTTCAGATGAAGACGAAGATGAGGGTCCTGGTCTTCAGATGAAGATGACAGTCCTGGTCTTCAGATGAAGATGAGAGTCCTGGTCTTCAGATGAAGATGAGAGTCCTGGTCTTCAGATGAAGAGGAAGATGAGGGTCCTGGTCTTCAGATGAAGATGAGAGTCCTGGTCTTCAGATGAAGAGGAAGATGAGGGTCCTGGTCTTCAGATGAAGATGAGAGTCCTGGTCTTCAGATGAAGGTGAGAATCCTGGTCTTCAGCTTAAGATGAACATGAAGACGACAGTCCTGGTCTTCAGATGAAGATGAAGACGAGGGTCCTGGTCTTCAGATGAAGATGAAGATGATGAAGACAAGAGTCTTGGTTTTCAAGTGAAGATGAAGGTCCTGGTGTTCAGATGAAGATGAAGACAAGAGTGTTGGCGTTCAAGTGAAGATGAAGGTCCTGGTATTCAGATGAAGATGAAGACGAGGGTCCTGGTGTTCAGGTGAAGACGAGGGTCCTGGTGTTCACATGAAAATGAAGACGAGGGTCCTGCTGGTGTTCACATGAAAATGAAGACGAGGGTCCTGGTCTTCAGATGAAGATGAGAGTGCTGGTGTTCAGATGAAGATGAGAGTCCTGGTCTTCAGATGAAGATGAGAGTCCTGGTCTTCAGATGAAGAGGAAGATGATGAAGACAAGAGTCTTGGTTTTCAAGTGAAGATGAAGGTCCTGGTGTTCAGATGAAGATGAAGACAAGAGTGTTGGCGTTCAAGTGAAGATGAAGGTCCTGGTATTCAGATCAAGATGAAGACGAGGGTCCTGGTGTTCAGATGAAGACGAGGGTCCTGGTGTTCACATGAAAATGAAGACGAGGGTCCTGCTGGTGTTCACATGAAAATGAAGACGAGGGTCCTGGTCTTCAGATGAAGATGAAGACAACAGTCTTGGTGTTCAAGTGAAGATGAAGGTCCTGGTATTCAGATGAAGATGAAGACGAGGGTCCTGGTGTTCAGATGAAGACAAGAGTCTTGGTATTCAAGTGAAGATGAAGGTCCTGGTATTCAGATGAAGATGAAGACGAGGGTCCTGGTGTTCAGATGAAGACGAGGGTCCTGGTGGTCAAATGAAAATGAAGACGAGGGTCCTGCTGGTGTTCACATGAAAATGAAGACGAGGGTCCTGGTCTTCAGATGAAGATGAGAGTGCTGGTGGTCAGATGAAGATGAGAGTCCTGGTCTTCAGATGAAGATGAGAGTGCTGGTCTTCAGATGAAGACGAAGATGAGGGTCCTGGTCTTCAGATGAAGATGACAGTCCTGGTCTTCAGATGAAGATGAGAGTCCTGGTCTTCAGATGAAGATGAGAGTCCTGGTCTTCAGATGAAGAGGAAGATGAGGGTCCTGGTCTTCAGATGAAGATGAGAGTCCTGGTCTTCAGATGAAGAGGAAGATGAGGGTCCTGGTCTTCAGATGAAGATGAGAGTACTGGTCATCAGATGAAGGTGAGAATCCTGGTCTTCAGCTTAAGATGAACATGAAGACGAGAGTCCTGGTCTTCAGATGAAGATGAAGACGAGGGTCCTGGTCTTCAGATGAAGATGAAGATGATGAAGACAAGAGTCTTGGTTTTCAAGTGAAGATGAAGGTCCTGGTGTTCAGATGAAGATGAAGACAAGAGTGTTGGCGTTCAAGTGAAGATGAAGGTCCTGGTATTCAGATGAAGATGAAGACGAGGGTCCTGGTGTTCAGGTGAAGACGAGGGTCCTGGTGTTCACATGAAAATGAAGACGAGGGTCCTGCTGGTGTTCACATGAAAATGAAGACGAGGGTCCTGGTCTTCAGATGAAGATGAGAGTGCTGGTGTTCAGATGAAGATGAGAGTCCTGGTCTTCAGATGAAGATGAGAGTCCTGGTCTTCAGATGAAGAGGAAGATGATGAAGACAAGAGTCTTGGTTTTCAAGTGAAGATGAAGGTCCTGGTGTTCAGATGAAGATGAAGACAAGAGTGTTGGCGTTCAAGTGAAGATGAAGGTCCTGGGATTCAGATCAAGATGAAGACGAGGGTCCTGGTGTTCAGATGAAGACGAGGGTCCTGGTGTTCACATGAAAATGAAGACGAGGGTCCTGCTGGTGTTCACATGAAAATGAAGACGAGGGTCCTGGTCTTCAGATGAAGATGAAGACAACAGTCTTGGTGTTCAAGTGAAGATGAAGGTCCTGGTATTCAGATGAAGATGAAGACGAGGGTCCTGGTGTTCAGATGAAGACAAGAGTCTTGGTATTCAAGTGAAGATGAAGGTCCTGGTATTCAGATGAAGATGAAGACGAGGGTCCTGGTGTTCAGATGAAGACGAGGGTCCTGGTGGTCAAATGAAAATGAAGACGAGGGTCCTGCTGGTGTTCACATGAAAATGAAGACGAGGGTCCTGGTCTTCAGATGAAGATGAGAGTGCTGGTGGTCAGATGAAGATGAGAGTCCTGGTCTTCAGATGAAGATGAGAGTGCTGGTCTTCAGATGAAGACGAAGATGAGGGTCCTGGTCTTCAGATGAAGATGACAGTCCTGGTCTTCAGATGAAGATGAGAGTCCTGGTCTTCAGATGAAGATGAGAGTCCTGGTCTTCAGATGAAGAGGAAGATGAGGGTCCTGGTCTTCAGATGAAGATGAGAGTCCTGGTCTTCAGATGAAGAGGAAGATGAGGGTCCTGGTCTTCAGATGAAGATGAGAGTCCTGGTCATCAGATGAAGGTGAGAATCCTGGTCTTCAGCTTAAGATGAACATGAAGACGAGAGTCCTGGTCTTCAGATGAAGATGAAGACGAGGGTCCTGGTCTTCAGATGAAGATGAAGATGATGAAGACAAGAGTCTTGGTTTTCAAGTGAAGATGAAGGTCCTGGTGTTCAGATGAAGATGAAGACAAGAGTGTTGGCGTTCAAGTGAAGATGAAGGTCCTGGTATTCAGATGAAGATGAAGACGAGGGTCCTGGTGTTCAGGTGAAGACGAGGGTCCTGGTGTTCACATGAAAATGAAGACGAGGGTCCTGCTGGTGTTCACATGAAAATGAAGACGAGGGTCCTGGTCTTCAGATGAAGATGAGAGTGCTGGTGTTCAGATGAAGATGAGAGTCCTGGTCTTCAGATGAAGATGAGAGTCCTGGTCTTCAGATGAAGAGGAAGATGAGGGTCCTGGTCTTCAGATGAAGATGAGAGTCCTGGTCTTCAGATGAAGATGAGAGTCCTGGTCTTCAGATGAAGAGGAAGATGAGGGTCCTGGTCTTTAGATGAAGATGAGAGTGCTGGTGTTCAGATGAAGATGAGGGTCCTGGTCTTCAGATGAAGATGAAGACAAGAGTCTTGGTGTTCAAGTGAAGAAGAAGGTCCTGGCATTCAGAGATGAAGATGAACATGGTGTTGCTCTGATGAAAATGAAGACGAGAGTAATGATGGTCACATGAAAATGAAGACGAGGGTCCTGGTCTTCAGATGAAGATGAAGACAAGAGTCTTGGTGTTCAAGTGAAGATGAAGGTCCTGGTCTTCAGATGAAGATGAAGACGAGGGTCCTGGTGTTCAGATGAAGACAAGAGTCTTGGTGTTCAAGTGAAGATGAAGGTCCTGGTATTCAGATGAAGATGAACGTGGTGGTGCTCTGATGAAAATGAAGACGAGAGTCCTGGTCTTCAGATGAAGATGAAGATGAAGACGAGGTTCCTGGTGTTCAGATGAAGATGAAGACGAAGACGAGAGTCTTGGTGTTCAAGTGAAGATGAAGGTCCTGGTATTCAGATGAAGATGAAGACAAGGGTCCTGGTGTGCAGATGAAGATCAAGATGAACGTGGTGGTGCTCTGATGAAAATGAAGACAAGGGTCATGATGTTCACATGAAAATGAAGACGAGGGTCCTGGTCTTCAGATGAAGATGAAGATGAAGATGAGGTTCCTGGTGTTCAGATGAAGATGAAGACGAAGACGAGAGTCTTGGTGTTCAAGTGAAGATGAAGGTCCTGGTATTCAGATGGAGATGAAGACAAGAGTCTTGGTGTTCAAGTGAAGAAGAAGGTCCTGGCATTCAGAGATGAAGAAGAACATGGTGTTGCTCTGATGAAAATGAAGACGAGAGTCATGATGGTCACATGAAAATGAAGACGAGGGTCCTGGTCTTCAGATGAAGATGAAGACGAGGGTCCTGGTGTTCAGATGAAGACAAGAGTCTTGGTGTTCAAGTGAAGATGAAGGTCCTGGTATTCAGATGAAGATGAAGACGAGGGTCCTGGTGTTCAGATGAAGACGAGGGTCCTGGTGTTCAAATGAAAATGAAGACGAGGGTCCTGCTGGTGTTCACATGAAAATGAAGACGAGGGTCCTGGTCTTCAGATGAAGATGAGAGTGCTGGTGGTCAGATGAAGATGAGAGTCCTCGTCTTCAGATGAAGATGAGAGTCCTGGTCTTCAGATGAAGAGGAAGATGAGGGTCCTGGTCTTCAGATGAAGATGAGAGTCCTGGTCTTCAGATGAAGAGGAAGATGAGGGTCCTGGACTTCAGATGAGGGTCCTGGTCTTCAGATGAAGATGAGAGTCCTGGTCTTCAGATGAAGATGACAATCCTGGTCTTCAGCTTAAGATGAACATGAAGACGAGAGTCCTGGTCTTCAGATGAAGATGAAGACGAGGGTCCTGGTGTTCAGATGAAGATGAAGATGATGAAGACAAGAGTCTTGGTTTTCAAGTGAAGATGAAGGTCCTGGTGTTCAGATGTAGATGAAGACAAGAGTGTTGGTGTTCAAGTGAAGATGAAGGTCCTGGTGTTTAGATGAAGATGAAGACAAGGGTCCTGGTGTTCAGATGAAGACGAGGGTCCTGGTGTTCACATGAAAATGAAGACGAGGGTCCTGCTGGTGTTCACATGAAAATGAAGACGAGGGTCCTGGTCTTCAGATGAAGATGAGAGTGCTGGTGTTCAGATGAAGATGAGAGTCCTGGTCTTCAGATGAAGATGAGAGTCCTGGTCTTCAGATGAAGACAGAGATGAGGGTCCTGGTCATCAGATGAAGATGAGAGTCCTGGTCTTCAGATGAAGATGAGAGTCCTGGTCTTCAGATGAAGATGAGAGTCCTGGTCTTCAGATGAAGATGAGAGTCCTGGTCTTCAGCTTAAGATGAAAATGAAGACGAGAGTCCTGGTGTTCAGATGAAGATGAAGACAAGGGTCCTGGTGTTCAGATGAAGATGGAGATGATGAAGACAAGAGTCTTGGTGTTCAAGTGAAGATGAAGGTCCTGGTATTCAGATGAAGATGAACGTGGTGGTGCTCTGATGAAAATGAAGACGAGAGTCCTGGTCTTCAGATGAAGATGAAGACGAGGTTCCTGGTGTTCAGATGAAGATGAAGACGAAGACGAGAGTCTTGGTGTTCAAGTGAAGATGAAGGTCCTGGTATTCAGATGAAGATGAAGACAAGGGTCCTGGTGTGCAGATGAAGATCAAGATGAACGTGGTGGTGCTCTGATGAAAATGAAGACAAGGGTCATGATGTTCACATGAAAATGAAGACGAGGGTCCTGGTCTTCAGATGAAGATGAAGATGAGATGAGTTCCTGGTGTTCAGATGAAGATGAAGACGAAGACGAGAGTCTTGGTGTTCAAGTGAAGATGAAGGTCCTGGTATTCAGATGGAGATGAAGACAAGGGTCCTGGTGTTCAGATGAAGATCAAGATGAACATGGTGGTGCTCTGATGAAAATGAAGACGAGGGTCATGATGTTCACATGAAAATGAAGACGAGGGTCCTGGTCTTCAGATGAAGATGAGAGTCCTGGTCTTCAGATGAAGAAGCTAAATTTAGAGGAAAAATTGAGACATTACACCAAAACCTGCAGGAAGACATCAAGTTTAGAGGAAAAATATCAAAATAACAACTTTTATGAGGGAGAGATTCATCCTGAAACCTGCAGGAAGATGCTAAATTTAGAGGAAAAATTGAGAAATTACAGCAAAACCTGCAGGAAGACATCGAGCTTGGAGGAAGAACATCAAATTAACAACTTTTATCAGGCAGAGATTCATCCCGAGAGCCCTGAAACCTGCAGAAAGATGCAAAATTTAGAGGAAAAACTGAGAAATTACACCAAAACCTGCAGGAACATGCTAAATTTAAAGGAAAAACTGAGAAATTACACCAAAACCTGCAGGAATACATCAACTTTAGAGGAAAAACATGAAAATTAACAACATTTATCAGGTAGAGATTCATCCCGAGAGCCCTGAAACCTGCAGAAAGATGCTAAATTTAGAGGAACAACATCAAAATAACAACTTTTTTCAGGTAGAGATTCATCCTGAAACCTGCAGGAAGACGTTAAATTTAGAGGAAAAACTGAGAAATTACACCAAAACCTGCAGGAAGACATCAAGTTTAGAGGAAAAACATTACAATTATAATATTTATCAGGTAGAGATTCATCCCGAGAGCCCTGAAACCTGCAGAGAGACGTTAAATTGATCGGAAAAATATCAAAATTATAACATTTATCAGGGAGAGATTCGTCAGATGAAGACGAGGGTCCTGGTCTTCAGATGAAGACGAGAGTCCTGCTCTTCAGATGAAGATGAGGATCCTGGTGTTCAGATGAAGACGAGGGTCCTATTGTTCAGATGACGATGAAGACGAGGGTCCTGGTATTCAAATCAAAATGAAGACGAGGGTCCTGGTGGTCAGATGAAAATGAAGACGAGGGTCCTGGTCGTCAGATGAAGATGGGAGTCCTGGTGTTCAGATGAAAATGAAGACGAGGGTCCAGGTGGTCAGATGAAGACGAGGGTCCTGGTCTTCAGATGAAGATGAGAGTCCTGGTCTTCAGATGAAGACGGAGATGAGGGTCCTGGTCATCAGATGAAGATGAAGATGAAGACGAGAGTCATGGTGTTCAGGTGAAGATGAAGGTCCTGGTGTTCCGATGAAGATGAAGACGAGGGTCCTGGTGTTCAGATGAAGACGAGAGTCCTGGTGTTCAGATGAAGATGAAGACGAGGGTCCTGGTATTCAGATGAAGGTCAAGATGAACGTGGTGATGCTCTGATGAAAATCAAGACGAGGGTCATGATGTTCACATGAAAATGAAGACGAGGGTCCTCGTCTTCAGATGAAGATGAGAGTCTTGGTGTTCAAGTGAAGATGAAGGTCCTGGTATTCAGATGAAGATGAAGACGAGGGTCCTGGTCTTCAGATGAAGATGAGAGTGCTGGTGGTCAGATGAAGATGAGAGTCCTGGTCTTCAGATGAAGATGAGAGTCCTGGTCTTCAAATGAAGACGAAGATGAGGGTCCTGGTCTTCAGATGAAGATGACAGTCCTGGTCTTCAGATGAAGATGAGAGTCCTGGTCTTCAGATGAAGATGAGAGTCCCGGTCTTCAGCTGAAGATGAAGATCCTGGTGTTCAGATGAAGATGAACATGAAGACAAGAGTCTTGGGGTTCAGGTGAAGATGAAGGTCCTGGTATTCAGATGAAGATGAAGACGAGGGTCCTGGTGTTCAGATGAAGACGACGGTCCTGGTGTTCACATGAAAATGAAGACGAGGGTCCTGCTGGTGTTCACATGAAAATGAAGACGAGGGTCCTGGTCTTCAGATGAAGATGAGAGTCCTGGTCTTCAGATGAAGATGAGAATCCTGGTCTTCAGCTTAAGATGAACATGAAGACGAGAGTCCTGGTCTTCAGATGAAGATGAAGACGAGGGTCCTGGTGTTCAGATGAAGATGAAGATGATGAAGACAAGAGTCTTGGTTTTCAAGTGAAGATGAAGGTCCTGGTGTTCAGATGTAGATGAAGACAAGAGTGTTGGTGTTCAAGTGAAGATGAAGGTCCTGGTGTTTAGATGAAGATGAAGACAAGGGTCCTGGTGTTCAGATGAAGACGAGGGTCCTGGTGTTCAGATGAAGACGAGGGTCCTGGTGTTCACATGAAAATGAAGACGAGGGTCCTGCTGGTGTTCACATGAAAATGAAGACGAGGGTCCTGGTCTTCAGATGAAGATGAGAGTGCTGGTGTTCAGATGAAGATGAGGGTCCTGGTCTTCAGATGAAGATGAAGACAAGAGTCTTGGTGTTCAAGTGAAGAAGAAGGTCCTGGCATTCAGAGATGAAGATGAACATGGTGTTGCTCTGATGAAAATGAAGACGAGAGTAATGATGGTCACATGAAAATGAAGACGAGGGTCCTGGTCTTCAGATGAAGATGAAGACAAGAGTCTTGGTGTTCAAGTGAAGATGAAGGTCCTGGTATTCAGATGAAGATGAAGACGAGGGTCCTGGTGTTCAGATGAAGACAAGAGTCTTGGTGTTCAAGTGAAGATGAAGGTCCTGGTATTCAGATGAAGATGAAGACGAGGGTCCTGGTGTTCAGATGAAGACGAGGGTCCTGGTGGTCAAATGAAAATGAAGACGAGGGTCCTGCTGGTGTTCACATGAAAATGAAGACGAGGGTCCTGGTCTTCAGATGAAGATGAGAGTGCTGGTGGTCAGATGAAGATGAGAGTCCTGGTCTTCAGATGAAGATGAGAGTCCTGGTCTTCAGATGAAGACGAAGATGAGGGTCCTGGTCTTCAGATGAAGATGACAGTCCTGGTCTTCAGATGAAGATGAGAGTCCTGGTCTTCAGATGAAGATGAGAGTCCTGGTCTTCAGATGAAGATGAGGGTCCTGGTCTTCAGATGAAGATGAGAGTCCTGGTCTTCAGATGAAGAGGAAGATGAGGGTCCTGGTCTTCAGATGAAGATGAGAGTCCTGGTCTTCAGATGAAGATGAGAATCCTGGTCTTCAGCTTAAGATGAACATGAAGACGAGAGTCCTGGTCTTCAGATGAAGATGAAGACGAGGGTCCTGGTGTTCAGATGAAGATGAAGATGATGAAGACAAGAGTCTTGGTTTTCAAGTGAAGATGAAGGTCCTGGTGTTCAGATGAAGATGAAGACAAGAGTGTTGGCGTTCAAGTGAAGATGAAGGTCCTGGTATTCAGATGAAGATGAAGACGAGGGTCCTGGTGTTCAGATGAAGACGAGGGTCCTGGTGTTCACATGAAAATGAAGACGAGGGTCCTGCTGGTGTTCACATGAAAATGAAGACGAGGGTCCTGGTCTTCAGATGAAGATGAGAGTGCTGGTGTTCAGATGAAGATGAGAGTCCTGGTCTTCAGATGAAGATGAGAGTCCTGGTCTTCAGATGAAGAGGAAGATGATGAAGACAAGAGTCTTGGTTTTCAAGTGAAGATGAAGGTCCTGGTGTTCAGATGTAGATGAAGACAAGAGTGTTGGTGTTCAAGTGAAGATGAAGGTCCTGGTGTTCAGATGAAGATGAAGACGAGGGTCCTGGTGTTCAGATGAAGACGAGGGTCCTGGTGTTCACATGAAAATGAAGACGAGGGTCCTGCTGGTGTTCACATGAAAATGAAGACGAGGGTCCTGGTCTTCAGATGAAGATGAGAGTGCTGGTGGTCAGATGAAGATGAGAGTCCTGGTCTTCAGATGAAGATGAGAGTGCTGGTCTTCAGATGAAGACGAAGATGAGGGTCCTGGTCTTCAGATGAAGATGACAGTCCTGGTCTTCAGATGAAGATGAGAGTCCTGGTCTTCAGATGAAGATGAGAGTCCTGGTCTTCAGATGAAGAGGAAGATGAGGGTCCTGGTCTTCAGATGAAGATGAGAGTCCTGGTCTTCAGATGAAGAGGAAGATGAGGGTCCTGGTCTTCAGATGAAGATGAGAGTCCTGGTCATCAGATGAAGGTGAGAATCCTGGTCTTCAGCTTAAGATGAACATGAAGACGAGAGTCCTGGTCTTCAGATGAAGATGAAGACGAGGGTCCTGGTCTTCAGATGAAGATGAAGATGATGAAGACAAGAGTCTTGGTTTTCAAGTGAAGATGAAGGTCCTGGTGTTCAGATGAAGATGAAGACAAGAGTGTTGGCGTTCAAGTGAAGATGAAGGTCCTGGTATTCAGATGAAGATGAAGACGAGGGTCCTGGTGTTCAGGTGAAGACGAGGGTCCTGGTGTTCACATGAAAATGAAGACGAGGGTCCTGCTGGTGTTCACATGAAAATGAAGACGAGGGTCCTGGTCTTCAGATGAAGATGAGAGTGCTGGTGTTCAGATGAAGATGAGAGTCCTGGTCTTCAGATGAAGATGAGAGTCCTGGTCTTCAGATGAAGAGGAAGATGAGGGTCCTGGTCTTCAGATGAAGATGAGAGTCCTGGTCTTCAGATGAAGATGAGAGTCCTGGTCTTCAGATGAAGAGGAAGATGAGGGTCCTGGTCTTTAGATGAAGATGAGAGTGCTGGTGTTCAGATGAAGATGAGGGTCCTGGTCTTCAGATGAAGATGAAGACAAGAGTCTTGGTGTTCAAGTGAAGAAGAAGGTCCTGGCATTCAGAGATGAAGATGAACATGGTGTTGCTCTGATGAAAATGAAGACGAGAGTAATGATGGTCACATGAAAATGAAGACGAGGGTCCTGGTCTTCAGATGAAGATGAAGACAAGAGTCTTGGTGTTCAAGTGAAGATGAAGGTCCTGGTCTTCAGATGAAGATGAAGACGAGGGTCCTGGTGTTCAGATGAAGACAAGAGTCTTGGTGTTCAAGTGAAGATGAAGGTCCTGGTATTCAGATGAAGATGAAGACGAGGGTCCTGGTGTTCAGATGAAGACGAGGGTCCTGGTGGTCAAATGAAAATGAAGACGAGGGTGCTGCTGGTGTTCACATGAAAATGAAGACGAGGGTCCTGGTCTTCAGATGAAGATGAGAGTGCTGGTGGTCAGATGAAGATGAGAGTCCTGGTCTTCAGATGAAGATGAGAGTCCTGGTCTTCAGATGAAGACGAAGATGAGGGTCCTGGTCTTCAGATGAAGATGACAGTCCTGGTCTTCAGATGAAGATGAGAGTCCTGGTCTTCAGATGAAGATGAGAGTCCTGGTCTTCAGATGAAGAGGAAGATGAGGGTCCTGGTCTTCAGATGAAGATGAGAGTCCTGGTCTTCAGATGAAGAGGAAGATGAGGGTCCTGGACTTCAGATGAGGGTCCTGGTCTTCAGATGAAGATGAGAGTCCTGGTCTTCAGATGAAGATGAGAATCCTGGTCTTCAGCTTAAGATGAACATGAAGACGAGAGTCCTGGTCTTCAGATGAAGATGAAGACGAGGGTCCTGGTGTTCAGATGAAGATGAAGATGATGAAGACAAGAGTCTTGGTTTTCAAGTGAAGATGAAGGTCCTGGTGTTCAGATGTAGATGAAGACAAGAGTGTTGGTGTTCAAGTGAAGATGAAGGTCCTGGTGTTCAGATGAAGATGAAGACGAGGGTCCTGGTGTTCAGATGAAGACGAGGGTCCTGGTGTTCACATGAAAATGAAGACGAGGGTCCTGCTGGTGTTCACATGAAAATGAAGACGAGGGTCCTGGTCTTCAGATGAAGATGAGAGTGCTGGTGTTCAGATGAAGATGAGAGTCCTGGTCTTCAGATGAAGATGAGAGTCCTGGTCTTCAGATGAAGACAGAGATGAGGGTCCTGGTCATCAGATGAAGATGAGAGTCCTGGTCTTCAGATGAAGATGAGAGTCCTGGTCTTCAGATGAAGATGAGAGTCCTGGTCTTCAGATGAAGATGAGAGTCCTGGTCTTCAGCTTAAGATGAAAATGAAGACGAGAGTCCTGGTGTTCAGATGAAGATGAAGACAAGGGTACTGGTGTTCAGATGAAGATGGAGATGATGAAGACAAGAGTCTTGGTGTTCAAGTGAAGATGAAGGTCCTGGTATTCAGATGAAGATGAACGTGGTGGTGCTCTGATGAAAATGAAGACGAGAGTCCTGGTCTTCAGATGAAGATGAAGACGAGGTTCCTGGTGTTCAGATGAAGATGAAGACGAAGACGAGAGTCTTGGTGTTCAAGTGAAGATGAAGGTCCTGGTATTCAGATGGAGATGAAGACAAGGGTCCTGGTGTGCAGATGAAGATCAAGATGAACGTGGTGGTGCTCTGATGAAAATGAAGACAAGGGTCATGATGTTCACATGAAAATGAAGACGAGGGTCCTGGTCTTCAGATGAAGATGAAGATGAAGATGAGGTTCCTGGTGTTCAGATGAAGATGAAGACGAAGACGAGAGTCTTGGTGTTCAAGTGAAGATGAAGGTCCTGGTATTCAGATGGAGATGAAGACAAGGGTCCTGGTCTTCAGATGAAGATCAAGATGAACATGGTGGTGCTCTGATGAAAATGAAGACGAGGGTCATGATGTTCACATGAAAATGAAGACGAGGGTCCTGGTCTTCAGATGAAGATGAGAGTCCTGGTCTTCAGATGAAGAAGCTAAATTTAGAGGAAAAATTGAGACATTACACCAAAACCTGCAGGAAGACATCAAGTTTAGAGGAAAAATATCAAAATAACAACTTTTATGAGGGAGAGATTCATCCTGAAACCTGCAGGAAGATGCTAAATTTAGAGGAAAAATTGAGAAATTACAGCAAAACCTGCAGGAAGACATCGAGCTTGGAGGAAGAACATCAAATTAACAACTTTTATCAGGCAGAGATTCATCCCGAGAGCCCTGAAACCTGCAGAAAGATGCAAAATTTAGAGGAAAAACTGAGAAATTACACCAAAACCTGCAGGAACATGCTAAATTTAAAGGAAAAACTGAGAAATTACACCAAAACCTGCAGGAATACATCAACTTTAGAGGAAAAACATGAAAATTAACAACATTTATCAGGTAGAGATTCATCCCAAGAGCCCTGAAACCTGCAGAAAGATGCTAAATTTAGAGGAACAACATCAAAATAACAACTTTTTTCAGGTAGAGATTCATCCTGAAACCTGCAGGAAGACGTTGAATTTAGAGGAAAAACTGAGAAATTGCACCAAAACCTGCAGTAAGACGTTAAATTCAGAGGAAAAACATCAAAATTATAACCTTTATCAGGTAGAGATTCACCCTGAGAGCCTTGAAACCTGCAAGAAGATGCTAAATTTAGAGGAAAAACATCAAAATCATAATATTTATCAGGTAGGGATTGATCCCGAGAGCCCTGAAACCTGCAGGAAAATGCTAAATTTAGAGGAAAACATCAAAATAACAACTTTTAACAGGTAGAGATTCATCCCGAGAGCCCTGAAACCTGCAGAAAGACGTTAAATTTAGAGGAAAAACTGAGAAATTACACCAAAACCTGCAGGAAGACATCAAGTTTAGAGGAAAAACATCAGAATTATAACATTTATCAGGCAGAGATTCATCCCGAGAGCCCTGAAACCTGCAGAAACATGCTAAATTTAGAGGAAAACTTCAAAATAACTTTTATCAGGTAGAGATTCATCCCGAGAGGCCTGAAACCTGCAGAAAGATGCCAAATTTAGAGGAAAACATCAAAATAACATTTATCAGGCAGAGATTCATCCCGAGAGCCCTGAAACCTGCAGAAAGACGTTAAATTTAGAGGAAAGACTGAGACATTACACCAAAACCTGCAGGAAGACATCAAGTTTAGAGGAAAATATCAAAATTATAATATTTATCAGGTAGAGATTCATCCCGAGAGCCCTGAAACCTGCAGGAAGATCCTAAATTTAGAGGAAAACATCAAAATTATAATATTTATCAGGCAGAGATTCATCCCAAGAGCCGTGAAACCTGCAAGAAGATGCTGAATTTAGAGGAAAACATCAGAATTATAACATTTATCAGGTAGAGATTCACCCTGAGAGCCTTGAAACCTGCAAGAAGATGCTAAATTTAGAGGAAAAACATCAAAATCATAATATTTATCAGGTAGAGATTGATCCCGAGAGCCCTGAAACCTGCAGGAAGATGCTAAATTTAGAGGAAAAACTGAGAAATTACACCAAAACCTGCAGGAAGACATCAAGTTCAGAGGAAAAACATCAGAAGTATAACATTTATCAGGCAGAGATTCATCCCGAGAGCCCTGAAACCTGCAAGAAGATGCTAAATTTACATGAACAACATCAGTGATAACATTTATCGGGCAGAGATTCATCCCGAGAGCGATGGAACCTGCAGAAAGATGCTAAATTTAGAGGAAAAACATCAGAATTATAACATTTATGAGGTAGAGATTCATCCCGAGAGCCCTGAAACCAGCAGGAAGATGATAAATTTAGAAGAAAACATCAAAATAACTTTTATCAGGTAGAGAGTCATCCCGAGAGCCCTGAAACCTGCAGGAAGATGATGAATTTAGAAGAAAACATCAAAATTACAACTTTCATCAGTTAGAGATTCATCCAGAGAGCCCTGAAACCTGCAAGAAGATGCTAAATTTAGAGGAAAAACATCAAAATTATAATATTTATCAGGTAGAGATTCATCCCGAGAGCCCTGAAACCTGCAAGAAGATGCTAAATTTACATGAAAAACATCAAAATTATAACATTTATCAGGGAGAGATTCATCCCAAGAGCCCTGAAACCTGGAGAAAGACGTTAAATTTAGAGGAAAAATATCAGAATTCTAACATTTATCAGGCAGAGATTCTTCAGATGAAGACGAGAGTCTTGGTCTTCAGATGAAGATGACGACGAGGGTCCTGGTCTTCAGATGAAGATGAGAGTCCTGGTGTTGAGATGAAGATGAAGACGAAGACGAGGGTCCTGGTGTTCAGATGAAGAGGAGGGTCCTGGTGTTCACATGAAAATGAAGACGAGGGTCCGGGTCTTCAGATGAAGATGAAGACGAGGGTCCTGGTGTTCAGATGAAGATGAACATGAAGACGAGAGTCCTGGTGTTCAGGTGAAGATGAAGACGAGGGTCCTGATGCGAAGATGAAGATGAAGATGAGGGTCCTGCCGGTCAGATGAAGATGAGGGTCCTGGTATTCAGATGAAGATGAAGACGAAGACAAAACTCCTGGTGCTTAGGTGAAGATGAAGGTCCTGGTATTCAGATGAAGATGAAGACAAGGGTCCTGGTGTTCAGATGAAGATGAAGACGAGGGTCCAGGTGTTCACATGAAAATGAAGACAAGGGTCCTGGTCTTCAGATGAAGATGAGAGTCCTGGTTTTCAGATGAAGATGAGGATCCTGGTGTTCAGCTGTGTTTAGGTGAAGATGAAGGTCCTGGTATCCAGATGAAGATGAAGACGAAAGTACTGGTGTTGAGATGAAAATGAAGACGAGGGTCCTGATGTTCAGATGAAGATGAAGATGAGAGTGCTGGTGGTCAGATGAAGATGAGAGTCCTGGTCTTCAGATGAAGATGAGAGTGCTGGTCTTCAGATGAAGACGAAGATGAGGGTCCTGGTCTTCAGATGAAGATGACAGTCCTGGTCTTCAGATGAAGATGAGAGTCCTGGTCTTCAGATGAAGATGAGAGTCCTGGTCTTCAGATGAAGAGGAAGATGAGGGTCCTGGTCTTCAGATGAAGATGAGAGTCCTGGTCTTCAGATGAAGAGGAAGATGAGGGTCCTGGTCTTCAGATGAAGATGAGAGTCCTGGTCTTCAGATGAAGGTGAGAATCCTGGTCTTCAGCTTAAGATGAACATGAAGACGAGAGTCCTGGTCTTCAGATGAAGATGAAGACGAGGGTCCTGGTCTTCAGATGAAGATGAAGATGATGAAGACAAGAGTCTTGGTTTTCAAGTGAAGATGAAGGTCCTGGTGTTCAGATGAAGATGAAGACAAGAGTGTTGGCGTTCAAGTGAAGATGAAGGTCCTGGTATTCAGATGAAGATGAAGACGAGGGTCCTGGTGTTCAGGTGAAGACGAGGGTCCTGGTGTTCACATGAAAATGAAGACGAGGGTCCTGCTGGTGTTCACATGAAAATGAAGACGAGGGTCCTGGTCTTCAGATGAAGATGAGAGTGCTGGTGTTCAGATGAAGATGAGAGTCCTGGTCTTCAGATGAAGATGAGAGTCCTGGTCTTCAGATGAAGAGGAAGATGAGGGTCCTGGTCTTCAGATGAAGATGAGAGTCCTGGTCTTCAGATGAAGAGGAAGATGAGGGTCCTGGTCTTTAGATGAAGATGAGAGTGCTGGTGTTCAGATGAAGATGAGGGTCCTGGTCTTCAGATGAAGATGAAGACAAGAGTCTTGGTGTTCAAGTGAAGAAGAAGGTCCTGGCATTCAGAGATGAAGATGAACATGGTGTTGCTCTGATGAAAATGAAGACGAGAGTAATGATGGTCACATGAAAATGAAGACGAGGGTCCTGGTCTTCAGATGAAGATGAAGACAAGAGTCTTGGTGTTCAAGTGAAGATGAAGGTCCTGGTCTTCAGATGAAGATGAGACGAGGTCCTGGTGTTCAGATGAAGACAAGAGTCTTGGCGTTCAAGTGAAGATGAAGGTCCTGGTATTCAGATGAAGATGAAGACGAGGGTCCTGGTGTTCAGATGAAGACGAGGGTCCTGGTGTTCACATGAAAATGAAGACGAGGGTCCTGCTGGTGTTCACATGAAAATGAAGACGAGGGTCCTGGTCTTCAGATGAAGATGAGAGTGCTGGTGGTCAGATGAAGATGAGAGTCCTGGTCTTCAGATGAAGATGAGAGTCCTGGTCTTCAGATGAAGAGGAAGATGAGGGTCCTGGTCTTCAGATGAAGATGACAGTCCTGGTCTTCAGATGAAGATGAGAGTCCTGGTCTTCAGATGAAGATGAGAGTCCTGGTCTTCAGATGAAGAGGAAGATGAGGGTCCTGGTCTTCAGATGAAGATGAGAGTCCTGGTCTTCAGATGAAGAGGAAGATGAGGGTCCTGGACTTCAGATGAGGGTCCTGGTCTTCAGATGAAGATGAGAGTCCTGGTCTTCAGATGAAGATGAGAATCCTGGTCTTCAGCTTAAGATGAACATGAAGACGAGAGTCCTGGTCTTCAGATGAAGATGAAGACGAGGGTCCTGGTGTTCAGATGAAGATGAAGATGATGAAGACAAGAGTCTTGGTTTTCAAGTGAAGATGAAGGTCCTGGTGTTCAGATGTAGATGAAGACAAGAGTGTTGGTGTTCAAGTGAAGATGAAGGTCCTGGTGTTCAGATGAAGATGAAGACGAGGGTCCTGGTGTTCAGATGAAGACGAGGGTCCTGGTGTTCACATGAAAATGAAGACGAGGGTCCTGCTGGTGTTCACATGAAAATGAAGACGAGGGTCCTGGTCTTCAGATGAAGATGAGAGTGCTGGTGTTCAGATGAAGATGAGAGTCCTGGTCTTCAGATGAAGATGAGAGTCCTGGTCTTCAGATGAAGACAGAGATGAGGGTCCTGGTCATCAGATGAAGATGAGAGTCCTGGTCTTCAGATGAAGATGAGAGTCCTGGTCTTCAGATGAAGATGAGAGTCCTGGTCTTCAGATGAAGATGAGAGTCCTGGTCTTCAGCTTAAGATGAAAATGAAGACGAGAGTCCTGGTGTTCAGATGAAGATGAAGACAAGGGTCCTGGTGTTCAGATGAAGATGGAGATGATGAAGACAAGAGTCTTGGTGTTCAAGTGAAGATGAAGGTCCTGGTATTCAGATGAAGATGAACGTGGTGGTGCTCTGATGAAAATGAAGACGAGAGTCCTGGTCTTCAGATGAAGATGAAGACGAGGTTCCTGGTGTTCAGATGAAGATGAAGACGAAGACGAGAGTCTTGGTGTTCAAGTGAAGATGAAGGTCCTGGTATTCAGATGGAGATGAAGACAAGGGTCCTGGTGTGCAGATGAAGATCAAGATGAACGTGGTGGTGCTCTGATGAAAATGAAGACAAGGGTCATGATGTTCACATGAAAATGAAGACGAGGGTCCTGGTCTTCAGATGAAGATGAAGATGAAGATGAGGTTCCTGGTGTTCAGATGAAGATGAAGACGAAGACGAGAGTCTTGGTGTTCAAGTGAAGATGAAGGTCCTGGTATTCAGATGGAGATGAAGACAAGGGTCCTGGTGTTCAGATGAAGATCAAGATGAACATGGTGGTGCTCTGATGAAAATGAAGACGAGGGTCATGATGTTCACATGAAAATGAAGACGAGGGTCCTGGTCTTCAGATGAAGATGAGAGTCCTGGTCTTCAGATGAAGAAGCTAAATTTAGAGGAAAAATTGAGACATTACACCAAAACCTGCAGGAAGACATCAAGTTTAGAGGAAAAATATCAAAATAACAACTTTTATGAGGGAGAGATTCATCCTGAAACCTGCAGGAAGATGCTAAATTTAGAGGAAAAATTGAGAAATTACAGCAAAACCTGCAGGAAGACATCGAGCTTGGAGGAAGAACATCAAATTAACAACTTTTATCAGGCAGAGATTCATCCCGAGAGCCCTGAAACCTGCAGAAAGATGCAAAATTTAGAGGAAAAACTGAGAAATTACACCAAAACCTGCAGGAACATGCTAAATTTAAAGGAAAAACTGAGAAATTACACCAAAACCTGCAGGAATACATCAACTTTAGAGGAAAAACATGAAAATTAACAACATTTATCAGGTAGAGATTCATCCCGAGAGCCCTGAAACCTGCAGAAAGATGCTAAATTTAGAGGAACAACATCAAAATAACAACTTTTTTCAGGTAGAGATTCATCCTGAAACCTGCAGGAAGACGTTAAATTTAGAGGAAAAACTGAGAAATTACACCAAAACCTGCAGGAAGACGTTAAATTCAGAGGAAAAACATCAAAATTATAACCTTTATCAGGTAGAGATTCACCCTGAGAGCCTTGAAACCTGCAAGAAGATGCTAAATTTAGAGGAAAAACATCAAAATCATAATATTTATCAGGTAGAGATTGATCCCGAGAGCCCTGAAACCTGCAGGAAAATGCTAAATTTAGAGGAAAACATCAAAATAACAACTTTTAACAGGTAGAGATTCATCCCGAGAGCCCTGAAACCTGCAGAAAGACGTTAAATTTAGAGGAAAAACTGAGAAATTACACCAAAACCTGCAGGAAGACATCAAGTTTAGAGGAAAAACATCAGAATTATAACATTTATCAGGCAGAGATTCATCCCGAGAGCCCTGAAACCTGCAGAAACATGCTAAATTTAGAGGAAAACTTCAAAATAACTTTTATCAGGTAGAGATTCATCCCGAGAGGCCTGAAACCTGCAGAAAGATGCCAAATTTAGAGGAAAACATCAAAATAACATTTATCAGGCAGAGATTCATCCCGAGAGCCCTGAAACCTGCAGAAAGACGTTAAATTTAGAGGAAAGACTGAGACATTACACCAAAACCTGCAGGAAGACATCAAGTTTAGAGGAAAATATCAATATTATAATATTTATCAGGTAGAGATTCATCCCGAGAGCCCTGAAACCTGCAGGAAGATCCTAAATTTAGAGGAAAACATCAAAATTATAATATTTATCAGGCAGAGATTCATCCCAAGAGCCGTGAAACCTGCAAGAAGATGCTGAATTTAGAGGAAAACATCAGAATTATAACATTTATCAGGCAGAGATTCACCCTGAGAGCCTTGAAACCTGCAAGAACATGCTAAATTTAGAGGAAAAACATCAAAATCATAATATTTATCAGGTAGAGATTGATCCCGAGAGCCCTGAAACCTGCAGGAAGATGCTAAATTTAGAGGAAAAACTGAGAAATTACACCAAAACCTGCAGGAAGACATCAAGTTCAGAGGAAAAACATCAGAAGTATAACATTTATCAGGCAGAGATTCATCCCGAGAGCCCTGAAACCTGCAAGAAGATGCTAAATGTACATGAACAACATCAGTTATAACATTTATCGGGCAGAGATTCATCCCGAGAGCGATGGAACCTGCAGAAAGATGCTAAATTTAGAGGAAAAACATCAGAATTATAACATTTATGAGGTAGAGATTCATCCCGAGAGCCCTGAAACCAGCAGGAAGATGATAAATTTAGAAGAAAACATCAAAATAACTTTTATCAGGTAGAGAGTCATCCCGAGAGCCCTGAAACCTGCAGGAAGATGATGAATTTAGAAGAAAACATCAAAATTACAACTTTCATCAGTTAGGGATTCATCCAGAGAGCCCTGAAACCTGCAAGAAGATGCTAAATTTACATGAAAAACATCAAAATTATAACATTTATCAGGGAGAGATTCATCCCAAGAGCCCTGAAACCTGGAGAAAGACGTTAAATTTAGAGGAAAAATATCAGAATTCTAACATTTATCAGGCAGAGATTCTTCAGATGAAGACGAGAGTCTTGGTCTTCAGATGAAGATGACGACGAGGGTCCTGGTCTTCGGATGAAGATGAGAGTCCTGGTGTTGAGATGAAGATGAAGACGAAGACGAGGGTCCTGGTGTTCAGATGAAGAGGAGGGTCCTGGTGTTCACATGAAAATGAAGACGAGGGTCCGGGTCTTCAGATGAAGATGAAGACGAGGGTCCTGGTGTTCAGATGAAGATGAACATGAAGACGAGAGTCCTGGTGTTCAGGTGAAGATGAAGACGAGGGTCCTGATGCGAAGATGAAGATGAAGATGAGGGTCCTGCCGGTCAGATGAAGATGAGGGTCCTGGTATTCAGATGAAGATGAAGACGAAGACAAAACTCCTGGTGTTTAGGTGAAGATGAAGGTCCTGGTATTCAGATGAAGATGAAGACAAGGGTCCTGGTGTTCAGATGAAGATGAAGACGAGGGTCCAGGTGTTCACATGAAAATGAAGACGAGGGTCCTGGTCTTCAGATGAAGATGAGAGTCCTGGTTTTCAGATGAAGATGAGGATCCTGGTGTTCAGCTGAAGACGAACATTAAGACGAGAGTCCTGGTATTCAGATGAAGATGAAGACGAGAGTCCTGGTCTTCAGATGAAGACTAAGACGAGGGTCCTGGTGCTCAGATGAAGATGGAGATGAGGGTCCTGATGTTCACATGAAAATGTAGACGAGGGTCCTGGCGGTCAGATGAAAATGAAGACGAGGGTCCTGATCTTCAGATGAAGATGAGAGTCCTGGTGTTGAGATGAAGATAAAGACGAGAGTACTGGTATTGAGATGAAGATGGAGACGAGGGTCCTGGTGTTCAGATGAAGACGAGGGTCCTGGTGTTGAGATGAAGATGAAGACTAGGGTCCTGGGGTTCAGATGAAGATGAAGGTCCTGGTGTTCACATGAAAATGAAGACGAGGGTCCTGGGGTTCAGATGAAGACGAGGGTCCTGATGTTCACATGAAAATGATGACGAGGGTCCTGGTATTCACATGAAGGTTAAGACGAGGGTCCTCGTGTTCACATGAAAATGAAGAGGTGGGTCCTGGTGTTCTGATGAAGACGAGGGTCCTGGTGTTCAGATGAAGACGAGAGTCCTGGGGTTCAGATGAAGACGAGGGTCCTGATGTTCACATGAAAATGATAACGAGGGTCCTGGTAGTCACATGGAGATTAAGACGAGGGTCCTTGTGTTCAGATGAAGATGAAGACAAGAGTCCTGGTCTTCAGATGAAGATGAGTGTCCTGGTGTTGAGATGAAGATGAAGACGGGGGTCCTTGTGTTCAGATGAAGACGAGAGTCCTGGTCTTCAGATGAAGATGAGTGTCCTGGTCTTCAGATGAAGATGAAAACGAGGGTCCTGGTGTTCAGATGAAGACGCGGTCCTGGTGTTCCCATGAAAATGAAGACGAGGGTCCTGGCAGTCAGATGAAAATGAAGACGAGGGTCCTGGTCTTCAGGTGAAGATGAGAGTCCTGGTCTTCAGATGAAGATGAAGGTCCTGGTGTTCAGACGAAGATTAAGACAAGAGTCCTGGTGTTTAGGTGAAGATGAAGGTCCTGGTATCCAGATGAAGATGAAGACGAGAGTCCTGGTATTGAGATGAAGATGAAGACGAGGGTCCTGGTGTTCAGATGAAGACGAGGTTCCTGGCGTTCAGATGAAAACGAAGACGAGGGTCCTGCTGTTGTTCACATGAAAATGAAGACGAGGGTCCTGGTCTTCAGATGAAGATGAGAGTCCTGGTCTTCAGATGAAGATGAGGATCCTGGTGTTCAGCTGAAGATGAGAGTACTGGTGGTCAAGTGAAGATGAAGGTCCTGGTATTCAAATGAAGATGAAGACGAGGGTCCTGGTGTTCAGATGAAGATGAAGACGAGGGTCCTGGTGTTCAGATGAAGATGAGGGTCCTGGTGTTCACATGAAAATGAAGACGAGGGTCCTGGTATTCAGATCAAAATGAAGAAGAGGGTCCTGGTATTCAGAACAAAATGAAGACGAGGGTCCTGGCGGTCAGATGAAAATGAAGACGAGGGTCCTGGTCTTCAGATGAAGATGAGAGTCCTGGTGTTGAGATGAAGATGAAGACGAAGACAAGGGTCCTGGTGTTCAGATGAAGACGAGGGTCCCGGTGTTTACATAAAAATGAAGACGAGGGTCCTGGTAGTCAGATGAAAATGAAGACGAGGGTCCTGGTATTCAGATGAAGATGAAGATGAGGGTCCTGCCGGTCAGATGAAGATGAGGGTCCTGGAATTCAGATGAAGATGAAGGTCCTGGTGTTCAGATGAAGATGAAGACAAGAGTCCTGGTGTTTAGGTGAAGATGAAGGTCCTGGTATCCAGATGAAGATGAAGACGAAAGTACTGGTGTTGAGATGAAAATGAAGACGAGGGTCCTGATGTTCAGATGAAGATGAAGACGAGAGTACTGGTGTTGAGATGAAGATGAAGACGAGGGTCCTGATGTTCAGATGAAGATGAAGACGAGAGTACTGGTGTTGAGATGAAGATGAAGACGAGGGTCCTGATGTTCAGATTAAGATGAAGACGAGGGTCCTGGTGTTGAGATGAAGATGAAGACGAAGACGAGGGTCCTGGTGTTCAGATGATGACGAGGGTCCTGGTGTTCACATGAAAATGAAGACGAGGGTCCTGGTGTTCAGATGAAGACGACAGTCCTGGGGTTCAGATGATGATGCGGTTCCTGATGTTCACATGAAAATGATGACGGAGGTCCTGGTATTCACATGAAGATGAAGACGACGGTCCTCGTGGTCAGATGAAGATGAAGATGAAGACGAGGGCCCTGGTGTTCAGATAAAGACAAGAGTCCTGGTGTTCAGATGAAGATGAACATGAAGACGAGAGTCTTGGTGCTCAGGTGAAGATGAAGGTCCTGGTCTTCAGATGAAGATGAAGACGAGGGTCCTGGTGTTCAGATGAAGATGAAGACAAGAGTCTTGGTGTTCAAGTGAAGATGAAGGTCCTGGTATTCAGATGAAGATGAAGACGAGGGTCCTGGTATTCAGATGAAGACGAGGGTTACAGTCATCTACCACGTCTGAGATATAGTGTTTAAAAGTGACCTGTGATCAGATAAAGTGCAGCAACAGCACCAGTGCCACGTCGGCACCAACCTCTGAGCACACCAAAAAAATTAGAAAAGAAGAAACCCTTACCTCAGATCAGATAACGCTTCACCTGAAATGACAAAGTTTAACCTGTGAGAAAAAGTTAGACTTTTCCCTAACCCTTAGTTTCCAAGTAAATATTTGGGATGCAATAAAACACTTCTGATGATACCTCTATCTACACACAAAATACCGTCTTTGTTTTCCTTTACATCATCATTTTTTCAACATTTGGCATCGTTTCTGTCTCCTTTTATTCCTTTTCTCTCTGCAGCAGCAGGTAATTTAATGCTGCACTGTAAGACATTTTCAGCCAGTTACAAGTTCACCTGCTGCCTTAAAAATGTGAGTAGACTCTACTTGAAAGTAACCATTATTTCAACTCAAACTGTCAAGTTATACAAGTTGTTTAATTAATGATAGTTTGCATTTTCAACTCAAGTCTCAGAGTGAAGTCGACTTCCTATGATGAATTGTCCATTCATGAAAACTCAAGTTATCTTGTTATGTAAACTTACAATTCAGTTTCAACTTTGACTTTTAAGATGAGATGACTTCATATTTCATATTGTTAAGTTAAAAGGACTAATCTTTTAAAATTGTTTAAATCTTTCAACTTTATTCCTCATCTTGACTAATTTAGACTTTACAATGAATCAATTTGGTGCTCATTTGTTCAAAAACAAACTTTAACAACTGTTGGATTATTGTGCCTTATATAACTCTTGTTTATTAACCGGTGTGCCTTTATTGTAGAAGTTTAGAATAGTTCACATACATATACCAGTAGCTGTAACTTAGAGTAGTATGCTGTAGTGGAAAAGCACTGGGTGTCTGGGGCCGTGTGAACATTCGTCTTTCAGAGATCAACAAGGACAGTATCTCATGTTGAAGACTACACAACCGGGACCCGCTCAACGATTCAGGGAAAGGGTTGCCCCCACCCTGAGGTGAGAAGGAGAACAAGGAGCGCGGTCACGAGCTGTGCATGAGCAGACACAAGAGGAGAGAAGAAGCCAATCAGAGGGAGAAGACACCAAAAAAGCTTGCATGATTTTGTTGTGGTATACAAGTCTGGGTCAGGGTGGAACTAGGTGTAGTCAGTCTTCATGAACTGTTATATTTAATCTTCTGTTAAATAAACATTTGTAGTAAGACCTATCTTCTCCTATTGCTTCATTCAATGAACGTGCAGGACCTATCTCACACAGTCTATTTTGCTGGTAGATTGGGATCGAGCTCCAACACAACAATGCTCATGCAAGTTGCTCTGTGAATGACAAAGAACGGTGCAGAATAACAATAACTTCAGACTGGCAATGTAATTTTTGCAACAACAAAAAAAAAACACAGTGATGCTGCTTTCTCGAGAACTAACATTGAGCAAAGCAGAAAAGGCTTTCCTTCAGGGAGGCCTCACAGGTACCATTTTCCGTTTACAAACAAAGCCTTACTAGCTTGTTTCTGACTCCATGTATCCTGGCTGAACAGTGGTCAAGTTTTATTTTCATGATGACCCTTTGCATGAATTTAAATGAGTATTTCATCTCAGAAGGATACTCCAGATTCAGGCAGTAGGTTGTCCCCATCAGCATAGCGAAACCAGTGGCCACATCTCTCATGTCAGCAAGAACGATGGTCTCCTCTACCACCACAGCCACATTGGGAATGCATCGTGCAGAACGCCTTCATGTCCAATGAGAAATCCGATGCGCATTCCCTTCATTAAGATGTCCAGGGTTTCACCATGAACCTGAAACATTTGGACAAATGAAATCATTATTTTGTTGGATGCAACTCAAAAAAACAACGTTACTAATAAGTTGACACTAAATTGGCAAAACTGATTGACTGATTATGCAAGAAGGAAAAAAAACATGTACCTCTTCAACTAATAAAAGTGCACATTATTATAGATTATTGCAATTTAACAAGTGTATTGTTTAAAAAAAAAAAATGTCTGTCTCCTTTAGATAGACCAGTGACCCTTCTGTCTTTAAAAATTTCAGAGTTCCCATCACCTTCTTTTCACATGATCTTGATTCTGACAATTGTCGAACCCATGGAACTTCTGTCTATTCTTAAAAGAAAACTTTGGGATTTTTGAACCTGGGCTAGGGTTCCAGGGCTAACTCTGTGGTGAAACTGAATGATAGGAACCAAAATCAGGCTGATCCATGCTGTATTCACTGAGTTTCATTTTTGCCTGAAACCAAAAGTAAGTTTGAACGGGGAATTCAGAGTTTATTCTGAAGAAATGGCTGAATACTTAGACGATTCTGAATACTTGTATGTTGTATTTGAATTTGATTTGTGGATTCTCTCCAAAATGTTGTCAAATGTTTGCAATAATGTGGATAACAAAACAAACTCTAGAGTATCACAACAGCATGGCTGGCTGAAACTCTGCAGCCCGTTGCCCCTCTCTCTGTCCCTCTCTTCTGTTGCAGTTTCTCATCAGTTCAAATACATAATGTAGGTCATCAAATTCAAATACCTAATCCAATGTTCAAAATCTTCTAAATATTCAGCTATCACTTCATAAACAAATTACAAGTTTCTGTGTCTGTCACTCCACACACACACCCCTGCTTCAAATGACAGACTACATAACAGGATGTAAACAAGGGCAAGAAGCAACGTAAGGTAAATAAAAAGGTAGAATTTGTGTCCATAATGTTGTCAGATACTTACTATAGCAATCTGAGCTGGTTAGTAACAAAATAAACACTTTTATTGACATACTTTTGATGCAAGAAAGATCCCCACACAACCCCATTCAAACTTAGTTTTAGTTCCTATCATTGAGTTGCAGCGCTGGACTACCTACCTTCAAGGTACTGAGGAGCCGGTTACAAGCATGGAGAGCAAAGCTTAAACAAAACAGAAACAAGAGGCCCATGGGCCTTGACGGTCGCCTGAATTTTTGATGTAGTCGGTTTTGCTGTTTATGGAAAAAAAAAAAATGTATCCACATTTTGAATGGTATACCACATACCTAAACAATTTTTGATTCAACAAAGTTTGTGACTTTAGGAGTTATGCTGCTACAGTCATGTAAGAAGCAAACACCCAATGCTTGTAGGTCGTATTTTTTCAGCTCCATCTTCATCTTCATCTCCATCAAACTTCACAAACTTATCGAGACCTTAATTTCTACGGCATCAAGGTTAAGATTACTATTTTTAGATAGACTTTGCCCACTCCCTACGGGGAAATGTGAAACCCTGGGGCCTGGACTCTTCCATCCACAAAGTGTATTTGATTCTACCATATCTGGATGTTACGAAGATCTTTGAAATTTGTAATTAATTAAGGTCCTTGACTTCTCTCAGGTGACCTAATGAAAACTGTCTGAAAGTGGGAAAAATTGTGGTAGCATTAAATTACACCTCATAGTCAGCTATGCATTTATTGTGATTGACTTATGAAGTTCAGCAGTCTATATCATCATATCACACATTCTCTTTTTAAAACTGCCTATCAGTTAATTTTAAAACATTTGAATTGCCAGTAAGTTTTGAATGATGTAGTAAACGTTGAATGAAAAAGGTTCTGCAATGTTGTGGAAAAAAGGAATGTGAGCTTCTGTTTAAAATGAATACCAGTAAATCTCGTCAATCGTTACTATTATATAAACATGTTAATATATTTTCTTACATCACACATCCTGATAATCTCTGAAGTATCCGCCGAGAAGAAACGTGGAAGACCAAGAAGGGCAGATGTCCTCCTATTCTGATTTGTGTCCTACACAAAGTTAGACAAAAGTGAGCTCATGCAATACTACAGTTCTTATGGAAGTTCACATTGACAAATTCACACTATACATACCTCTTTATCAAGGTACTGCATAACACTTTGAAGGGTGAACCTCCTGCTTGATGAAATGGCTGCTTTATACAACTGCAAGACAAAAAAAAACTAAAATGAGCTGCATCTTATATCACATGAGTGACTAAGAGTGAGAGAAATAGATATTTTGGGTCCTTCTACATGAAACTGCATTTACATTAAGTATTTCTACAAAGAACCAAAAAATCTAGTACAACATTTAAAAAAAGATGCAGGGATTGGATCTAACAAATAGTTGACATTATTAGATAAGTCGTATAGAAAACAAATTCCAGTATTTCAATCAATAAAAATAAAGAAAATTAATTTCCCCAAATTTCCCTTTTACAAGCTTCCAAATTTTAAAAAAAAAAAGTGCTCCAATGTTCTGTTTAATGTGAGTGAAAATAATCTATTTGGGACAAATTTGAGGGTGTCACCATGCACTTAATGAAGCTGTTATTAAGAATTTTATCAATATTATTCAAGGATCAAGGAATCTTTTATTGTCCCCGTGGGGCAAATCACTCTACAGTCAGCAGAACAAGAGTCACAACAATCACGGAGTACCAGTTACATAAAGCACAGACGACAACAATAAATAGGACGAACAGATTAGTCAGTCACTTGTTTAGCAGGACAATTGCAGCAGGGACAAAAGAATGCTTGAGTCTATTTGTCCTGCATCTTGGCAGGATGTACCTGCGGCCTGATGGGAGCAGCACAAACTCACCAACTATTTTCTGACCTTTTATGGAATAATCAATTTAATAACCACCAGATTAAATGAAAAATAAAATCAACTGTAGATTGTAGGGTCATTAGCAAAAGCAGAATAAACTCGACAAGTCACACAATTCAGACAGTGCTGCAACCTGACAACGATGTTCATTCACAGAGCAGCTGCGGTCTCGAGAGGGAGCTCGGTTGTGATAGCGCGAGCAAGAGGATGAATAGAGAGCGCGCGCGGCGGTAGATCAAAAGCGGCGCGTGAATGCAATAAATTCACGGTATTTCAGCTCGTTTCATTACGATACGCCGTACAAACACAAATGCCTCCCCTCAAACACTCGGACCATCGACAAATACGTTGACTATATGCAGTAAATATAAGCGTCCAAGTCTTTAGACTTTATTAACGTGTTATTAAAACTTACGGCGCCGACGGCTACAAAGAAAGCCCTGACTCTAGGTGGGGGGAGGGGGTGCGTGACGTGACTCAGCTTTCGCGGGCATACCAGAACATATCCAGCACCATTTTACCGTGACTGTGTCCAAACTAGCTAACTAACAAATGGGTAACGTTAGCCAGCAGTTCCTTGCAGGCAAATGTTGAGTTCAAAAGTTGTTTTTTTTATTGCTCCTGTCACGTCGGAAGCATTTGTAACCTAAATGAACGCCCCTCAACTAAAATATGTCCTCCATGGACAACAGTGGTGTAATTTACTAATGCGCCATTTCAAACTTAGATTAACACGATGGATTAGCACAGAGAAAAACACGGAAATTTAGTCATATTCGCACAGCTCTGTCAATGTGCTGACTTTACTCCATTTTATCACAGAAGAAAATGACATTATTTTGAAATTTCATCGACAAAAACTCAAATGCACTCTCAGAAGATAACTTACCTCCGCCGTGTCTCTTCTCCCAGCAGAATGACGTATCCCTCCGCCCTGGTCAGTTGCACTCTGCCTGCGTCACTGCGTCAGATTGCAGCTAGCGGGGAAAAAGGTGTCCCTCCGCCGCTGGAAGTAGTCCACGCTGTTTTCTATATTGTTTAGTCAAAAATTAAGTTGTGGTTGAAATACGATGGTTTGTCCAATTTAGAGAACTGGTGAGCACGATAATTATTAGATATCATAGCTTTACAGTTTTATTTTTGACTAATCCCAAAATTATGGTATTTCTTCTGCAGGACCCTCCTCTCCCTCCACCCAGCACCCCGTTTCTTTTTTCAAGGTATAACTTACAGAAATAAGTTAAATCAACACTGAAGGTCCTGATAAAACTTACAAATAAAGACAATTAATTACTTTAACTTTAATTTTCTAAAAATTATAAACTTGAGTTCAACATTCAAAACATACCATGACAACTTGAGTCTAGTAAAAGTACCCTTAAACCTGCTCTCCCTGGATAAAACTGCCCCCAAATCTACCCTTACCAAGTAAAACTGCCTCAAACCTGCCCTCCCCTGGTTAAAAAAAAAAAAAAAAAAAAAAGGGCCAAAATTTCACTCCTAATTGACACTTACCTAGAAAAACTACCCCAAAACCTGCCCTCAATGAGAAAAATTACCCCCAAATCTACCGGCCCCGGCAAAAAAACTGCCCAAAACCTTTTCTCACCAAGGAAAACTGTCCCCA
This sequence comes from Amphiprion clarkii, assembly GCA_027123335.1. Taxonomy (NCBI): domain Eukaryota; kingdom Metazoa; phylum Chordata; class Actinopteri; family Pomacentridae; genus Amphiprion; species Amphiprion clarkii. The sequence continues at coordinate 31,172,560 of CM049578.1, read as the reverse complement.
AATCTACCACCCTGGGTGAAAAGTAGCCCAAAACCTCATATCCTCTTGAAAAACTACCCCCAAACCCGCCCTCACCAAGTAAAAAAAGCCCAAAAAATGCCCTCAACAAGTGAAACTGCCCCTAAACCTGCCCTCAACGAATAAAACTGCCCCCAAATCTATCCTCACCAAGTAAAAAACAGCCCAAAACCTGCCCTCAAGTAGAACTGCCCTTACACCTGCCATCCCTGAGTAAAACTACCCCCAAATCTGCCCTCAAAGTAAAACCAGTCCCAAACCTGTTCTCAGTAAAACTACTCCCAAAGTTGCCCTCCCCAAGTGAAAAAACAGCCCAAAACCTGCCCTCCTCTGGTGAGAAACTGTAAAAACAGGAAGATTGTCACCTTTCAGAAGGTTCCAAACCATCAAAATTATAACATTTATCAGGCAGAGATTCATCCTGAGAGGCCTGAAACCTGCAGAAAGATGCTAAATTTAGAGGAAAAACTGAGAAATTACACCAAAACCTGCAGGAAGACATCAAGCTGAGAGGAAAAACATCAGAATTATAACATTTATCAGGTAGAGATTCACCCCAAGAGCCCTGAAACCTGCAGAAAGATGCTAAATTTAGAGGAAAAACATCAAAATTATAATATTTATCAAGGAGAGATTCTTCCCGAGAGCCCTGAAACCTGCAGAAAGATGATAAATTTAGAGGAAAAAACTGAGAAATTACACCAAAACCTGCAGGAAGACGTTAAATTTAGAGGAAAAACATCAGAATTATAACATTTATCAGGTAGAGATTCACCCCGAGAGCCTTGAAAACTGCAGGAAGATGCTAAATTTAGAGGAAAACATCAAAATAACAACTTTTATCAGGTAGAGATTCATCCCGAGAGCCCTGAAACCTGCAGGAAGATGTTAAATTTAGAGAAAAACCATAAAAATTAGACAAAAACCTGCAGGAAGACGTTAAATTTATCAGAAAAATATCAGAATTATAACATTTATCAGGCAGAGATTCATCCCGAGAGCCCAGAAACCTGCAAGAAGATGCTAAATTTAGAGGAAAACATCAGAATTATAACATTTATCAGGTAGAGATTCATCCCGAGAGCCCTGAAACCTGCAGGAAGATGCTAGATTTGAAGGAAAAATATCAGAATTATAACATTTATCAGGAAAAGATTCATCCCGAGAGCCCTGAAACCTGCAGAAAGATGTTAAATTTAGAGAAAAAACATAAAAATTAGACCAAAACCTGCAGGAAGATGTTAAAATTATCAGAAAAATATGAGAATAAGAACATTTATGGGGCAAAGATTCATCCCGAGAGCCCTGAAACCTGCAGAAAGACGTTAAATTTAGAGGAAAAACTGAGAAATTACACCAAAACCTGCAGGAAGAGATCAAGTTTAGAGGAAAAACATCACAATTATAACATTTATCAGGTAGAGATTCATCCCGAGAGCCCTGAAACCTGCAGGAAGATGCTAGATTTGAAGGAAAAATATCAGAATTATAACATTTATCAGGAAAAGATTCATCCCGAGAGCCCTGAAACCTGCAGAAAGATGTTAAATTTAGAGAAAAAACATAAAAATTAGACCAAAACCTGCAGGAAGATGTTAAAATTATCAGAAAAATATGAGAATAAGAACATTTATGGGGCAAAGATTCATCCCGAGAGCCCTGAAACCTGCAGAAAGACGTTAAATTTAGAGGAAAAACTGAGAAATTACACCAAAACCTGCAGGAAGAGATCAAGTTTAGAGGAAAAACATCACAATTATAACATTTATCAGGTAGAGATTCATCCCGAGAGCCCTGAAACCTGCAAGAAGATGCTAAATTTAGAAGAAAAACTGGGAAATTACACCAAAACCTGCAGGAAGACATCAAGTTAAGAGGAAAAACATCAGAATTATAACATTTATCGGGCAGAGATTCATCCCGAGAGCCCTGAAACCTGCAGGAACATGATAAATTTATAGGAAAACATCAAAATGACTTTTATCAGGTAGAGATTCATCCCGAGAGCCCTGAAACCTGCAGGAAGATGCTAAATTTAGAGGAAAAACTGAGAGATTACACCAAAAACTGCAGGACGACATCAAGTTTAGAGGAAAAACATCAGAATTATAACATTTATCAGACTGAGATTCATCCCGAGAGCCCTGAAACCTGCAAGAAGATGCTAAATTTAGAGGAAAAATATCAGAATTATAACATTTATCAGGCAGAGATTCTTCAGATGAAGATGTCCTGGTGTTGAGATGAAAATGAAGACGAGGGTCCTGGTCTTCAGATGAAGACGAGAGTCCTGGTCTTTAGATGAAGATGAAGATGAGAATCCTGGTGTTCAGATGAAGATGAACATGAAGACGAGAGTCTTGGTGCTCAGGTGAAGATGAAGGTCCTGATTTTCAGATGAAGATGAAGACTAGGGTCCTGGTGTTTAGAAGAAGGTGAAGACGAGAGCCCTGGTCTTCAGATGAAGATGAAGACGAGGGTCCTGGTGTTCAGATGAAGATGAAGACAAGAGTCTTGGTGTTCAAGTGAAGATGAAGGTCCTGGTATTCAGATGAAGATGAAGACGAGGGTCCTGGTATTCAGATGAAGACGAGGGTTACAGTCATCTACCACGTCTGAGATATAGTGTTTAAAAGTGACCTGTGATCAGATAAAGTGCAGCAACAGCACCAGTGCCACGTCGGCACCACCCTCTGAGCACACCAAAAAAATTAGAAAAGAAGAAACCCTTACCTCAGATCAGATCACGCTTCACCTGAAATGACAAAGTTTAACCTGTGAGAAAAAGTTAGACTTTTCCCTAACCCTTTGTTTCCAAGTAAATATTTGGGATGCAATAAAACACTTCTGATGATACCTCTGACTATCTACACCCAAAATACCCCGTCTTTGTTTTCCTTTACATCATCATTTTTTCAACATTTGGCATCGTTTCTGTCTCCTTTTATTCCTTTTCTCTCTGCAGCAGCAGGTAATTTAATGCTGCACTGTAAGACATTTTCAGCCAGTTACAAGTTCACCTGCTGCCTTAAAAATGTGAGTAGACTCTACTTGAAAGTAACCATTATTTCAACTCAAACTGTCAAGTTATACAAGTTGTTTAATTAATGATAGTTTGCATTTTCAACTCAAGTCTCAGAGTTAAGTCAACTTCCTATGTTGAATTGTCCATTCATGAAAACTCAAGTTATCTTGTTATGTAAACTTACAATTCAGTTTCAACTTTGACTTTTAAGTTGAGATGACTTCAAATTTCATATTAATTGTTAAGTTAAAAGGACTAATCTTTTAAAATTGTTTAAATCTTTCAACTTTATTCCTCATCTTGACTAATTTAGACTTTACAACAAACCAATTTGGAGCTCATTTGTTCAAAAAGAAACTTTAACAACTGTTGGATTATTGTGCCTTATATAACTCTTCTTTATGAATCGGTGTGCCTTTATTGTAGAAGTTTAGAATAGTTCACATACATATACCAGTAGCTGTAACTTAGAGTAGTATGCTGTAGTGGAAAAGCACTGGGTGTCTGGGGCCGTGTGAACATTTGTCTTTCAGAGATCAACAAGGACAGTATCTCATGTTGAAGACTACACAACCGGGACCCGCTCAACGATTCAGGGAAAGGGTTGCCCCCACCCTGAGGTGAGAAGGAGAACAAGGAGCGCGGTCACGAGCTGTGCATGAGCAGACACAAGAGGAGAGAAGAAGCCAATCAGAGGGAGAAGACACCAAAAAAGCTTGCATGATTTTGTTGTGGTATACAAGTCTGGGTCAGGGTGGAACTAGGTGTAGTCAGTCTTCATGAACTGTTATATTTAATCTTCTGTTAAATAATATTTGTAGTAAGACCTATCTTCTCCTATTGCTTCATTCAATGAACGTGCAGGACCTATCTCACACAGTCTATTTTGCTGGTAGATTGGGATCGAGCTCCAACACAACAATGCTCATGCAAGTTGCTCTGTGAATGACAAAGAACGGTGCAGAATAACAATAACTTCAGACTGGCAATGTAATTTTTGCAACAACAAAAAAAAACACAGTGATGCTGCTTTCTCGAGAACTAACATTGAGCAAAGCAGAAAAGGCTTTCCTTCAGGGAGGCCTCACAGGTACCATTTTCCGTTTACAAACAAAGCCTTACTAGCTTGTTTCTGACTCCATGTATCCTGGCTGAACAGTGGTCAAGTTTTATTTTCATGATGACCCTTTGCATGAATTTAAATGAGTATTTCATCTCAGAAGGATACTCCAGATTCAGGCAGTAGGTTGTCCCCATCAGCATAGCGAAACCAGTGGCCACATCTCTCATGTCAGCAAGAACGATGGTCTCCTCTACCACCACAGCCACATTGGGAATGCATTGTGCAGAACGCCTTCATGTCCAATGAGAAATCCGATGCGCATTCCCTTCATTAAGATGTCCAGGGTTTCACCGTGAACCTGAAACAATTGGACAAATGAAATCATTATTTTGTTGGATGCAACTCAAAAAAACGTTACTAATAAGTTGACACTAAATTGGCAAAACTGATTGACTGATTATGCAAGAAGAAAAAAAAACATGTACCTCTTCAACTAATAAAAGTGCACATTATTATAGATTATTGCAATTTCACAAGTTTATTGAGGGTTGCACAGTGGCGTAGTGGTTAGCACTTTCGCCTTGCAGTGAGAAGATCCCTGGTTCACGTCCCAGCTCGGACCTGGGATCTTTCTGCATGGAGTTTGCATGTTCTCCCTGTGCATGCGTGGGTTTTCTCCAGGTACTCCGGCTTCCTCCCACAGTCCAAAAATATGCTGAGGTTAATTGACTATTCTAAATTGCCCGTAGGTGTGAGTGTGGGAGTGCTTGTTTGTCTTTGTGTGTGGCCCTGCGACAGACTGGCGACCTGTCTAGGGTGTCCCCTGCCTTCGCCCGAGTCAGCTGGGATAGGCTCCAGCCCCCCCCCGCGACCCTAGTGAGGATTAAGCGGTGTATAGATAATGGATGGAAGTTTATTGTTTTTTTTTTAAAAAATGTCTGTCCCCTTTAGATAGACCAGTGACCCTTCTGTCTTTAAAAATTTCAGAGTTCCCATCACCTTCTTTTCACATGATCTTGATTTTGAGAATTGTCAAACCCATGGAACTTCTGTCTATTCTTAAAAGAAAACTTTGGGATTTTTAAACCTGGGCTAGGGTTCCAGGGCTAACTCTGTGGTGAAACTGAATGATAGGAACCAAAATCAGGCTGATCCATGCTGTATTCACTGAGTTTCATTGTTGCCTGAAACCAAAAGTAAGTTTGAACGGGGAATTCAGAGTTTATTCTGAAGAAATGGCTGAATACTTACACGATTCTGAATACTTGTATGTTGTATTTGAATTTGATTTGTGGATTCTCTCCAAAATGTTGTCATATGTTTGCAATAATGTGGATAACAAAACAAACTCTAGAGTATCACAACAGCATGGCTGGCTGAAACTCTGCAGCCCGTTGCCCCTCTCTCTGTCCCTCTCTTCTGTTGCAGTTTCTCATCAGTTCAAATACATAATGTAGGTCATCAAATTCAAATACCTAATCCAATGTTCAAAATCTTCTAAATATTCAGCCATCACTTCAGAAACAAATTACAAGTTTCTGTGTCTGTCACTCCACACACACACACACCCCTGCTTCAAATGACGGACTACATAACAGGATGTAAACAAGGGCAAGAAGCAACGTAAGGTAAATAAAAAGGTAGAATTTGTGTCCATAATGTTGTCAGATACTTACTATAGCAATCTGAGCTGGTTAGTAACAAAATAAACACTTTTATTGACATACTTTTGATGCAAGAAAGATCCCCACACAACCCCATTCAAACTTAGTTTTAGTTCCTATCATTGAGTTGCAGCGCTGGACTACCTACCTTCAAGGTACTGAGGAGCCGGTTACAAGCATGGAGAGCAAAGCTTAAACAAAACAGAAACAAGAGGCCCATGGGCCTTGACGGTCGCCTGAATTTTTGATGTAGTCGGTTTTGCTGTTTATGGAAAAAAAAAAATGTATCCACATTTTGAATGGTATACCACGTAACTAAACAATTTTTGATTCAACAAAGTTTGTGACTTTAGGAGTTATGCTGCTACAGTCATGTAAGAAGCAAACACCCAATGCTTGTCGGTGGTATTTTTTCAGCTCCATCATAGATTAAGCCAATGTTTTTAATTCAGAGCTCTTTTAATTTTTAGAAAGGTTTTGTCACCACTTAACTGGCTTCATTACTTGAGGATTGAATGCAAACTTCACAAACTTATCGAGACCTTAATTTCTACGGCATCAAGGTTAAGATTACTATTTTTAGATAAACTTTGCCCACTCCCTACGGGGAAATGTGAAACCCTGGGGCCTGGACTCTTCCATCCACAAAGTGTATTTGATTCTACCATATCTGGATGTTACGAAGATCTTTGAAATTTGTAATTAATTAAGGCCCTTGACTTCGTCTCAGGTGACCTAATAAAAACTGTCTGAAAGTGGTAAAAAATTGTGGTAGCATTAAATTACACCTCATAGTCAGCTATGCATTTATTGTGATTGACTTATGAAGTTCAGCAGTCTATATCATCATATCACACATTCTCTTTTTAAAACTGCCTATCAGTTAATTTTAAAACATTTGAATTGCCAGTAAGTTTTGAATGATGTAGTAAACGTTGAATGAAAAAGGTTCTGCAATGTTGTGGAAAAAAGGAATGTGAGCTTCTGTTTAAAATGAATACCAGTAAATCTCGTCAATCGTTACTATTATATAAACATGTTAATATATTTTCTTACATCACACATCCTGATAATCTCTGAAGTATCCGCCGAGAAGAAACGTGGAAGACCAAGAAGGGCAGATGTCCTCCTATTCTGATTTGTGTCCTACACAAAGTTAGACAAAAGTGAGCTCATGCAATACTACAGTTCTTATGGAAGTTCACATTGACAAATTCACACTATACATACCTCTTTATCAAGATACTGCATAACACTTTGAAGAGTCAACCTCCTGCTTGATGAAATGGCTGCTTTCTACAACTGCAAGAGGAAAAAAAAACTAAACTGAGCTGCATGTTTTGAAAAAGATAATGTGAATTGATTTTTAACCTATCTGCCTCATTTTATGTCGCATGAGTGAGTAAGAGTGAGAGAAAGATATTTTGGATCCTTCTACATGAAACTGCATTTATGTTAAGTGTTCTACAAAGAACCAGAAAATCTAGTACATTAAAAAAGACACAGGGATTGATGTAACAAATATTTGATATTATTAGGTAAGTCGTATAGAAAATAAATTCCAGTATTTCAATCAATAAAAATAAAATTAATGTCAACAAATTTCCCTTTTCCAAACTTCCAAATTAAAAAGAATTTGCTCCATTGTTTTGTTAAATGTGAGATTGGAAATAATCTATTTGGGACAAATATGAGGGTGTCACCATGAGCTTAATGAAGCTGTGATTAAGAATTTTATTCATATTATTTTCTGACCTTTTATGGAATAATCAATTTAATAACCAAAAAGATTAAATGAAAAATAAAATTAACTGTAGATTGTAGGGTCATTAGTAAAAGTAGGAAAAACTAAACTAGACAAGCCACACAATTCAGACAGTGCTGCAGCCTGGCAAGGGATCTTCATCCACCAGGCAGCTTTGGGAGAGGGAGCTCGGCTGTGACAGCGCGAGCAAGAGGATGAACAGAGAGAGCGCGCGCGGCGGTAGATCAAAAGCGGCGCGTGAATGCAATAAATTCACGGTATTTCAGCTCGTTTCATTACGATACGCCGTACAAACACAAATGCCTCCCCTCAAACACTCGGACCATCGACAAATACGTTGACTATATGCAGTAAATATAAGCGTCCAAGTCTTTAGACTTTATTAACGTGTTATTAAAACTTACGGCGCCGACGGCTACAAAGCGAGCCCTGACTCTAGGTGGGGGGAGGGGGTGCGTGACGTGACTCAGCTTTCGCGGGCATACCAGAACATATCCAGCACCATTTTACCGTGACTGTGTCCAAACTAGCTAACTAACAAATGGGTAACGTTAGCCAGCAGTTCCTTGCAGGCAAATGTTGAGTTCAAAAGTTGTTTTTTTTATTGCTCCTGTCACTTCGGAAGCATTTGTAACCTAAATGAACGCCCGTCAACTAAAATATGTCCTCCATGGACAACAGTGGTGTAATTTACTAATGCGCCATTTCAAACTTAGATTAACACGATGGATTAGCACAGAGAAAAACACGGAAATTTAGTCATATTCGCACAGCTCTGTCAATGTGCTGACTTTACTCCATTTTATCACAGAAGAAAATGACATTATTTTGAAATTTCATCGACAAAAACTCAAATGCACTTTCAGAAGATAACTTACCTCCGCCGTGTCTCTTGTCCCAGCAGAATGACGTATCCCTCCGCCCTGGTCAGTTGCACTCTGCCTGCGTCACTGCGTCAGATTGCAGCTAGCGGGAAAAAGGTGTCCCTCCGCCGCTGGAAGTAGTCCACGCTGTTTTCTATATTGTTTAGTCAAAAATTAAGTTGTGGTTGAAATACGATGGTTTGTCCAATTTAGAGAACTGGTGAGCACGATAATTATTAGATATCATAGCTTTACAGTTTTATTTTTGACTAATCCCAAAATTATGGTATTTCTTCTGCAGGACCCTCCTCTCCCTCCACCCCGTTTCTTTTTTCAAGGTATAACTTACAGAAATAAGTTAAATCAACACTGAAGTTCCTGATAAAACTTACAAATAAAGACAAGTAATTACTTTAACTTTAATTTTCTAAAACTTATAAACTTGAGTTCAACATTCAAAACATACCATGACAACTTGAGTCTAGTAAAAGTACCCTTAAACCTGCTCTCCCTGGATAAAACTGCTCCCAAATCTACCCTTACCAAGTAAAACTGCCTCAAACCTGCCCTCCCCTGGTTTAAAAAAAAAAAAAAAAAAAAGGGCCAAAATTTCACTCCTAATTGACACTTACCTAGAAAAACTACCCTAAAACCTGCCGTCAATGAGAAAAATTACCCCCAAATCTACCGGCCCCGGCAAAAAAACTGCCCAAAACCTTTTCTCACCAAGGAAAACTGTCCCCAAATCTACCACCCTGGGTGAAAAGTAGCCCAAAACCTCATATCCTCTTGAAAAACTACCCCCAAACCTGCCCTCACCAAGTAAAAAAAGCCCAAAAAATGCCCTCAACAAGTGAAACTGCCCCTAAACCTGCCCTCAACGAATAAAACTGCCCCCAAATCTATCCTCACCAAGTAAAAAACAGCCCAAAACCTGCCCTCAAGTAGAACTGCCCTTACAATTGTTTGGTTCAGACTGTTGACTCTTTTCCTACCAGTGTCTTAACAGACAAAATGAAAAGTTATGATGCAATCACATAAGTCACAAAATAGTTTATTAGTCAGCAGCAAAATCAAAACTATTTACAATGTGCAAAGTACAAACTGTGGTGGGCCTGTCCTACAGTGGAGGGCTAAAAGTAAAACTATATACAACTAAATCTCAAGTCTCTGGGAGGTGGACTCACTGGCTGTCCACTGCCTGCTCCAGCTGCCCCAGCACACCCAGGAATGACTGGTTGAAGGCAGCATTCTGGACCATCTCCTCCCGCTGCAAGGCCGCTTCATTCTCTCTTGCCTCACTGAGGAGCAACCAGATGTTCTCATCATGCTGGGCACGGTTCAGCTCCTTCTCAGCCTGCATCTGCACAAGTATACTTGGAAGGTCCAATTTTCTGTTGCACCTTTTCCTCTTGCCTAGACCAAAGACAGAAAAGTGATCAGAATCAGCTTTAGTAAGTACACAACATGCAAGGAATTTGGTTTTGGCTGTTGGTGTCACACTAGGAATATGGAAGAGAATAATAAAAAATAAACTATAGAAAGAGGAACAGGAAGAAAAATGAAATAGCAAAATTAATTTAAACAGTATATACAGAAATTTACAGCTAGACTGGAATAAACACATGAGCAAAATGATAATTGCTATAAACACAGTAGTGCAAAAGCAGAGAATGCTGTTCATGGTGAAAAAAAATGCTGTATATGTCCATTGGAATACTGACTATTGTACAGGTTTTTAGGAATGGCTCAGCTGTTTATTAGTGATGGCAGTGGGGAAGAAGCCATTTTTGTGTCTGGAGGTTTCTGTGTACAGGGATCTGTAGCGCCTGCCAGAGGGGAGGGGGGGAGACAGTTTAATGTCCAGGGTGAGTGGGGTCTCTGATGATGTTTTCTGCAGTTCGTACTATAGGCTGTAGTCTGTTTCTGTCCTGCTGTGTGGCTGATCCAGAGGTGCACAGGACAGATTGAATGACTGCAGTGTAGAACTGGATCAACAGCTCCTGCAGCAGGCCATGTCTCCTCAGCTGTCGTAGGAAATACATCCTCTGCTGAGCCTTTTTCAGGATGGAGTGGATGTTCGTCTCCCACTGCAGGTCCTGAGAGATTGTAGTCCCCAGGAGCTAGAAGAACTCCACAGCTATGATGTGATGTGTTTAGCCACCCATCCATTGATTTTCAATCATGATCATGTCTTTGATTGTTTTACTTGAATAAATTTTTGGCACTCTTTACTTTAACTGAAGCACAAATAGTATCTCCTCCACCACAACTAAAAACAATGTTGTATGAACTTCATTTCATCTTGTGCACATTTTGGAGTTCCTAAGAACAGCTGTGTTTTCTTATTTCTATGTATATTTTCATTCAGTTTCACAGTTACCTAGTGACTATAAGAAGAATGGTTGCAATACTACATTGCACAGTAAATTAGAGTGACTTGCTTGTTAAGTCGATGGAAAAAAATGCAGCTGCATGTGTTCTGTTTATGTGTCACTGTAGCTACCTGTAGCTTTCATCAGGCGTTCCTGAGCTGGCATGCTGCACAGTTTGCATTTACACCTGTCTGAATTCTTGGTCGTTGGTCTCGCTGTTCTGATCATGCTTGCAGGCATTTACACCTGTAGTAATAATAATAATGCGAAAATCAACCATGCTCTCTGTTTACCGTGTCTTACCGGTGATAAGACGTTGTTACGTGCTGGAGGTTGATGTTGACAGTGTCGGTGTCCGAGCTGGTACTGGTGTCGAAGCTGGTGCTGGAGAGGAGCCGCTGCTGGTGCTGGAGAGGAGGCAGGGGAGCCGGGGGCTTCGCGACGGAGGTGGAGTAGGCTTCGCAAGTCGAAAGGGATTCTTGAACAGAAATAAACATTCACCCTAAGTACACGAAAAACACGACATTGTAACTTGTGAAAAAAAATAAACCTGTACGACCACTAGCTTAGTTCGTCATGCAGACTAATGTATTACCTTCCGAGAGCTAAATGTTAGAAACAGCAGCACGAAATACAAGCGGAGCACGGAGTTAGCGCTGATGGCTAACAGGCTAGCTTATTGTCCGCTACAGGAGACAACAATGTTACTTTCTAAATGTACTTGTTTGCTTAAAAGAAGCTTGTCACCAATGGGATAAATGATGTAAAACTTTCTTGAAGTCACAAAACACTCACCATTATTGAACGTCTCCAGCAGCTGAGTCTCCCTCCTGTTGCTCGTCGGTGCCAGTAAGTAGCGTCCATTAAACCTCTTCCAACACCTCCTGGTGGACCCACGCCGGCCGCTGTGGTCCTTGGTGGACCAATAGTCATTTTTGAGCTTTTTCAGCTTCTCCCTACACTGCTTCTGTCCTCTTTATATACAGTCTACTGTATGTGTGAGCGGCCATCCGCTCAGAGACCTCCTGATAAACTTTCTCCGTCCAGTTCCCTCTGTATTCTTTGGTCCACCACCAAAGACAGAAAAGTTTCAACCTCTTCATTGACCCACGGTACAGGTCTGGCTGTCATATTAAAATTATGAAGGCAGAGAGGTCTGTGAAGAGCAATGCACACTGTCGCTGTTTAGTTTTTTTTAAATGCCGGTTTTGTTTTCGTGCTGGAGTCGCTCTCGTGTGTCGTCACTCCCTGTCCAATCAGTGGGCTGCACTCCTGTCCAATCAGTGGCCTGCACTATGTAGACGTCACATCCCGGCTCACGTCATCTCGGTTGGAACCTCAGCCGAGAAAGTACGGAAAATCGTGCCTGAGACCATGCACTAATCCATATGGAAACGCTCGCAAACAAAGACGAGCAGAGCCGCACCGCACTGAGTAGGTGCTTGTGGAATCGCGGCTTTCGTGGCAGGTGAGAAACTAATCCCCCAGCAACCTCTCTGACTCAGAGTGTCGCGTGGAGATTAAATCTTCAGTACAGATGCACAGACCGAGAGCGTTTTCTCGCTCACTAAACTCACTGTCTTTAAAGCACACCCCTTCACGCATGCCATCGCTGTGGCTGCGCACACACACAGTCGCTCGTACGCAGAAACAATGCAGTGCTCTGTGCTTCCTTATGGCAAATGTTCAGTGGGCGCATGAGCGCATGAACACACACGCACACACTTGTGTCTTGGGATGTGGTCTCAGAGGATGAGCTCCCTCCAGGGATTCCCTCAGCCACTGGCCTTCCCAAATTCTGGCTTAGGACCAGCTCCTCTGCCTCCGTTACAGGTGGTGGTGCTGGGCCACCTCCCTTTTTACAGGCATCTGCTTTCTTTCTGTTGGCTGAGTAGAAGTCAGTGTTAGTTTAAATAGGCTTAATTATTTAACAGAACATGATATGGATACAGACATTTAGACTCTGTGTGGGATAAAACCACTGCACAGTCAAACAGCCACTTAATAATAAAGCTACTTTACAATGTAAAACATGATCAAAATGAGGTAGCTCCATGAGATTATGCCAACGTCTTACCTGTTTGAACAATGTTCTTATATTTCATCTTCAGCTGCTGCCACGTGTGCTTCTCCCCCGCGGGATTGCACCTAAATGAAATAACAGAATAGGCTACTATTAAACAGTTTTCCTGTAATATTATTGTGATTTAAACTTACGCATTGACTCGGGCAGCAATGTTCTCCGACGCCGTCTCCCTCTCTTTTGCAGCCGCAGCGGTGCAGCACTTCTTTCTAAAAACGTGTTTGAAGTCGCCATATGAACGCATTAAGGTGTCCAATTCAAGTGGTGTAAAAAAAAACGAAGCTCTCCACTTCCCTGTTGCCATGGTGACTTATCGAATCGGGGTTCCATTGATGCTGTCTTTTTATAGTTGCGGTGCACTCTGGGTGAAACTACTCCAAGTTAATTAAACCAACTCAAATCAGCCGTTGTTAAACCGAAAACTCAGAGTTTCTTATCTCAGAGTAGATCAACTTAGAGTTCAAGGTTACACAGAGTTTGTTGAATCTGCTTTGTGAAACGGACCCAGAGTTATTTAAGGGACGGTTTGGGCCCTGAGTTGGACAATGCAGGCACAGACACAGAGAGACTTCCAGACATGTGAATAATGGAAAGAGTTTCATTTAAAAAGATAACTAAACTCGCACATAAATGGAGAACTGAACTGGGGAAACAAAACTAAACCTAACTATTCAAAACCCAGCAAACACTACGAATCCAGAAACAGAAGTCAACCAATACTAAACTGGATTAACAAAAGTAAACTAAGAAGAGGTACTCACAAGACGGAGAAAAAGGGTCGGGGAAAAAGGAGTCCATGAGGGAGCAGAGCATGTGAAGCCATGTGAGTCTTTGTGGGAATCTGAGCCTGGAGAGAAGCAGGTATCGAGTAGTTCATGGTCAAACAGGCAACAACTGACTGAGCAGAGTTTAAATAGTGAGCAGGTGATACTGAGGGCAGGTGAGCTGATTACTGCAATGTGAGTCACCTGCAGTAATCAGCTGAGTGCAGACAGGTGAAGCAGGGAGAGCAAGAGACAGGGACGAGGAGAGACAAGAGGTAGAGATGATAGACAGTCAAGTTGCTTCACCTGCCTGCACTCTAATTGCTGATTACTGTAATGAGTGTCACCTGCAGTAATTAGGTCACTCCATTGACTTTCTGTACCTCACCTCCAGTATTTAAGCTCTGTGCTTCCAGTCACTCATCGCCGAGTCATCGGCTCACATCCCTCCATGGCTTCTGCTGCACTCCTGGACTGTGGATGTCCCCACCAAGCCTTCTACCTCTGGTAAGCTTCAGCCTCTTGGACTCAACTGATTTTGCTGTCCTGGATTTTCCTCTTGTGGACTCTGTTCAACTCCTGTCTGTTTTTGGATGCTCCCAAGTCTTCAGTCTGCCAGTTTTGTTTCCCCACTAGCTTCTGGGTTCTCCTAGCCTGCCTAGCCTTTAGCTGAGTTTTCACCTGGTTTTTGTAAGTACATTGCTGTGTGGTTTGGTTCAGGTTATTCCTGTGTGTTATTTCTTTCAGGTGCTGTCCTGTGGGGGAGAAGTGTATGTGGCAAACAGGTAAGATGTATCTATCACTGGATAGACAGAAAGACAAATTCTGGTCATTTCATTGCATCAACTTTCTTTGTTGAGTCTTTTCTTCTACAGGCTGGGCACCTGGAACCTTTGACTGAATTTTAAGTAAGTATGCATTGGTGGGAAATGTGGTCATTTCATTGCATCAATTGTGTTTGTTCAGTCATTTCTTCTCTTCTACAGGCTGGGCACCTGGAACCTTTGACTGAATTTTAAGTAAGTATGCATTGGTGGGAACTGTGGTCATTTCATTGCATCAACTGTGTTTGTTCAGTCTTTTCTTCTCTTCTACAGGCTGGGGACCTGGAGCCTTTGACTGAATTTTAAGTAAGTATGCATGCAGTGGTGGAAAATGTGGTCATTGCATTAACTGTGTTTGAGTCTTTTCTTCTACAGGCTGGGGACCTGGAACCTTTGACTGAATTTTAAGTATCTATCTATCTATCATCTATCTATCATCTATCTATCATCTATCTATCTATACCAGGCCACCATCGACACCAGGCCACCCTTCGGGATTGCCATTCTAGCGGCCTATCTACCTGTGGCACAGATAGCTAGTCATCAGGATAGCTACTCGTGTAGCTACGACCTATGTGGGCAACCATCCTGCAGTGAACTACTGCCAATGGTCATCCACTGTTTGCTGAACAAAACAACCACTGCACACATTAACACGACTGTTCACAGAACTACACAGATTCACAGAACTACACTGATTCACTAACAAACTTAAATGCCTTATACTTTTACTTACACTACTATTAATTCATTTGGAATGAATTGTTGTTAATACATTGTTCCACATGTCATATTTACAAGCAGATGACTAAATGAACACTGTGCAACAGTCTAACAAAAAACCATCTAACACAAAGCCCTATTTACTTACAAGCATCTACAAGGTAAGTTACATTTATATTCACTTAATTATTCAAATATTTAAGTAAGAGGCTAATGCAGCTCATGTTCTTAAAACAATTACCATGCAACACTACTGATACATAGATGTCATATGTCTTACACTAAATATATAAATTCATCAATCTACAATAAATGTAATGTTCTATTGATGACTTACAAATAAAATGTAAACCTTTCATTGCTATTTGAAATATGACAGATACCCTAAATACTACAGAAACTGTACATACCATTACATTACCAAAACAACCTTTCACTAACAACACACACAAACATGTCATTTCATATTATATATTTATTCATGCTCTTTAACCCAGTCCTCATGGAATGACCTAGAACAAAAATAAAACCTATCATTTAATCAAGATCTTGTGGCCCATGTTGTTACTGCAGGAACCTACAACTTCATCCTGTGACATTCATGTACAACTCCATACTTTAATTTCCTCTATATATTTCAAATTATCACTAACACAAATTTACAAACCACTTACTGAAAATAAATCACACAACACAAATACATATATGCAATACTTCAACCACCACATTACAAGGCCAGATCTAAAAATGCAAACACTGCAACACAACTTAGACATAACTGCATGTTCACAGTTGAATTATGTAAACTATTGAAAAACAAGCTAAACTAGCTCATTCATTTGTATGAAATAAAGAAAAGGGGCATCACCTACATCTTCAAATTAAACAGCAAGGTCTTGCTCTCCTCTAATTGCAGCAATACAAGGAAAAACAACACATGACACAAGAATATCACAGACCCTCTCAACAGTGACCCTGAGGTGACATATACACTATAAATGGGCTTTCACCAAGCCTATGATCATCTACACCTGTGCTCTTGTCCTACAATGAGCCTGGTTGAAGTTCTGTTGGGGGTCAAGGTAGAAGATCATCACTCTGGCTTGACATGGTAACCTCTATCACCCAGCAGAAGGCCATCAAACTCTCCTGTAATGTACACTGCATACATTAGAATATATTGAAGGAGGTAGACAAGTCAATTATATTGTTAACATCTTTACACTGCTTATCACATTGCAGTCTGTTGCTCAGGTTAAACTCATCATAAATCCTCAAGTCATGAACAAAACCAGGCCACTTGACCTCCACATTAGAAATAATATATGCAGCATCACATATGATCTTGACAGTGCAGAAAATAACACATGTTGAACTACAATGCAGCCTTTAACATGTTCAAACTGTAGTCAATCTACCTGCAGCCTACCTGCACATTTATGCTGCAAATGCACTTCCTATTCACATAATCAGCTTCATTATGTGAGGCAACTGTGATGGGGATGTGTCTGCCATCTATGCAGCCAATCACACTAAGAAATCCTAAAAGACATTAAAATTACTAATCCCAACCTGACATTACAACATGATGTCATTAACAGAATATGATGTAAAATTAATTTAACACATCTCTACATCATTCATCTGCAATCCTGTGAAACTCCTCCTTGATGGCTCTGACAGGTTTATGTCCAGGGAAAACCACAAACATGACTTAAAAACCCTTTCAAGGCCAAGCACACTTTCCTGCCTCCCCTGCACACAGTTGCCTTAGTGAAGTGCTCTGCATCTCAGACATTAGATAGAAAAACTTCCATTTGCAAAGAACCACAGTGCAACACACAACATCTGCTAGGATGTCAGAGCATGACTGCAGTTGGTAATGTTGCAAATGTAAGGACAGATTAGGTTGGGGATGTACATTATGAACCGTAATGTAAAACACTACCACTCTAAAAGACAACTATCCAGAAATGCAACAACATCTATGCACAGCCTGATAACAATCTCAAAGAATCCCACAGAATATTTAATTCTCTACACAGTAATGCTGCTCCTTCATCCACTGCACAATTAATCAAAGGACATGACATTTTGACACACAGCAGAACTAGACTTCACAATAACTCACCTGCTGACTGAATGAATGACAAAATCAAATAACATATGTGGCTGAAAAAGCCTATCACAGCTGACTTAGGGCAAAGGCAGGGGACACCCTAGACAGTTCACCAGTCTGTCACAGGACCACATACAGAGACAAACAAGCACTCTCACATTCACACCTACGGGCAATTTAGAATGATCAATTAACCTCAGCATATTTTTGGACTGTGGGAGGAAGCCAGAGTACCCGGAGAAAACCCACGCATGCACAGGGAGAACATGCAGACTCCATGCAGAAAGACCCCAGGAAAGCCGGAACACAAACCAGGGATCTTCTTGCTGCAAGGCAAAAGTGCTAACCATTACACCACTGTGCAGCCATTATCATTAATGATAATATAAAAAAACCTTCTGACATTCCCTCCTGTTTATCATTAACACATTCCTTTATGATCAACAGACTCAAAACTAGTCATGGGATGAGGCCACATTATTTCTAAACCACAGTTATTCACTGTTGCTGAATAAAAACAAAATTGACTGAAAAAATACACAGGGTGTGCTCTAACACAGTAAATAGCTGAGAAAACCCAGTTGCCACCTTCCAGCAGGACAATGACAATTACTGGCATCTCTCTAAAGCAAAATGCAAGAAAAACTCTTTATTCTCATTACAAGGACACATAAAACTACTCAACAAGCAATGTACACAGACAAACACACATACACTACACATTTCTGTTTCACTGTGTTCACTAACCTTCTCCAGTGTCTCTCTCACACACGCACACACACACGCACACACACACACACACACACACACACACACACACACACACACACACACACACACACACACACACACACACACACACACATATGCCCCCACAGAGCTAGAGAGGGGCACATGTGAAACACTGAGCCACAGACCAAGCTGTTAACTGGTCACAACAAGAACAAAGAGAGTTATATCCACCCTGATTCCTTCACACACATCAGTCCCACTCAGTGACAGGAATGAGACAAGCAGATGAGATTCCCTCTGTTTATTTACCCTCCACACAGCTGCACACACACACGCACACACATACACACGCACACACACACACACACACACACACACCACAATGACAGTGGACACAGTAAATTCCTCTTGATGTAGTTAAAATAAGACACTGGGAAGTTTTCTGGGTTTCACTGGACAAGATTCACTCCAGCATCTTTGTTTATGTGACATATCAGGCAAAGTATCATGATATTTGAGTCACTGTGTTACTGTAAATCTGTCTGCAGTGAAACCATTTTTAGACACCAGGCATTACTTTTACACATCAACAGATACCATGATGCCATTATGTGTCTTCTATTCAATCTTCATTCTCCTTATCTCCTGTTCAACACATTGTATTCGTATTCCAAGACTCACCGATTTTATGCAATTTTGGACGGATTCAGAATTATACATATTGCACGTGAGAGATTTTTTTTTTTTTTTAAATATTAATGTTGTTGCAGAAATGCTGCCCTATAATGTATAATGTATTTTGTCATGTCTTTTGTTCAGTTTTTGGTTAAACTGCATAAATGTTGTTGCAGCATCCACTGTACACCAGAATGAAATACAAACCAAGCTTTTATACTGAGCTCCCAGTTCTTAGTTGTATACCTGTCCATACTCTCTGTACCCAGCATCTCAGGATCAGCCCTCTGTTGGTACATGTCCTACCTCTCAAGAACATACTTCAGAGTATCTTGGAGGGGAGAAGTGCCTGAACTGGACAGCCTATCCACAGGGGTTCCTCCAGGGTCAGTGCTCGATCCCCTCCTCTTCTCAATATATCCAACCCCACTTGGTGCAATAATCCACCCCCATGGTTTCTCATGTCATTGCTATGCTGATGATGCCCATATTTTCACGATGTTCCCCCCAGACAATCACATGGTCTCTCCCCCAGTCTCATCATGACTTGCAGATATCTCAGCATGGATGAAAAAAAAACCCCACCTTCAACTAAACTTCTCCAAGACTGAGCTCCTTGTCATTCCAGCCAGTCCCTCTATACAACAGGAAATCAACATCCAGCTTGAATCAACCCAAGTGAAACCCACAAAGTCTGCCAGAAACCTGGGTGTCATGATTGATGACCAGATAACCTTTAAGGCTCATGTGGCCTCTGTTGCTCGGTCGTGTCGATTCGTCCTGTACAACATCAGGAAGATCAGACCATTGCTGTCTGAGCATGCAGCACAACTCCTGGTACAGGCTCTCCCGACACACATCGTCAAACCTCTGCAGACGATCCGGAATGCAGCAGAGCGTCTGGTTTTCAACCAGCCAAAAAAAGCATGTCACCCCACTGTTCAGATCGCTTCACTGGCTTCCAGTTGCTGCCCGCTGAACTATCATTCAGGTCTACACTCCCTCCAGCTCACTATGCTCGGCCAACAAAAGGCTCCTGGTCCGACCACCACAACAAGGCCAGTCTATAGCTAGACTCTTCTTCTCTGTGGTTCCTCGATGGTGGAACGAGTTACCAAACTCTGTTCAATCTGCAGAGTGTCTCTCAGTCTTTAGGAAAAGACTAAATACCCAACTCTTCACTGAACACCTTTACATCTGACAGACTGCAAAACAAAAGAACCAGTCTAGCTCCTGCTGCATTGTAAAAGGCCTTGCGATTGGTCGAAATTGGTTAGCTGCCAACGATTGGACCAATCAAATTGCTCGATGCATTCTTTTGTTACAATTCATGGCGGCATGTTCGTGTTGGAATTTTGAGCTATTGGGATCGTTTTTGGTGGAATCATGAGGTTTTTATCGAAAGATCAAGAGTCATCGGTGCTAGAAATAGATAAAAGTGTCAAAAACAAGTTCCGATGGAATTGGCTTGAGAGAAAAGTCATTTGAGTCATTTAACAAAACATTGGGTATTTGACTCATGACTCAGGGCAAAATGAATCCCTGATAGTGTTTAAAGAGTGTTTTGGAAATGTAAAAAAAAAATCTGACACAGCTGACTCCATAGAGGAAACTGTGACATTAGAAGTGACTTTGTGACCAGTGTAGAACTCCAGTGTAAATAGTGTTAAAAGACCTATAGAACTGTAAAAATTGTAGGACTAAATGCAGTGAGACAACATTGAAGAAAAAGTAAGTTAACTTTTCATTGAATTAACTTATTCATTACAATCTAGTCTTCTGTAAATCTATGCATGTTTTTCATTCTAAATCACCTCTATTTTACTGAAAACCTCTCGGCTTCAGGGGGGCTGCGCCTCCTTGAAGCCCCCCTAAAGATTGTATACCGAGCATTTTCAGCTGAAATCAAAATTTGCTGTTGCCATGCCTGAGCTAAGTTGAAAGCTGTGCAGGGAAAGGATCCAGCTCAATCTATTTGATCACAGGTGTTCGCTCGCTCCCTCCGCCACCCTTCGCTCGCTCGTTCGCTCGCTCTATCCCTTCGCTCGCTTGCTTGCTCCGCCCTTCGCTCGCTCGGTCCTGCCGCCCTTTGCTCGCTCGCTCGCTCCGCCGCCCTTCGCTCGCTCCGCCGCCCTTTGCTCGCTCGCTCCGCCTGTGATCAGATAGCTTGAGCTGGATCCTCTCGCTGCACACCTGGCTACAGTCTACATGCACGGCTTTCAACATGGTTTTTATTGAGAACTTCAACCTGTTCTGGGACCGTCTCTCACTTTGTAAAAGCAATGGGCTTCACCACAACAAGTACTGTAGCCAAATGCTTTCCTCAATATCCAGTCTGTGGTCCGCTTTGGATCGCAAGCATGACTTTCATAATCACTCGTCCACTCCGAAACCCTCCTCTCCCACTCCTGTCACATCCCAGGACCAAGTCTCACCATCCAGCCCTCTACCCTGTTTTCTTTCCAACCAAATCGTCCCAGCTCTCGCACCTGTCCCACTTGGACGTATGGAAAGACAGCTGGTTCCAAACTACCCTACATGTCACTACATCCCTGTGATGGTCAATCAGACTGCAAACAGAAGGAAAGCATCCAGGGGTCGGTATCATCAGGGAGCGAACACCTGTCACCTGCGCCCGATGCCACTCACTTCTCCTGGTCCACACCAAGCAGAGAGCAGATTTATGAAAGGGCGGACTGAGAAATAGTTGAAATGCATATAACAACTTCTTTGACCTGTGGCAATTCCTTATAATGGCCAAGTATAATTTATTACACCCCATATTTCCATCAGTACTTCAGAGGGCCCACTGTTACTTTTTGCTTGGGGCCCCAGGGAACCCTTGCTACGGCACTGGTCGGAAGCCTTTGTAACCTATATGAAGGAGTAAAATGTCCCCCATGGACAACAGTTGTGTAATTTACTAATTCGCCATTTCAAACTTCGATTAACAAGATGGCTTAACAAAAAGAAAAACACACTAATGTAGTCATATTCGCAAAGCTCTGTCAATGTGCTGACTTTATTCCATTTTATCACAGAAGAAACTGACATTGTTCTGAAATTTTATCGACAAAAACTCAAAAGCACTTTTAAAAGATAACTTACCTCCGCCGTGTCTCTTGTCCCAGCAGAATGACGTATCCCTCCGCCCTGGTCAGTTGCACTCTGCCTGCGTCACTGCGTCAGATTGCAGCTAGCGCGAAAAAGGTGTCCCTCCGCCGCTGGAAGTAGTCCACTGCTGTTTTCTCTATTTTTGCGTCAATATTTAAGCTGTGGTTGAAATACTGTGGTTTGTCCAGTTTAGAGAACTGGTGAGGTCGATAGTTCTTAGATATCATAGCTTTACAGTTTTATTTTTGACTAGTTCCAAAATTGTGGTATTTCTTCTGCATGACCCTCCTCCACCTCCCCCCAGCACACCATTTCTTTTTTCAAGGTATAACTTACAGACACTGACGGTGCTGATAAAACTTACAAATAGTCAAGACAATTTATTACTTTAAGTTTTATTTTCTAAAACTTATAAACTTTAGTTCAATATTCAAAACTTACCATGACAATTTGAGTTAAAGAAAACAAAGAAGTTCATATAACTTAATGGAGCTTTCATGTTTTACATTGTAGAAATACTGATAGAGTACTATTGTTGCACAAAATGCCTATATTGCACAGAATTTACAAAAGCAGAAAGACTAAGGAATTTAGAACCAGAGAAGAAAGACAGTTCTGTTTTTTTTGTTTGTTCGTTTTGGATTTTTTTGTTTTGTTGTATTTTTTTTTGTATATGGATTTCGTCAGAAATCACAATAACAATTAATTAAACAGATAAGATTTATTTCCATTGTAAAACATTTTTGTAGATTTGAACCATCTATGATTTGAACATTTTATTGTTTTCCAACATAAACTTTTCCACAGGATGCAGTTTCACTCCGCGTCATCAGGTGGCGACACCGCTGCATCCATCTACGTGCGACAGAGGTCAGAGTTTGTTAGTCTGACAGCGCCACATGTATGTTGTTATGGTGTTGATGCCGGATACGTAGAGGGTTTTATTGCTTCAAATTCTGTCTTCGTGAGTTTTTATCATTTTCTTACGATGTTAGGTTTCAAAGCTGCCACTTTCTCTTCGCTGTTTTGAATAATTGCAGCTACGCATCACGTCGCTTCCTTTAGTTTAAAGGTAAGCTAGCAGTTAGCTAGTTCCATTTTCGGACAACCTGAAATTGAGTCTTTACAGTAATCAGTTTGTGGCATAAAACTACGAACAAGCAAGTTTTTTTAAACCGTGTTAATGTATTTTTAAAAGCCTTTCCGTTATTGTCTGGTTCTGACGGTGTTATTTTGTTGTTAATGTGCTGTGGGAATAACATTCGAGGTGCGGTTTGTAACACAGGTTAACAGCTTAATGTACAGGGTGGGCCAGAAAGATTTACCCATCGTATATTTCTATTTTGTTTGCTTACCTTTTATCCTAGAAACCTAAAATTTTGGATAGTGTCTCCTAAAAGGCATAGGTGTTGATGTACCCGAGTTCATTTGTATACTCCAAATGGTTGTCAAGTATGGCATCAAAAGGTAAGCGCGACCAGATTGTGGCCTTGAAGGAGGCTGGACTGACAACAATGCAAGTCATGAAAAAGGTGAATGTTTGTCGTAAGACTGTCTACAATGTCATGAAACGGTACAAGGAGACTGGCAATACTACCAGCAAGCCAATCCCTGGAAGAAAACATTCAGTCTGTACCAAAAGGAATGTTGAGAGGGTGAAGAAGAGAGTCCAAAGGAATCCTCGCAGGAGCATGAGGGCAACAGCAAAGGAAGTGAACATCTCAAGAACTTCACTGAGAAGAATCGTCAAACAGGATCTCGGATTGAAAGCACTAAAAATGCAACATAGACAACTGATTTCAGCCGCTTCTAAGAAGAAACGGCTTGACAGGGGGAAAATGATGTTGCAGGAGATTCAGAGTGCCACAGACAAAGTCATGGTTTGGTCTGATGAGAAGATGTTCACCGTTCAGGCAGTGGTCAATTCCCAGAATGACAGGGTTTATGCACATAGTGCACAGCACCTACCCGAAGGCTGCAGAACTCATTTTCGTCGTCAGAAGCCAGCTGGAGTCATGGTGCGGGCTGCTGTTGCATCTGATGGCTCAAAGTCTACTTTGGTCTTCATTCAGGAGGGTGTGAAAGTGAACAGCCAGGTGTACCTCCAAATGCTTGAAGAAAAAGTGTTGCCTTGGTGTACCAATGCGCTTGGAAACCAGTATGTCTTCACACAAGATGGTGCACCAGCTCACACATCCAATATCACACAGGCCTGGTGCAAGCAGCACTTTCCTGGCTTCTGGGACAAGAACATGTGGCCTCCATCAAGTCCGGACATCAATCCAATGGACTTCGCGATCTGGTCTATCCTGGAGAGGGATGTCTCAAGAGTGTCTCACAGCAGTGTCACCGCTTTGAAAACACCTCTGATGAAGTCATGGTCAAAACTTGATGCAGAGACAGTGCGGCGCTCATGCCAGGCAGTGCCAAGTCGTCTCCAGGCTATGATAAAGGCAAAGGGTGGCCATATTGAGATGTAAATCTTTTTGGTGACAGAGAATAAAGTATAGAAACTGTGTTCAATGTTTCTTATGTTTGTCTGCAGGCATTTTTGGGTAGTACAGAAAAAACGATGGGTAAATCTTTCTGGCCCACCCTGTAACTGATTATTGAAATCTAATTTGTTTTCGTACTTGATAAAATCATCCGAATTAGAGAAAATCTACAGTATTTTCCAAGTCCAAACCACTGATGTCAGTTTGACAGCCATAATTCTGAAATACAGTGTTGAATAATCATGTGAAACTAAGTGAAGCAGTGTTTAACATTTGTGAACTTGTAAGGAACTTATTTAAACTTTTATGTTGATTTAATTTTTTCAGACAACAGCAGACAAATACAGGGTGTTCTTTAGCAACTGTTCTCCAATACTGCTCGTGAAATTATATTGCAGGAGTTTTTATTGACACTTTAAGAATATATTATCCGTAAATCAATTAGATGCCACCCATATAAATTTACTGACAACTGTTCTGATGATATGTTATTCAGATTGAGTATTTTTTTAAGAAATAAATGGAAATGTGAACATTTTATGGTTTCATTCTTCCTCTATGATGCAAAACCAAACGTCTTTGGGTTGTCATTTTAAACATTTAGAAACACTGATCGACACTTTTCACCATTTTCTGACATTTTATAGACCAAACAACTGATCAACTAATAAAAAAAATAAAGAGCAGAAAAAAATGTTGATAATATTAATCAGAAATTAAAATAATCACTAGATCCTAGGTCCTGTTATAAATGAGACATTTTTTTCAACTTTTAAGTTAATTTATTGTTTCAGACAGCAGAAATCAAAGACCGGTTATGCGTTAGCAACTGTGTTCTTCAATATTGCATGATATGACATTTTAGGAATATTTATTGGTGGTTTTAGAAAACATATCAGGTGAAGGGGAAAAAATGTAAAACAGTGTCTGTAGTTTGAATGTGTAGGTAGGCAGAGACCTTTGCTGCCATTTCAATCAAATACATTACTAACAATTAGAATGTATTTTATCATAATAATATAACCAGTTATACTGAGTTGTAACAGAGGGTGAATATTAAACAAATATATCAACCAGCTATACCTACAGGTTTCCTTTTCCTGAATGTGTACATTTTTTGCTGTTTCAGGTCTTCTTCTGCCTTTGGGACCTCACCTCCTGAGGTGAAATGAGGAATCTGAAGCTGCTGAAGAGCCTGCGGAGCTCCGAGCTTCAGGGTCCAGGCTCTCCACAGTGTTTCTCTGTGCGGGCCGACACTGGTTCGCTGCTGATTGCCTCTCAGTACTCCATCACAGAGTATGACCCTCGAACTGGTCAGGTGAGCTGTTGCTGAAATACAGCACTTAAATGTTTGTTTTCGGAGGAAATATTTTGTGAGTCGTCAAAAGTCGAGACTTCTCAGGGTTTTAGTCCATTTAAGTTCTGTTTCAGAGAGGACAGAAATGTGTTTACAGAATAAAGTAAAAAAGGAAACGAGCAGCATGTCCTCTGTTTTCTTCTCCAGGTTGTCAGTGAAGCCTCGCTGACAGCGGACAGTTTCCTCCCAGAGGATGGCAGCGGAGTGGTGGTTGGACTGCAGGACCTAGCTGAACTTGAGTCTGCGTGTTTGGCCACGGCAAGCGGGGATGTCGTTCTCTTCAACCTCAACACCTGCCAGGTTGGCGGTGCAGAAAAGTTGCTTATGATGGAGAGAGAGCAGTAGTGTTAGGTGAATGAGGGTCATCACAAAAAATGTTCTCTTCCACAGTTGGAGTGTGTTGGCAGTGTCGATAGTGGCCTTACCTCGATGAGCTGGAGTCCTGATGAGGAGCTTGTCATCCTCACTACTGGTCAGTATCTTGAACAATTGTTGAAAAATGTTATTTATTTATTTATTTAATAGTGAAGTTGATGTTTGCAGTTGCATGATTTCTTAGTGTGAAAACCAAGAAACATGAACAAGAGCCCAGAATTTCTAGATAGCAAGATGAGATGAGTGTGGTCAAGATTTGCTATTGTTCTAAATATACATATCTAACTAATAAACAAGACAAAGTGGTTAATTATTAGTTCAATTCAATCAGCAGTATTACAGGTAAATAAATCACTAATAATTTGTGTTCACAGGTCAGGAAACAATCATCATGATGACCAAAGACTTTGAGCCGATCACTGAGGTCGGAATCCACCAGGATGATTTCGGTGAAGGTACAGTGACTCATTAGGACTCAGTTTAGATTAGTAACCGTTGAGGTTCACTGGATTGTTCTCTAGATTTAATGTGCTCACCTAGATTGTTTGTTTTGCAGGAAAGTTCATCACAGTCGGCTGGGGAAAGAAGGAGACTCAGTTCCATGGCTCAGAGGGGAAACAAGCAGCACAGAAGAAGATCCAGGTCACTGACTACTCACTCTAATATCAGCGCTTGTACAAAAACAAAGTGTCAAACTGTATTGAAATTTAATTTAGAGTATGTTAAACATGAAAATATGCTTTTACCACAGGAGGTGCAGCCCGCTGTGGCCTGGGATGACCGCAGGCCTCGGGTGACGTGGCGAGGTGATGGTCAGCTTTTTGCCGTCAGTGCGATCTGTCCTCAGACTGGAGCCAGAAAAGTCCGGGTCTGGAACAGAGAGGGTGTCCTGCAGGCCACCAGTGAGCCCATCAACGGTCTGGAGCAGGCGCTCTGCTGGAAGTAAGAACTCTACCGAAGCGATTTTCTTTGAATTCTTTAAGTGAAACAAACCAGCACTGTTCCCTCGCAGCTGAAAGATCCCTGGTTCATGTCCCAGCCTTCCAGGGACCTTTCTGCATGGAGTTTGCATGTGCTCCCTGTGCGTGCATGGGTTTCCTCCGGGAGTCAGGCTGCTTTGGACTGACTCTGTTTAATGAATGTAGAATTGTGAATCAGTGTTAAATCTTGTCCTGATGTTTCAGACCGTCAGGTAGCCTGATAGCGAGCACCCAGCGTCATCCCAACAAACACAGTGTGGTGTTTATGGAGAAGAACGGACTGCTGCATGGAGACTTCACTTTGCCTTTCAGTAAAGACCAAGCCAAGGCATGTTCAATGTCCAGATTCAAATTTCAAAATGACAAAATTATTTAAGATGATTAACACTAGAAGTATCAGCATGGGATCAGTATTTCAGTTTGTGGTCCAGATTAAAACACTGATGTGCGTGTTTTAGGTGAAGGAGCTGCTGTGGAACAGTGACTCCACTGTTTTAGCTGTTTGGTTGGAGGACATGACTGCTGGGGAGGATGGACAGGTCAACAGTTACAGTAAGTTCAGCAAAATTAGTGTGTAGCAATTGTAGCATTCACTCTGGAATAGTTATGAACAGACACCTGCCAGTCACAATCAGTTGCAGTCAGTCACTTCCATATTATTGGACCTTCTCACAGTCACTCTCAACACCTGAGCCAGTCACCTCTCCCACCTGGAATCCACCCCTGTTCCTTTGTTTGAAGCCCATCAGCTTCATTCAGTCACACACAGTCACTGAACAGCAGGATCACCCCACATCACTCATCTCTGGAAACCATTCACTTTTCACAAGCCTGGAAACCTGGAAATCACAGCATCAAAGAGGAAACCTTCAACTGCTTTTGGATTTCTGGATGCCACCCACCTGAAGCAACATTGTGCTGAACGTTGAATATTGGCTTGAACTGATGGCGAGCTACCCTGGACCAAACTGGAAAACCGTCTGACACGTTTCACCCCTTCACCCACCCCACTCATTGGCAGGTCTAAAGCCCCACAGCTTCATCCCTTCCAGAATGGTGTGGTGGGATTTGTTGGGAATTGTTGGAATTGTTTTATGAATCAGCTTATGTTTCACTTCAACCATGAATTGTTAGTGGACTATTGATATTGAACTAAGCACATAGTCACTTTATATTGTTGAAAGTGAAGCTGCTTATTCTGATTTGGATTGATTGAAGGACGGGTGAAGGTTGATTTTTTTTTTTTTGATTTTCTGATTCTGATTTTCTGTTATTGTTTTGTATTTTGTATTATTATTGTGATCATTGTTATTACCTTGATATATTCAGGTATTTTCTGTTGATTATTTTTAATACATTACCGGTAAACTAATTTCTGTGTTTTGTGTTCATTAGTTTTCACACAGCTCCCAGAGCCGAACCTAATCACAGCCTAGCCCTTAGCCCAACTAATGGTAGCCTATTTCCATTTGCAAGTGCTACACAATGTTTACAGTTGTCATGGGGTTTTTATTTTCTGCAATAAAAATATAAATTGAGTAATTGTATTGTTACGTAGAAAAGAGTATGATGAATTCACTATGCGCGTGTTGTGCTTCCTCTGCAGTCCAGCTGTGGACGGTGGGGAACTATCACTGGTATCTGAAGCAGAGCCTGGACTTTGGCAGAGACCCTCAGAAGGCTCCAGTTTGTGTCTGCTGGGACCCAGAGCGCCCCCTACAGCTCCATGTGGTGTCCCGCAGCTGGACCAGCATCACCTACGACTGGGGCTGGACAACAGAGCGCAGCCCCGGACTGGACGCCACCGACAACGCCAACGTGGCTGTGATTGATGGAGGTGAAAGCCGATGCGACAAGACAGCAATGAATTGTTCTATTATTCTGACATGATGTTAATGTCTGTCTAAACCCCCCGCAGAGAAAATCCTGGTGACTTCTTTCAGGCAGTGTGTGGTTCCTCCTCCCATGAGTTCATTCGAGCTCCAGTTAACTTCACCAGTGAACCAGGTGACTTTCCTGTGTCGACCTCAAGGGACCAATCAGGTGGCAGCATTCACCGCTAATGGGCAGATCTCAATCTACAGCCAAGGTAGGCTTACAAAATTAGCTGAATGTTTTGTATTACCTTCCAAAATGAGTGGAATTTATCTCATCATGTAGTTTTAGGAATATTTGAGCTGGACTTTATGTAGATTTGGCATTGTGAACTCAAATTTTCTTGTTTTTTTTTTTTTAGTTCAGTTCTGTTTTTTAGGGCCCTGAATTCAGGAAATAGTAGTCAACATTGAAATTAGAGCCAAGATTCAGAACCTGAACCAGATTTTTGGGTTAACGCCCATTTTTGATCCAACGTCTCTAAAATCTGTCTTGAGCCACACAGTCTTTACATGGATATTTGGTTAGAATTTGGTCAGATGAGAGCATATTGACCTGGAGAATACATCCCCATTGTTAATTGTGTCTCATTTTATTAACCTGCATATTTCTCTGTCAATCCAGATTCAGGAGAACGGGCTGACAAAACGGCCGATGGGTTCAGGACTATGTCTCATCCTCTGGTCCTTCAGAAAACCTTCAGGTATCATATAAACCTGCAGTGCTGTACATTATGCTGTTGTCCGCTGACATCCAGCTCAACCTCACACTCTGCCACCTGCTCTGTCTCATTCAAGGTTACTTAAATAATGTGGAAAAAACTGTATCCTAATTTTAAGATATGCTAGTGTTTCTGTTCAACTAACACATGCTTCTTTTTCATATTGGTTTACTTCTTCTTCTACTACTACTACTACTATTACTACTACTACTTTCATCGGTTGTTTAAACTTTATCCCAAACGATTGTCCTTCCTGTTTACCCCATTTTCTTGCAGACTGGCAGCCCTTCATGATGATCCTCTGGCCCTGAGGCAGCTGCTGTGGCTAGAGGATGAGCTGTTTGTGGGGGTCAGTTCTGGTCTGCTGCCAACCTCCACCACCCTGCAGATGCTTCGTCCTGTTCAGGATGCTACTGACACACTCGGAGTGAGGTCAGCAAGCAAATCAGTCCGTTTCAGACATGGGTTTATCCCGTCAAACCTGTAAATTATCACAGTGACACTGAAATCACTTAAAGTTCTTTACCGTTTCTTGCTGTTTTGTGCTTCAGGGCTGCTGTGGAAGTGGATGGTGTTGTGGTCAGTGTGGTTCACTGCTCACAGACTGGAACTGTGGCCCTGCAGCTGGAGGACGGACAGATCCGGAAACTGGTCTGGGGTCAGAACATGAACACTAATTACTGAAATCGCTTTTGGAACTTGCTGTAAATGCATGTCAAATTCACTAGTTTTCAGTAATGAATCTTATATTCTTTACATTTCTCTGTAGATTGTCCTGAGCCATCCATGGAGGATTGGCGGGACTCCAGCGGTTGTCGCATCAACTTTCCTGTTCCCTGCGTCCAGACGGCGCTCTGCAGCATCAGCGGAGAGGAATGTCTGCTTGGGCTGACGGACAGATCCCACCTGTACGCTGGAGACACAGAGGTATTGTCTCAACATCCTGATGCCAGCAATTTGTTCTCTGGGAGGCAGATACCAACAGGACTTTTGGAAAACATGCACATTTCTGTCTGCTGTTCTTCCTGCAGCTGGCCTCCAATGTCTGCTCCTTCGCTGTTTGCAACGACTTCCTCCTCATCACCACACACTCCCACACCTGCCGCTGCCTCCATCTGAGCACGCTCACTGTCAAAGGTGGGACAAAGACAAGCAGTGAAAAACTGAGTGTTCTCTCCTTATACATATCAACTAATTTAAACAGAAACACACAAAAACACAGCTTTGTAGTAATGCCTGATAACACATAACAGATTTCTGGTTGATCTGAGTTAAATGACCTCTGACCCCACAGGGCTGCAGGCGGCCTTAGCCTCAGATGGAAGTCAGAATGATGAGACGCTTCGGAGAGTGGAGAGAGGATCCAGGATCGTCACCGTGGTGCCTCAAGACACCAGAGTGATTCTGCAGGTCAGATTAACACACAACACACGTTGTCAGCTTCATTGTTTCGCCTATAAAAACCACCGTAGCAGTAAAATGTAGTTTCTGTGACTGTACATTAAAAACCTCTAACATTTTCTGTTTTAGAAATGAGAAATGTGGTAATATGCACTCCCTCTCTGATTTGTTTTTTGTGTCCAGATGCCTCGTGGGAATCTGGAGACTATACATCACAGAGCGCTGGTGTTGGCTCAGCTCAGGACATGGTTGGACAGGTGAGTCTGATCTCTTTCAGCTCCAGTTAATATAACACTTGTGGTGTATCCCATTGAATGTAGGTGAAATTTACAAAGATCTTAACTGTTAAGTTATACTTCATTTTCTTACTCTAAACTTTCAAAGTGTTTTGTAATTAAACATGATCATCTTTACGTTATGTAAGTGTGATGATTTGTAGCTGTAAGGACTGGAAATGGAGAGCAGTGAGTCTATACCCGTCTGTGTTAAACTCAATCCTACATGTTTTTCTTTTTTGTTGGTGTTTTGTGTCATCAGTTTGAGATTCAGAGACGCTTTCGAGTGTATGAGGAAGCTGAGAATCAACCTAAACCTCATCTATGATCACAACCCAAAGGTATGTACTAAGACTTAACAAGGAGTTGTCCAACTACACGTTTTACTTTGACTGCAGACTTGCAGCGTTCAAAGGTTCCCTTTGGAGTTTTATTGTACACAAACAAAACTTACATTTCTGTCCACTATTGCTCACCAAAAATCTTGTTTATTTATCTTAGATCAAAATAAGTTGTTGCCATGAAACATATGCAAAACAGATTAACAAAAAAAAATTGATCATACTTATCTTCTATGGGGAGTCACTTACAGCCAATTCATGCTTTCTGCATCGACTTACTGGCCTGCATATGTACACAAGGAGACAGTAGCTGGTTACACATTAACCTGCAGCACTGTATCAGTGATTATTCCTGCGGTGTACCAAGTACAGTGTGTGGACAGAGCACAGGATATCTAGAGAATAATGGACTGTGTTTACCATTGCAGACATGTATGTGGACTCAAAAAGCATGAATTGAACTTTATACTCCAGGAAGCCTTTATAGGTTTTTGTTCACAGCTTCATTCAGTGAGAAAAGTGAGGTCAAGTCACCGGTTTTTTACAGAGCATTTAAGACAACAGCTGTTGCAGCTGTTTTCCTTGCCACTCTCACCTTAGGGCTGCTCTGGGGGTCAGACATATGGGTTCTGTAAAGTGTCTTGAGACAATTTGACTGTAATTGGCGCTATATAAATAAAATTGAATTGAATTGAATTGTTCTAATGCTACATTGTGTTAGCTAATGGTGTTGAAAGGCTAATTGATGATCAGAAAATCTTTGTGCAGTTATATTAGCACATGAAGAAAAGTGTGAATTTTCATGGAAAACATGAAATTGTCTGGGTGACCCCAAACTTTTGAACGGCAGTGTATGTATATATATATATTATGAAACTTACCCATGTACAGGGGCTGGTCCCCGACGCAGCGGCCCGGGTTCGATTCCTGCTCGCGGCCCTTTGCTGCATGTCTTCCCCCAACTCTTCTCCCTTGTTTCCTGTCTCTCTCTCACTGCGCCTAAATAAAGCCGATAAAAGGCAAAAAAAAAAAACTTACCTAATTTATATACATGTTAAGGCAAAGACCCTACAATATTATTATGTAGATGAAACTGACAAAATTTTTGACACTACAAAAATATACATGGATATACCACAAATGTGTTTATTTTCTAAAAGAAGAGGAATTAAAAGTTTTACCTGTGTAATGCAATATGTATCTGTGATTTATAGATGAGACTTTTAAACATTTGTAAATAAATAACTGATAGCAGTAAATGATCTACATGCTTTTCAATGTTAGTGAGTAGTAGAAACGAGCATTTTACAAACTGATTTGTTCCTAAATAACAACAATGAGAGCATGAATTAACACAAAGTGCTATTTTACATTTGCAGGTTTTCTTGGAGAAAATACAGACTTTCATCACGCAACTCAACTCCATCAACCACATCAACCTCTTCCTCACTGAGCTGAAGTAAGACTTGGTTAGAGCCGGATAAGTCGTATCTCATATATAAAAGCAAGAACAACTTCTATATAACAAGCAAGTTTTCTTTGGTATCCAGGGAGGAGGACACGACTAGCAGTATGTACCCCCGTCCTGAGAGCAGCTCCATCCAGCACCAACCTTCATCTGGGCAGAAGAAGGTGGATGTGGTTTGTGATGCTTTACGGAACACAATGGAATCAATGGATCCAAACAAGTGAGTTATAATTCTATTTTTGTCCTTTCTACACATAGTAGTATAGCTTATTGTTAGGGGTAAAATATAGTAAATACAGGTTCTGATTTCAGAGAATTTTATCAAATTTTCTTAGTAGCATTTACAGTAATAGCTGAAAATGTGGGGGTTTTTTTGTGAAAAATACAACCAGAATGGCAAATAAAAGTTCATCAAATAATGCCACTAGTGGGACATACAATGATGATGGTGTTCTCCATCCAGGTTCTGCCTGTCTATTCTGTCGGCTCATGTGAAGAAGACGGTTCCAGAGCTGGAGATTGCTCTGCAGAAAGTCCATGAGCTTCGAGGTGAGTAAACCTTTGGCACACTGAGAAGCTGTACAAACAAATAGAGTAGATAACATGAGGAGACAGTGTTTAATTCCTCTGTCTTTCTCCTCAGAGAACCCTCCTGAAGCTCCAGGTGCTGTGAGCGCTGAAGAGGCATTAAAGTACCTCCTGTTCCTCGTCAACGTTAACGACCTGTACGAACACTCACTGGGAACGTACGACTTCGACCTCGTACTCATGGTGGCCGAGAAATCCCAGAAGGTATGAGACGGCCGAGGAACAGGAAAAATCTGACTTTAGCAAAAGAAACACTAAAAACTGCAAATAAAAATGAAAATTCAGTTTCCCGATACTATATTTTTTCATCTTACTTGTAAAAAAGTGAAATAAGTGCCAAATATTACACAAAATTCCTCATTAACTTGCTCTGTAAGGTCCTCCCAAAGCTAATTAGATATTCAGCTCTGATGTGAGAAGAAAGAGATTCCTAAAACATTATCAATTGCAGAAGGTTGTATTAGTAGCTTTATTGTTTTAATTGAAAAAAATCATTTAGATTGTTTGAGACACAGTGAAAGTAGTGCTACAACTGAAGTCTGTGTCTACAGGAAAGAAGTTGCCTCACAAAAATGGTCAAAATACAGTTAAATCGGTGCATTTTCAGGATATGCTTTGCACTACAACAGCTTACTAGTTGATTGCAGCAGGAATTTAAAAAGTCAGTTTCACTTTAAGCTAAATATAAAAACGCCAAGATGGTCCTTCAATCATTTTACACTAATTTAAAGACAACTTATTCCTGCAGGACCCCAAAGAATACCTTCCCTTCTTAAACATGCTCAAGAGCCTGGAGCCAAACTACCAACGCTACACCATCGACAAACACCTGAAGCGCTACAAGAAGGCCTTGCTTCACCTCAGCAAATGTGGTCAGTCTGGCAACTTTTTAACGTTTTACTGCTTTTCACTTTGACAGAATCTATTTTTCTTAGATTATTTGCCTATAAAGTTACTTTGACCCTCTCCAGTCACTAATATAACCCCTAAAATCTCATAATATAAACATTTACAATGTAATGGAGGGAGTCTTTACTTAGCTGCAAACACAGGAGTTACATCTGTTCAGCTAAAAGGTGCTGCTGTTTTGCAAACACAAGTTTGATGCAAACTGATTTGTGTATTTTGTGTTCAGGAGAAGAACATTTCGGTGAAGCTCTGCAGCTGGTGAAGGAGCAGAAACTCTACAGTGAAGCTCTAAAACTGTACGCAACAGATAGCGTTCAATACAAGGTACAGACGCACCTCAGGGCTGTTTTCATCTTCTGTGGCTCGTCGGCCTGAAGTTACTTGAGTCTGCATGAATCAAAGCCATGTCACTAGACTGCAGCATCAATAATGTATTTATCACGTGGCAAATGCACCGTAGTTTTAATGGTTTCAAAGTGAGAGAAAGTCAGTGCTGTATGTTGCCTTTTCAACCTCCAGGCTCTGAGCTGTGCATATGCTGAGCACCTGGTGGAGCAGCAACAGGCGGAGCAGGCCGGCTTGTTGCTATGGCGATGTGGAGAGCCGGTCCGCGCCCTGCAGGCTTTCGCCGGCAGCTCCAGCTGGAGAAACGCCATCTGTGTGGCGCAGCAGATACCGCTGCCACCGGACCAGTTGGCTCTGCTGGCCAGAGACCTGGCAGGTAACCATGACAACAGGTGGCCAGACTGACAGGTAGTCAGTCAGCTGGTGTGATTCTACAAGAAGTGGCATTGCATGTAATTCAAGCGACGGTTTGTGCCTCTTTTCCTCACAGAGAAGCTGACTGAACAGAGGCGCTATGCAGATGCTGCTCTGCTGTTGGACCAGTACGCTAAAGTAAGATCCTCTGCAGCAGTTAACATCTGGATGAATGACTTCTGATGAACTGGCGTGCTGCATGAGCAAATGGATAAATGTGGAAGAACTATTTAATATTAGATTTCCACGGTTGTACTCTATTATGAATCAACCAGCATCGGGTTACTGTCTGTCCACAGCTGCTAGCTACAGTGTGAACGTCCGTATTTCTCTGTTTCCCACAGGACTGTGAGGAAGCCATCTTGGCTCTAATCACTGGTGCAGTCTGGGAGGAGGCGCTGCGACTGGTAAGTAAAGAAATAATAGCTTAATTTATGTAGCGTTTTTAAAAACAAGCATTTAAACAGTGCGTTAACACCGCAGTCTCCAACCACCAGGATGTGGGTCATTTGGTATCAAGCCACACAGAAAGAATAAAAAAAAATTTTTTCTACACTGTCTACACTGTGTTTTATTTTGAAAGAAGACTAGATTATCTTCCTGTCACTTAAGTCTGTACTTGTTTCTCGCACTTGACTCTGTCAGTTTTCATGCCTGGCTGTTAAATGAAACTGTCAGTCTAACCCCTGTCAAAATAAAAATTTTTAAAAAGTCTCTGGAAAACTTATTTGAAAAGAAGTAAATACATATTTAGCAATAAAAGGTAATTTTTATTTGTTTAGAACACTTTTTTTAATAGGAAAAAATCAAAACACAACAATTATTATTTGTTATGTGCGCGATGACCGGTCCGCAGAGAATTGTCTTGCTTGAAAGTGGTCCGTGGTGCAAAAAATGTTAGAGACTGCTATGCTAACACTCAAAGCAAAAGCAGAATACCAAGAAAACAGGCCAAACTATGTAAAGCTAAATTAAACTGTGGTTACGAAAAAGTTAAAACAAGATGACAAAGGATGCAAAATTCAAAAACAAGTAACAACTAAAATAGTAAAGTATGAAAAACCTTGACAAAGCAATAAAAAGATGACATCACATAAAAGAAGACCTCTAATCAACCATCCATCCTTCCTACTTTTTACTTAACTTTTTTTTAAATATTCAGTGAAAATTCTTAGGTAGACACACAATCGCTGACATGTCATTTGTGCATGTGTTATTATAAATATGTTTATATCTGCTTCAGATTTACATGCACAACAGGCAAGACATCACCGAAACCAACCTGAAACCTGCACTAATAGAAGGTAAGAATGCTTCAGACAACATGTTCGGTCAAGTGAGCATGCTGACCCCAGGAACCCGAAGAAAAATCGTGGGGATTTCTGTTAAATAACTGCAGAACGTCACGCAGAAGAAGTTGAAGGGTAATACCACACAAAACCTATTGTCTTTCTTCAGCTGTCAATACCCAGACTGTCTTCCTGGAGGCTCAGGTAGCGACGTTCACACGGCACAGGACCCGGCTGGCCGTGGTCCGTGAGCAGAAAGAGAAGGCCAGACTGGACATGCTGGGTGAGAACAAGACAATATCTGATCCAAAGTGTTGTAATTTTATGTCAGTTATGTTGTGTATTAATTTGAAATAGCCCAAAAGGTCTTACATCAGTCTCACAACATAGCCTCCATCGATATGCTTAATATTGTCCAGTCCTGTCACCGGAAAGTGGCTAAAAACACCCCAAAGCGTGGGATTATAAACCACTACTGTTTCACAAAATATGCATCTTCCAGTAAGCAAAACTGCAATATTTGAAGTACTTCTACATTCCTATCAAATACTCCATAGGCTTTAATCACTGCTGGCTTAGAACAAAGGTTAGGTGCTGTACGTGGTCCAGATCTGGAGTGAAGATGAGGTTGTAAATGCTCACATGATTTAAGAATCAGTCTAATTCCTGGGTAGGTTTTCTGCAGGTCAGACGAGGAAGAATCTGGGTTGCCAGTGAAGTCACTATGTGAGGTGATAACCTCCTTCAACAGTATTCATTTTTGACAGTTTGGTCAATATTTGTGCAATACTTCTGTCAAAAAAAATAAATGGGAAATGCTCTTTTAAGATGCATTTTTTCCCTATGGTTGTTGTCTTCATTTGTGAAAATTCCAAATGAACTATACATTCCCAATAAACCAGTTAAATTCAGTTTTCTTCTTCAGATGAAGATGGTCCAGACTGTCCTGATGCTGAACTTTACTCTGAAGCCAGCAGTGTGATGACCGGTTCCAAATACTCCCAGAGTAACTCCCGTATCTCCTCGTAAGACAAACGCTCCCACTTAAAACACAAGCACAAAAAAACCCTTGTGTTTGTTTTGTTTCTGGTTTAATATTCATGCTCTGCTTGCAGGAGATCATCAAAGAACCGGCGGAAAGCCGAGCGAAAGAAGCTGAGTCTGAAGGAAGGAAGCCCGATGGAGGACCGAGCATTGATGTATGCCCTGGGAGAGATAATCACCTCCGTGGACAAGATGAGAGGTACAGATACAAACATGCAAAAACTGTTTGCATATTAAGACCTTCACTGGACAGTTTAGTTTGTCCATGTTGTCGCAATACCTTCACTGCTTTTTTTTTAAGCTGCTGTAACATGTAAATTTCCCCTGGCGTGGGGAGAAATAAAGAACTTATCTTATCTGCTTCCGTTCACATGGTAAAACTAAAGGATTAAAGTAATAGTGCTTGTACATGCACATAACTATCTTTGCCTGCTGCTCATACTGGACATTAAAATATCCCCTCCCGATGTCAGTGATGTGGAAACTTTCAGTTCTGATTTTATGTAAAAATATGCTTTAAACGTTTTCTAAAACTAATGAAATGCTCCAGCAGTCTGAGTCTTATGAAAGTGTGACTTTTTGGCACAAATTTTTAGAACAGTGACAATTAATTGGTTAACTTTTAAATGAATAAAGCGACAGTAAACTGAAGGTCTTTGGGTTATGGACAAAACAAGACATCTGAGAACGTCATCTTGAGCTTTCAGAAACACTGAGTGACATTAACTGATTATCCATTAAAATAACATTAATCTAGAGTGGAAATATTTGTGACCGTGGTTTCCTGGGCAGCTGCAGTTGTGGCCAATAAAGGGGAACTTTTGTACTAAAAGTAATAGCAAAAAGATCACTCTTATGGATTATTTTTATTGATTTGTTTAACGTGCACAGCTTTCATTGTAGCTTCAGATGAGGTTTCGAATGTGTGTTAGATGAGAGGATTTTGTCCCTCATTGCTTCAAAGTAGATTAACAAGGCGTCTACAGATATCTAATGTGAACAGGATGAATACTTAGAGGATGAAAAAACATTCAGTTCTCACGTGGACACCTTACTGATGTTTAAACACAGAAACAGACAAAAATGTTGACCTGTCGATGTAGACCTAACCTGTTGAAAACAGTTAAGTCTGTAGTGTAGACACAGCAGCAAATGAGCAAAAATGAACAATGAAGGAAACATTCAGCATTTTGAAAGACCTGAACTGAAAATCTAAACTTCACCGAATATTATGAGCATGTTTTTTGTCCCTCCTCTATTTACAGAGGAAGTCCACAACCTGCTGAAGGCCTTGGTGCTGTTCCAGTTTGACAAACAGGCAGCAAAGTTGCAGCTTTCCTATGAAGAAGCTCTGCAGATGATGGAGGCAGCGGTTCCTGAGGTGTGGCCTGAAAGCCTGCAGAACAGCCAAGCCCTGGTAAATATTCAACCTTAATAGTTGTAGTAGTAGCTCAGTAAAATGCTTTCCTCACATTTGGTTTTATCTCATTTTCACTTTGCTTTTATTATGTTGTTGCTGTGACTGGTTTAACAATAAAGAGGCAAATTAGAAAAATCTTAACTACAGCATCAATCGTTAATCGACACTAATCACATGATATAATTTGCTACAATGACCTCGTTACCTTGGTCATTATTATAGAAAAACACTCTTCAAGCAGATTTGAGCTGGTCTTAAATAGGTAGCCATTAACCATCACAGAAAACTTTGTCATGGTGGCCCTGTATTTGAACAAAATGTTTTTTTAAAAAGTATATCCTCACAAAAGGATTGATAAATTAACTCGCATCCATTGTGTGTGAGTTAGAAATGAAAAAAACATTATTTAATTGTAATTTTACATTTTGAACGTTTGCTTTTTTTTATAACTCTCATCGTACTCCTGCTCTGTAGCTCACTGGGCCAAACTCTACTGCGAACAGCATCATGGCTTCTTACCAACAGCAGCAGAGACCTGCAGCTTCACAACAAGGTCAGTACAACGTGTAGCATGACTAATTTGTCATTTCATTGATCACCATTTACACATCTTCATTCATAATTTTTATAATCATTGTGAAATGTTTTTCATGTTTCGCTGATTTGTGCCACGTGTAAGCTAACACGAAAAAATGATCTGGTTGTGAACGTGTTAATGCAGGCTAAACGTTTTTCTGGTGCTGCATGTGAGGTAGCATAATTTCTCTATTCCATTTCTTTTGTTCTGCCTAATATTTGTTATTTTTCTTTGTAGATGCAGAGGTTCCGACACCACCAAAGATGAGAAATGGCATCAAGTGGAAGCTTACTGTTCTTAAATAAATTTTTTTGTTTTGAATTTTTTTAACTGTAAAGTCAAATAGTAATTATGTAATAAACACAGATTCAAGTAAAGTCTTCTCTTACCAAATGTCTTCTTTCTCTGGAATTCAGAAATTTGTGAACGCAGTTATAAAGCTCCGAACTGTCTCCTTTGATGCTCTGCTGCTCCACAGCAGAAGATGAAAGTGTTCAATTCTCAGGTGAGCATGTGTGCTGGTATAAAATAACTAAGAAACACTGCTTTAAAAAAAAAAAAAAAAGGAGCAAGGTGCTCATCTGTTGTCTTTGATAAATTACAACATTTAAAAAAGAAAACCTGACAGGAATCCAGTGAAGGTGGGTGTCTCTGAGCCAAGTCCTGCTTTGTTCTCATTTATTCACCATCACACCCTCTTTGCCCGTTTGGCGGCAGCAGCAGCAGCAGCACGTCTCTGGTTGATGGCTTTGGTGGTGACGCGGAGCTTCCGCATGCGGAGCTGCCGCAGCCTGAGCTGCAGATCCTTTGGAAGTTTCCCCCCCTTAGCCAGAATGTCCTTAAGCCTCTGTTTGGGCATCTTGGTAAGGTTGAAGTCACAGATCGTTGGGTAGTAGTCGTACATGACCTGGCAGGTGCGGGATGAGGGTAGGTATCCCTCTGCAGTAGCCGTCACTCGGTACTCACCGGGGTTCAGCAGGCGCCAGTAGTCACCATCAGCCGCTACAGAAGGAGAGATAGTAGTAGATAAGCATGAGTAGTGAGCACAAGTAACACAAGGTGTCCCAAAAAAATTGACATCATTTGAGATGTCCACATAAAACTAAGTGCTTGTTTTGGGTGAGGATTATTTTCCTTGTGTTCCATTTTTCTAAACAGATACCTTGATTTAATATGAGGGGTTTGGAAGCAGAGTGGTCTAACACACTTTCTGTAGTTTTTGAGAAAAATGGGTTCAAAGTTTTGTATTTTCAAGAATGGTCTAACATTGGAAGCACCACTGTAACGACACATTTGGGTTGTGGGTTAGACCACTTTGCCACTAAAATGTAGATCATAAAATATTACAGAAATTATATCAAACTCAGTTCAGATTTTTTTTTGTGGTAAGACCATTCTGCTTCTAACTCCCTCATATGTTCTGTGACATAAAATTGTACCTGATCTGATGTGATGATCAATGTCATCCACTTTGATGATGGCATCTGCTATACCAGCCTCTGTGTCTTTGTCCCGAACCACACCCTTAACTCCACGATGGACCTAAAGAGACAGAGAGATTCTACTGTTTGATTGGCACTGAACTGGTGCCAGCTCCTTTGGCCGGGGAGTCTGACAGCGTACATCACAATTAAATGAATACTATGAGGCTGATAGGTAATAAAGCACAGCAGAGGAAAAACAAGCTACATTAAAGGAGAGGATGTGAGGATAAAATATGCATCTACATGCATGTATATCCAGATAAACAATATCTGTGCAGGCAGACCTGTTCCATGTAAACCAGCAGAGACTCTCTGTTGTTCTCCCACTCGATGGGAAGCTCGCTGACGTGAGGAAATTTATCACAGGACAATTCCACCGTCACCTCGAAACAGTTGGTATGTAAGTAGCTGAAATCATTCATACCTGCAAGAAAAAAATCAACATTTAACTATTTTTTTTCTGTGGTTTGGGTTACAGTTTTTATTTTTCACATTTAACTCTCATGTTGTCCTTGGGGTCATTCTGACCCCAAGTAAAATCTTTCGCCATCGTATGCTTTTATATTACTTTTATGTAACAAGGCCCTAAATTCCAAAATGAAGGGAAAAATTTGTGGTAATGGGTTGAACTGAAGTAAGACTAAAGGTGTAATGCAGAATTGATTGACAATTTATACTATATGCTTTAAATTACAGTCAAACCAGGCAGGGTAATTTTGATCCCAGAGGACAAAACGTGGATCTCAACTGGGAGGACATCACTCCAACTTTAAAAACACACATTCTTACTTCCTGGTACGTTGTGCCAGTCGGCTCCATTGATGATGTTGTTATATCTGAGGAAGTCCTTGTTGTGGCACGGCCGCCGGTCTGGGTTGGACATCACCTGGATACATGAGAATACATAAGAAGAAGAAGCCTTTATTGTCACAAATACATTACAGCATTGTGAAATTCTCTTTTCGCATATCCCAGTTGGGGTCAGATCACAGGGTCAGCCACGGTACAGCGTCCCTGGATCAGGTAGGGTTCAAGGTCCCAACAATGGCAGCATCGGAGCTTGAACCTCCAAATTTCCAGTTAGTAGTCCAGAGTCAACAAATATGTTAAGTCACTTTCCTGTGAGTCTGATTTTAAGAACAAGAGCAGACAGTGACCTGATTCGTGCTGGCGTAGGCTGTGGCCAACCAGCGGAAGAAGCTCTCATCGGCAGTGGGCGTGTGCTCGCGAGGGGCCCAGTCCCGGGTCATGTCGTACGGGTAGGTGACCACCAGCTCCCCACCGTGGAGGTTGGCGCTGAGGACAAACGGGATGTTCTGCATCCAGCTGATGACGGCTCGTGTCTCGGACGCCACCTAATGTTGGAGATTTTGTCAGACTCGGTTTTAGACATTCGGTTGACAATTCTACAATTTCATTTAGCGACGTACATACGAGAGTAGATACAACACAAGCAAGGATCTCGTCAGGAGAAAACAATCTGGATAAGTGCCATGACATATGTTAAAGTATGATAACAGGATCTTGCTGCCTACAAGCAGTGCAAGAGGTAATAGGAATGGGTCTTTTGTCTTAAAGACTGAGAGGGATTCTGCAGATCGAACAGAGTTTGGTAACTTGTTCCACCACAAGGGAACCACAGAGGAGAAGAGTCTAGCTATCGACTGGCCCTGTTGTGGTGGTTCTGTCAGACACCTTTTGTTGGGTTAGCATAGTGAGCGAGAGGGAGTGTAGACCTGAATGAGAGAGTTCAGGTAGGAGGGAGCTGTTTTCATTCTAGTTTTGTATGCAAATGTTAGAGTTTTGAATTTTAGCCGGGCTGCAAATGGAAACTAATGAAGCGATTTGTTTGACATTTTTATGACACCAGATAAACATGTTCTTGTGAGTTCTAAAAGGCTCTACACACTCACAGTCCACACACACGGACATTTTCACTTGCAATTCAATTTTATAACATTTTCTAAGAACTGTTGGTTGATCAATCTCCTTCTTTAAGGTCATACTGAGTTTGGTGACTTTACTAAATATCAGCATAACTCTGGCAGATTTCAACCTAAACAGAGGTGTAAACCAGTCACAATAGTATATAACAATAACTTTATTTATATGGCAACTTTCTCAAACAAAGTTTCAAGGTGCTACATAAAACTCACATTAAAATATTTGAGATAACACGAAGCACACAAAACACCAAATATAGAAAAGAGCAAAGTAA
This sequence comes from Amphiprion clarkii, assembly GCA_027123335.1. Taxonomy (NCBI): domain Eukaryota; kingdom Metazoa; phylum Chordata; class Actinopteri; family Pomacentridae; genus Amphiprion; species Amphiprion clarkii. The sequence goes on along the minus strand of CM049578.1, from coordinate 31,129,177 downwards.
AATAACCACAATAAAACAAGTTAAAGGAAGGCTTTAATGTGGAAAAGGGTGTTTGTAATGTTTTAAAGAAGAAATTGATGTCTCCAGGCTGAGATCCTCTGAGGAGAATTGCATAGTTTAGTGGTGAAAGCATCGACCAGTCTAATTCATGTCATATACGTGTTTTTAGACTTTTCTGTAGAGATTTCTTGAATGTAAAAGTTCCTGTCCGATCCAGCAACAGAAGTAAGACCAACAAATAAGGAAGCAGGAAAAACGAGATAATATTTTTGCAAATATATATCTATTGTTTCAGTAGCAGAGGATGAGATATGGAGATGTTTAAACACTTTCCAAAGTGTGTGTCGTGTGTGTGTGTGTGTGTCTAAGACTTACAAAGGCTTCCTCTGAGGTGTACTGCTCAGGGATGGGGAAGTAGTGGTTGATGAGTTTGGACCGGTCTGTCTCCAGCTCGATGGCGGTCCACATCACAGAGTTCAGGTCAGCAAAATTGTGGTTCATGTCGATGCCCTCGTAGCTGTAACGTCCCAGTGCCCAGCCTGCCAGCTCTGAGCCCTGAGGATTACAGAACATTGGGATTTTCAGCTTTGTTATGGTCATTTAGCACTCATGTCTTCAGCTGTGGTTGCGCTCACAACATCATCTTGGGGATAAATGTGGTTTCTGGCACCTTTTTAAAGGCCATCTCGTACCCATCAGGGTTCATGGAGGGCAGAAGGTGGATGCGAGTGTCTTTGACCAGGCGGACAATGCGCTGGTCTCCTCGTTTGTACTCTTGGCACATGTACTGCATCAGATTGAGCAGAAGCTCCCGGCCCAGCACCTCGTTCCCGTGCATCCCAGCAACGTATCGGAACTCTGGTTCGCCTGTAGGGGGCGCCAACACATAAACACAAGGATGCGGTTAGGAATGCCACTTCTGACATGCACCAATCAGCCACAACATTATGGCCATTGACCATCATCTTGTCATGATGCAATGTTTTGCTGAGAAACCTTAAGTCGTGACATTCATGTGGATGTCTGACATGTATCAAACACCAACTTCACCAGGGCAATTCATCCCGACACACTGCAAAAACTGCCCAGGAATGGGTGGCCCTATGAACATGGCAGAGCTAAGGGGTTCACCCAGGTTCCACACTCCCCACATCCAAATCTTACTGAGCATTTGTGGGATGTGTCAGAATAATCCTGATCTAGGTAGGTCCACCCTGCAACCCACAAGACCCACAGAATTCACTGCCACCATCCCAGTGCCACAGGACATCCCCAGAGGTCCTGTGTCCATGCCCTACTGACTCAGAGGAGTTTTAGCAGCATAAAAGAGACCAACACAATATTAGGCAGGTGGTCATAATGTTATGCCTGATCCTTTTACAGTTGTGCTCGTAAGTTTACATAACCTAATTTGTGAAATGCTGCCTTTTCCTTTTAGAAACAGCAGTTATTTATTATCATGTGATGGTATTTGCTCTGATCATTCATGTTTTCATAAAAGAATGGTACATATTTTACAAATTCTGCCAGGCTGTGTAACCTTATGAGCACAACTGTACATACTTTTAAACAATGTTCCCTCTAATTTTTCCTGAGTCTGAGCAAACACACAAACTCCCTGAGCGTCCCTTGGACCACTGTGAGCAACATCAGACGTGTGAACTGTGGTCACACCAGCATCACATCCATTCAAGTTACATGGTTCATGAAAAGAATCAAATGACAGCATTTACATTTCTGTTAAAACAGTTTGTCAACAGGAGCCAGTTGAAGGCTGCAGTGATTTTAGTGACACTACAATGTATAAGAGTGAAGTTATTGAATATTTGTCTCTCTTTACTGTTGCAGCGGTTTTGCAAATTGCAGACGGACCCTGTTCACTCCATAGACACCAATGTTATTCCTGTAGCTTGAAAGACAGCTACTTTTCATAAAACTGGGCTTGTAGCACATTGTCTGCCTTGCAACAATGGGAAAGAGGCACCGTTTATGTTTTGACAACCTATATCTAATGAGTTATTGATGCTGAAAGTCCGAATCTGTGAATATCTTTCCAACTTTACTGAACTTGGGGCCACTACCACCTAAGGAGTGATATATTTAATTTTGAAAAAAGCATTTAGCCATACTTAAAGCTTTAAGTGCTTTATTAACACGGAACTAAAAATTTTGTATTGTTTTATTATCACAGGTTCTGTCTGAAAAGAGGTGGCATCATTTTAAACAGTGAAATCAAACTAACAAAATGTAATGACCAACCAGTGAGCAATACTGGATTCTGCAAAAACATAAACAACTTTTTTAAAAATCTAAATCTTATCTTAACACAGTTAATGTATTAACTTATTTTTGTGTGTATGCATGTATTTATTGATTTATTTAGTACTGTTAACATATCAGAGTTCTGAGTGAGTTTTTCTTAAGATAGGCAAAGGCCATTTATTGATTACATATAGGCTGTTAAATGTTAATTAAAAACTAAAAAGCATTTAAAAAAATACTTAGGCATTTACAGTACAGACCACATCAGCATGATTATAAGCATCCTCTGGTAAATTAACAACCAGATACTGATGTCTCTCACCATATGGACTTCAGGAGATGACTGGGGGATGATAAACTGTGACCTACTGGTTGGGTTCTCTCTGTTCTCATGTTTCTTACATGCTTGTCCCCTGACAGCCGGGTCCTAATGTTTTTGGAGCATCACACCATACTATGACGTTTTTACAATGATGGTTCTACTATGGAACCAGTTTGACATGTTCAGGTGTTCTTTGTGTGACAACTCAGAGATTTCAGGGATCAGAAGGTGGTTTTCAACTTTCTTTGTTAACTTTCTGCTTCAACTTTAAATTTCCTTGACTAAGCCAGGCCTCTGGACTTCCAGGAAGCTGTGTTCCTATTGGCTGTCCAGGTGGCTGCTTGGTGTTATCAGGAACACCTGAGCAGCTCACTGTCTTCCTGCTTTATTTAGCTGCAGACAAACATTTCCTCTGCTTCTGTTCACCACTGAACCGGGTTTGGTTCTGTTGCTTTAGTTTGTTCTTTAGGTGTTGGCTTGCAGCTTCCAGCAGTAAAATCGTCTTTAATGTGTTTCTTGGTGTGTTTTAGGGCTTTGTACTGGATAGTTGTCTTGGTAAATGAGGTTCTTTAGCCACAGTTAACGCATGGTGTTAATGTGTGCAGTGATTAGTGGATTTGGTACAGCTGAGTTGTGTCTTTATCTTGGCTGTAGTGAGTCTTTAGAGGTTTTTGGTCAGACACATTCTGTATTCTTGTTTGTGAACCAGTGCTGGTTGTCCAGAAGGTAAGAATTCCTGTCCCGATTCTCTGTTCTCAGAGGTTCTCTGGTAGGCTGCAGGAGACTTTAGCGTTTGGGTTGTGCTAGTTTGGTTTTTGTACGGTTTCATTTGGACGACTATCTTGAGGCCCCTCCATGTGGTTTAGTGAGGTTTTCTGGAACAGTTCTACAAAGCAACCTGCAGCAGAAGAGACTTTGAGAGATTATAGGAAGTTCTGGAGAGCAGACTTTAGAGCAGCAGAAACATTTGTCAGCAGTTTGAGCAGGAGAAGGTGAGCTTCATAGTAGAAATGAGACAGAAACCTTCTTGACCCATGTAGTGAGGTCCTGTACCAAGAGTTTGAGCAGGTTGTGAAGAGTCTGTAGTTCTTTGGTCTGAAAGCACAATAAGAGTCGACTAATTAAAAGAGAAAACAGGAGATATTGTTGCTTCTTCTGTCGCTCTGCAGTTTCCAGTTTCCTTAGACTGAATATCAAGCTTATATTTTAAATGATTTACCATGTGAGCCCAAGAAGACTTCAATAAACTCCCTCTATCCCCTGGACACAACATATTTTATTACCATGTTAAATCTTTTTTTGTTTGTTTTTGAGTTTTAATCATAGTTTTAGCATAGTTTTTTCCTCTTTGCTTGTTTAGTTTTGTAATCTGTGTGAAAGGTGCTAAACAAATAAAGCTCAATTGATAAAATGAATAATTGACTAACTCATGATTGTGACAACAGAAGTGTTTTCATTGTGATTTAAGGGTTTGTTTCATTTTTAAGGTTGGGGTTAAAATCTTGACAGAAAAAAAGATTAAAGAAATAAACTACAGTAAAAAAGCAATTAAAGGAAAAAAAACATTTAATAAAACTTTTAAAAAGAAAATTAAACATTAAATACAATTAAATTATATTAGACAAAATATTTAATTATATAATTAAATGGAAGATACAAAGCATGTAATTATGAAATTAAACAAAATTTTTTAAACAAAAATATTAAACATTAAAGATGAAATATTTTAGATAATTAAACATTTAAAAAATACAATTAAACAAGAATATTACACATTTAGAAAAATAGAAAACATTTAATTAGATTATTAAACCTTTAAAAATTCAAAACATTTAATTAAAAAATTAAATGTTTAATTAGAAAATTAAATCTTAAAGACAATAAAACTTTAAATAGGAATTAAACAGAAAATACAATGAAGCATTAAAAAAGAAAATTAACCATTAAAAGGTGGTAAAACATTTAAAAAGAAAAACCTTCACAAAAATTTAATCGAAAAATTAAACATTGGGAAAGAAAACGAAATTTTTCAAACAAGCCGATAAAACATTTGAAAAAACAACAATTAAAAACCTTTGAAAGGGCACCAGTTAAACTTTAGAAGATCAAATTAAACAGAAGAAATAATAAAATGATCAAAAGAGCAAAAACAAATTGAGGCCTTAAAGTGTTTTCTAGTCTGAAATGAAAAGATAAGTTGTTTCTTCAAACATTTCCTCTTTCTATGTTCTTGGTTTGATTCTGGACAGATTTACTAAGAACTCATTTCAGAAAACTGATTTCCAGATAAAGTCTACTAGAGATTGAAGGCATTGATCAAACTAATGTTACCTTCTGATCTCCACAAACTTTACTGTTCAATGAAGAGAATCAAAGTTTGTTCAGGATTTCTAAAAAACCCAAAGGTGAAGGTCTGAGAAGAACTCAGATTGATGGTCTAAATGTGAAATCAAGACTCATGGTCACAAGTTTTAAGGCTTCTGTTGACTAGAAAGTTCAAACTAACAGAGAAGTACTGAGAAACTTTTAAAATTTCAGTCCTCAGACTGTCTGAAGGTTCAAACTAACAGAGAACTACTCAAGAACTTTTAGGTTTTCAGTCCTCAGACTGTCGAAAGGTTCAAACTAACAGAGAACTACTCAGGAACTTAGAAGATATCAGTCCTTGGACTGCCTGAAGGTTCAATCTAACAGAGAACTACTGTGGGACTTAGAAAATTTCAGCCCTCAGACTGTCTGAAGGTTCAATCTAACAGAGAACTACTGTGGGACTTAGAAAATTTCAGCCCTCAGACTGTGTGAAAGCTCAGGTCCTGAGGACTCGGGAGGTGTGGAGGCTTTGGAAAGTCTTGGAACTGAGGGTTCCACCCTCCAGCACAGGCTGAAGTCCCACCTCCTGAGAAAAACGGGCGAGAAAAGAGAAAGTAAAAAAAAAAACTCGAAAACGACAAAAAATAGATGATAAATGCGCAAAAAAAAGAATATTTAGTATCTGAGCGAGTAGCTCAGGAGGATAAGAGGATAGACTACCAAGTGGAAGGTCGCCGGTTCAAGACCGGCCAGGGGTAGTTTTCTTTCTTTGTCTTTGTCAGGATTTTGAGAAAAATTTAAGAAGTGTCTGGTCTTGAACCGGCGACCTGCAGCTCCACAGGCAAATCCTTAACTCACTGAGCTACAGATCATATAAAAAGAAATAAATTCGTCGTCCCTTTGACATCGTAGTTGCTGAAGTCACCACATGGGTGGAGCCAAGGCGGAGTCTGGGTGGAGTCAGGGCGGAGAGTAGGCAGGGAGGTGGGTGGTGGCCTCCCGCCCCTCTACTCCACCCACCTCCCCACCTACTCTCCGCCCTGACTCCACCCAGACTCCCCCACCACACCTTCCCCCGCCCGACGAGTTTTTCGAGTCTCCACGAGTTCTTCGAGTCTCGACAGGTTTCCCTGAGTTTCCACGAGGTCGGAGGCAGAACAAGTTGCCATGAAGAGGTGTTGAAGTCGGCCAGGATGGACTGACTTTTTACAGCGACGAGAAGGAAGACCACTAGAAGAGCAGGTCTTTAACCACCATCCATAAAATCCATGGAGTCGGCTCCAGAGAAATGAAAGAGGGTCAACTTTTATCAACCTCCATCCAGATGTTCAACTTGATATCTGTGAGAATTTTAGCACCACAAACCTTTAGTATCACACTTTATTTGCCTTTATTAGGAATTTCATGGAATCCACCAGCAGATTTAGTTTTTTTTGAGAAACTTTATTCTTGTCGTCGTGAGACTGCAGTATTTAAAACTCTTCCTTCTATTTGACCCCCATGTTTATTAGTTTTAGTTGAGAAAGTTATTTTAATTGTCCATTAGTCTCTTAAAAAACAAATAATAAATTGGATTAGTCAAGAGGTTTAAATTTCTTACTTTGTCATATTTTAAATATGACAAAAAAGTATAAAAATAAAGCATCTTGAGACAATTTGACCTGTAATTGGTGTTATATAAATAAAATTGAATTAAAATTGTATGTATTTTGTAACGGAGTAATTCAGCCAAATATGTTGGAAAACACATTTTCTTTGTCCATTAATCTGTTGATCGTTTTCTCCAGTAATTCATTTCTTGTTTTGGTTTATAAAATGTCAAGCCCAAATATATTCAGTTTACTGTCATAAAAACCAAAAAGATTTACATTCATGATGCAGGAATCAGGCAGTTTTTCACTTTTTATCTTAGTTTAGTCAGAAAGACAGTTGATATTGTGTGAATTGTTGCAGCTTGTGAGACGTAGAAGGTTTTAATCTTTGGGGCCGAGTGTCAGAAAACATTTAGAAACCAACATCAACAAAACACTCAACAAAGATTTGAACATCATTAAAGGGAAATCCAACTTTTGCATGACAATGTCTAATTAAAGGACATTTATTTCCAACGTAAATGTGTGATATTCATCCTCTGGAGCTTTCTCTTCACATCGTCTTCCACCTGGACTGCTTTGGTCAGGAGCATGTGCAACAAACATTTGAAAAACTGCACTTTAACATCAATGAATGACACTGAAGTTTAATCTCTACATAAATGAGACTGAGTCTGGATGTGCTGCTCTGTCATTAACTCCTAAGTTTAGGGAAAGTTCAAACAAAAGAGGACAGTTCAGATCAGACTTGAGAATGAGCTTATTTTGAACAAACATCTCAGACTTTCTGAGCTTCAGCACCTCTAGCAAGATATTTTAACAACAAGCAACTCAAGAGATCCAGAAGTTGGAGAGAGTTAGCTTTAGCTGAGCCAAAGAACATGTGGGACGCTAACCTAGCAAACATTTCAGACTTTCCTCTGTGAATTCTGAGAAATAATTTCCTATTTAATGACAGAGCTACACATCTTAACTCAGTCTCATTAAAACAGACTCTAATTCAGTGTCATCCATCCATATTAAAGTGCAGTTACCCAAAATGTTTGCTGCATGAGCTCCAACAAAACCTGTCCAGGTAGAAGGCCACTTTGGCAAACAGGAAGTGGAAGATTCCAAGCAGATTTATAGAAGGGGGAACCAGACTGTACTAAGTGTCGTCAAGTATAGAGGGGTGTTTTGTTGGTTTTTAAGGCTGATAATGATTATTAGTGAGACATTTGGAGCAGAAATTCATTTGCAGTAAATGACAGTATTTAAAATCTTGGAGTTAAACTTAAAAGAACACAAACTCAGAAAACTTTGTTGATACGTTTTTGTTTTGTTTACAGATGTTAAGTTAAAGGAGTTTGTTACGTATAACCAATCAAATCACTCCAGAAGACAGAGCAACCACAGGTAGATAAGGGTTCAGAGCCAAAGTAGCACCATTTTTAAATGTATTTATTTCCGTAAATCAGTAAAAAAATAAAATACTGCTAATCAGTAAATCAGTCAGCCCACAATTACTACAATTCTACAACGTATGTCTCTATCCTTTGACTTGTTATTTGTACAATCTATGATGTATATGATGGTATTTTTTCATACCAAAGGCTATACTATGATGTTTTCTAAGAGACATACGATGCTACTCTGTTTGTTCTGGCCCTGGGCCGCTGCACTCCTCCTCTGTTGTTTTCTGGATTGTACTCAGCTGCATGCCTTCGTCCACCCGGCCTCCGTTGACTCGTCCCGCCTGCCGTCTCTGGAGCTGAAGCTGGATTGGAACAGACCAAAGTACAGTCCAATCACGATGCCAGCTGCCTCTCAAAAGGCTCCTTCATCTGGCAGGTGGCGGCACTTCTTCTGAGGGGAAGCTGAGCTGGCCTGGCAGAACTTTGGAGATGTGTTCCAGTGGTTGGTGGATGTGTGGGGAGATAGAGAGGGACCTTTGAATTGTTCAGAAAGGAAAACAGGGAACCCATTGGTAGTTTTAGTTTAGGGTGCTACTGCGGTGTGTTTTTGGGTTTTAAGAGGTGAACAGGAAGAGGTTTTTTTTGTATTGATTATCTTTTACTTTGTTCCTGGTTGGAATGCCCATCAATGTCAACATGAAGTTCACTTTTAGTTCTGTTGATTTATTTTTATTTTACTAACACCCATTTGTTTTTAACCCCCTCACATGTTGTGTTGTTGTAAACTTACTCTTTCAAATAAATTCTCGTCTAACCCTCTGGAAACCAGCGTTTGGACTGTTTTTGTGTTGCTCCTCACCTACTGACAGCTGTGGACTAAAGGCTATACTTTGACGTTTTTAGAGCGACATGCTATACTATGATGTTTGTTGGGCGACACGCTATACTATAGGCTTTTTTAAGTGACATATTACTGACTTTTTTTGTTTTAGTTTTTTTTTTTAGCAACATATAAGAATTCGCAGTTTTAAAAGTTACTATACTTTTACTTGTGCAATGAAATTATTATTCTATGGCATTTTTTAGATGACATATTATACTCTGATGTTTTCTTGAATTACATACTATTTTGACAATATACTGCACTATGACATTTTTTGAACCACATATCATACATGACAATTTTAGGCAACATCCTATCATTTTGCGCTTTTTGAACCACATAATCTATTTTTTTTTTCTTGCCAACATGCTGTACTATGAACTACAGGCCATACTATGTTATTCTTGAGTAAAGCATACTATACTTTGACATTTTCTGAACTACATCCTATACTATGGCGTTATACACAGAGTGCTTTGGTTACATGTTGATTTATAGTCTAGATTTTTTTCAGTTTTGTTTTTTGACAGGATTACCACAGATCGGACCGTGAACATTGTTGATACCCACCTGAGGGAGACTTTGCCTAAGATGTCAAGGCTGCTTGGTCGTGGTCTTTCTGGCACGTACTTTTCCAAGATGAGCCGGGAAGTTTAACACTGATGGAATGACACCAGGTCTAAGCCGACAAACTTCCACTTCCTCCTCAACCCATAGTCTCTGGGAAACCTACATGGAGTAAGAAAAGTAGACAGAGAAGTAATTAAGTCTGTACACAACATATTAAAAAGAAATCATGCTAATAAATTAAGCACAAAGAACCGAATTCGCCAATATACTGGAGACCAGAGCTATTTAATTTGATAAGTATAACCTTGTTTAGTAACATTTCAATTATTTGAGAGCAGTCCTAAAGAATTGCCTGTAATCCCAATCATAAAATGGGTTTGGAGGAAGAACATAGATGGTAATCTGGATATACAAGAGTTAGGCTTTATAACTGCTATTTGTAGTATTAGTGGTAGTAATGGCAATGCAACTAGTACTAGTAGTAGTGGTAGTAAACTACTGCTGCTGATACTGGCACTGCTACTACAACTTGTAATACTATTACAAATGCTGATACTACTTCTACGACTCTATCAGCTGTTTATACTACTACTACTGCTTGTACTTTTAATATTACTACTACTGCTTGTACAACTATACTACAGCTACTATTAATCGTCTGGTATTTGGTTGTCAAGCTGCTAGCTCGCCTTAGCGTTTTGCTAGTGGCTAACTAGTTAGCTCTCATAGACTGGAAGCTCTCAACAAGATTTCATAATGAAAAAAGAGCCAAAAACTATTCTTACCTATGAAAAGTCATTCCAAGTTTCCTTGTCTCAATCGTACGATGCAGTGTGCAATTGTATGCAGCACAGTGAGCCGGCATACTTGTTGTTTACGTTTTCACGCCGTCTACATCAATGGAATGCACTGAAACTTTTCCCCCACTAGCTCAGCCTCGCCGTAGCCGCAGCTCAAAGGGGCGTGTCCTATTTACTCATTCATATCTATGACGACAACGGTGGCTGCACATAAGGACGCCTGTCAATGACGTTGATTACCTGCGTAAATACCATTATATACAGTCTATGGTAAATACGTATGTGAATCGCCTCATTGGCTGCAGCAGCCAGTCACCGGTCACTCAGTGACTCACATTGAAAAATAGCACAGAATGAATTGTTACGTGTTTATTTTATTTACAATTTAGGTTGGATTATTTTTTTTTTTTTGTGCGCAGCGCAGATTTTCTGTGCGCGGAGACCGTGTCAGCAGTGCGCAATTGCGCACGCGCGCAGTTTAGAGGGAACGGTGCTTTTAAATACATTTATGTATGCTGTCCAGCATTCAACAATTAGTTAAAAAATATAAAAGGAAAAAATGCCATTTCAAAGGGTTAATATCAAAGACAGGGATTACAAAAGCCGCTTACAAACACCAGCTGGCCGTATTAAAACTTCTTTAGCAGTCAAAAATCTGGCAGATAATGACTATATTGGGTTTTTGATGCACTACTACTTCAAATTTTAACATCGATACTGAATCAGATTTTTTCTTCTTCTTTTTCTCTGGATTAGTAATCCCAGCCCCAGTTTCTGTAGTTCTTGGTTCAAGACCAGCCAAGTGTTGGTGCCCCCGGAGAATACCAGATTCAGCAGTGTACAAATCCAGTCTGTTTTACATTTACAGGATAATCTTTTTTATATATCAACATGTTTTGTTATTCTAATAAAGTTAAGATAGCTAGAGTACTTTACTGATCCCCTGAGAGAAACTGTAATGTTGCAGCAGTAATTTGCATGTCACGAAACCCTCATAAAAAACACAATTTTAAAAAATTATACTAGATAAAAAGAAAACAAAACAACAAAGACTAAAGATGAGATAAGTTGGAATTCCCAAAGTGAAAATTAAAGTTGAATGTGCAAAGTTCTCCGAAGACAAGTCTCCTCTCTACGGCAGTGTACAGCATTATTGCAGCGGGCAGGAATGACTTCCTGTAGCTGTCCTCACTGGAGAGGAGTTAAAGAAGCCTCTAATTGAAATTCATTCTTGTAATGCATCTAATAATGCGAAATCTACCCTTAAAACCTCTGGTGAACCTGCAGTTTCTGTGTTGTCAAGGCACAGTTGCACAGATCAACATCTGTCACTGACCCCATTGAAGGACCTGGATGTATTTTCTGTTTGGTGCACATACACTGAACTGGCAGGTATCTCTGAAATCTCACACATCCTCCTCAAAACTGTTTTTGAGGAGGAGTTTCAGCTCACTTCACTGCTAATGCAACACTGCAGAGGAGTTTCTCACATCGTAGCTCAAAGAATCGGCTGATTTGGGTTTGTGCAGACTTTTTGTTGTAAAGCATACATGTTTATTGAGGAGATCTGTGCAGTAGGTGTATTCGGATTAATGTAACAGTTTTAGGTTTGGTTGTAAATATTCAAGATCTTCTAAGTCTGATTCCAGAGTTCTGAATCACTGCTAGTGTTTAGCAATTTTAAAAAAAAATCTAATGAAAACAAAATGGTAATATAGTGGGACCATCAAGCTACTCTAGAGAGTGAAAGTGAAGGAATGATTAGTGTCCTGATTGTACAGTTTCTGATGAAGATGAATTGTACTCAGTGTGTTGTTGGTGGAGTCAGAAAGAAACTGTGAATAAAGTAAAATCTTATAAACATATAAATAAGTCTTAGCAGAATGTGTATCCAGATTTGGTCTTACTTGGTAAAAATCTGAACTCCAAACTTTGTTTTTTTTTTTCTCTGAGTAGCAAACTTTGTGGGAAGAATGTGTTGATATAGTAGTTCACAGATGCTCTGTTCATAGTCTAAAGCCAGTTCAAGTTCTTCAAGAGCCAGAACTGTAAACCGATAATTCAAAAGATAACAGGGCTTACAGAAGTAAATCACAGCAGTTCTCTAAATATGAGAGAAATATGCTCAGATTGATGATATGTTTGGTCAGAAGGTGGTCATTACGTACATATATTAAGGATGTCTACTAGCTTTTGGTGCCTGGCTGATGGAAATACATTTGGAAGAGTGTTGAGCTGCTTTTCTTGTTTTGTTTGAAGCAGTTAGGTAGAAAAGCCAAATGTACAACTTGACTTCTGATTGCAAGATCCACTGATTGTTAAGGTATTCATTCTCATCCCTGCTACTGGTTATCTGATGTTTGACTTGGCTGCACAGGGTTCAGTTGGTGTTAATATTCAGAAGGAAAAGCAGAAACAAAAGGGAGATTTGCTTATGAATATATGGTCTACTTGCAAGGTTGTGGTTACTATCCCAAGCGGGCAAACAGCAGTTTTTTTTTGCGTGATTCCTAGAATAGAAAGCCTTTATTGTCATTATACAAAGTACAACGGAATTTAAAGAGCCGCTCCTTAAGTGCACAAACAATATACGCTTTAAAACAGTCTAAAACTCTATATAAAAACACAATTGTACTAGCAGCAGTAATATATGCATCGTGAGTGGTAGTGCACAGAAGTGAGGTGGTTATTTTTGCACCCGTTTGTTCATTTATTTATCTAACTTCCACAGCCATAAATAAGTATTGGTGTCCCAGCCAAGAGATGAGCATCAGCAACAGCAGAAAAGCTTTGGAAAAAAACTGAGAAAACAGCATCAATGAGGTTACATAACTGAAAAAAAAGGGGAAGAGGCTGAAGATTTGACGTCTTTGAACCCACCGATCCAACTGTAACCGCTGAAATGATAAACAGTGAAAAGTTGGAGCATAAAATCAAACCAAACCAACACTGGTCTGTGGGAAAAAAAAGACTGAACAGAGTGGAGGGGGAAAAAATGATGTTTTCCTTCAATAAAGCTGCAGTCATCGGGTTAAATAATAACAATGAGGCTTGAAGTGAAAAAGGACATTTTTGGAACTACATCAAGGTGAACCATCCTCTGTCAGACTTTATGCACTTGTCTGAGCATTACATTTGACAACTAAATAACCTAGCAGCCTTCGATTTGGTAAGCCTCCCTCTGCTCGTCTGTGCTGCCTTCGCTGCCATGTGTTTTGGCGGGAAAACGTCTCCACACTGCTGCCATGTGGGCTGAGCTGAGGAGGCCAAAGAAAACATTTGTACACCTCAGAGCAAACAAAGAGGAACTCCAGTCCGTACGGGTTTATTTTTCACACAGTGCTGCACTGTAGGAGGGTTGAGATACAGTGGGAACCAGTGTACGAGTCCCCGCTGACCCTCCCACCCTTTATTAGCGTGTGAATGCAAAGAATCTGACCCTTCCTGAAATGGTTCCTCTCATTAGTAGATAAGCGATACTGACAGGTTTAGTTAACCCTGTGAGGCCAACAGCTGCAAAATTATATACATTTCTTTTTTTAAGGCCACATTTACATAGTCAACTGGTCTTATTTTTTGGCCTCACCTTTCTACTGGACAGTACATGTGTATACTCATCTCATTTCTTTGTTTTATTAGACTGGATATGGCCATATGCAAATGAATAAATACAATATCTTACATATGTTTGGGTGACTACCAGAGTATGTAGAACATTTAGTTACTAGGGAACACATGCATTAGAGTCGATTTTGATAGTAGTCGACAAAGCTCCTGACGCATTACATGGAGACTCTGCACCTCTAATAGAAATGTAATGTACGTGATGATTCACTGAACTAAGTGCTAAATACAATTCAATACCTATTCTAGCTGGAAACGGCTGATTTTTAATGGAATATCTCCATAGGGGTACAGAGGAACATTTCCAGCAACCATCACTCCTGTGTTCTAATGCTACATTGTGTTAGCTAATGGTGTTGAAAGGCTAATTGATGATTAGAAAACCCTTGAGCAGTTATGTTAGCACATGAATAAAACCGTGAGTTTTCATGGAAAACATGAAATTGCCTGGGTGACCCCAGACTTTTGAATGATAGTGTATGTATGCATCTATATTGTTAATCTGCTATATTACGCTTCTGTGCAACACTTATTGTTCATAATGTCTGTCCACAGTTTATCTCTCTGAGGCTTCTTCCCTTTTCTCTTCCCTTAGAGAGTTTTTTTGGGTGGAGTTTTTCCTGATTTAAGTCAAGGATCTAAGGACAAAGACTGCTTTAACCTGTAGCGGAACATTGGACCATTTCCTGGGCAAAAACAGACAGATTAATACTCGCACTAGTGGCAAATTTAGAATCCCCAATTAATCTGCCATGAATGTATTTGGACTGTAGAAGGACACCACAACACCTGGAGAAAAGTGATGCAGCCACAAGGACAACATGCAAACTCCAAACAGAAAGGTTGACCGATATGTTTCAATCCAGAACTGACCTGACTCTTGGATCTCCTTCGTTTTAGAGATGAACAACGGTAAAAGACGTTTTAGAGGGAAAGTTTACTCTCTCGTAGCTTTCACTTCACACTCTGTGTCTCACCCAGCTCGTGTTTTCCTGGATTGTCAGAGATCTCCATGACGTAGAGCTTCAGACCGGTGTAGCTCTTCCCGATGCTGTAGATGCGGGTGATGTCAGGACACGCATCGTTCACCGACTTCATCAGCTAGGAAACAACAAAAGCGATTAACACCGTCATGCACAACAGTGTCATTTGGAGCTAATATTAATTTCACATGTTTTTCCAGTAGATATTTCAAAGGTCAGCTCTGCTCTTGATTCATTGTTGGTGTTTAAGTGTCTTTACCTTGTTGCAAAGATAACTAACTTCCAATCCTGGTATCCTGAGTTCATTTAATGACTGCCTTTGTGATGTCAAACAAAATGTGCTCATGTAAAAAAGAGATTCTTGGGGTTTTTTGCAAGCACATGGCACATTGCCATCCGCTGGTTCCCTCTGGCATCAAATCACAGCAGTTGCAAAGAGTCACCAGGCGCCTGGCTGTGAGCACCACATCACTTGATTTCTACAATTTGTCATCTTAGAAATATTTTTTTAAAAACACAATAACTTTTGAAGGTGCAGACACCATTTAACACACTTTTATCTTGCCAGGCGTGGATTACTACTACAGCCTTTTTATCTGGCTGAACCATAACTCTGTTGATTGACTGTACAGAACTCGAATCTATTAGACAGAGCCACCACACACAACCATGTCACTTCAGTTTCAGCATCTTTATACTGGCTTCCAGTGGTTTCAGGAGAGATTTTAAGATTTTACTTCTAAGGCCCCACTCACTGGCCACTTTATTAGGTACACCTATGAAATCCAAGTGTAAAACTGTAAATATGTCTTTAGAAAACAGGATACAATTACTAATGAATGCAACAAAATGTATGTGTTTAATTATGGAAAGAAATGTTATTTTCAATTATTTTACAACATTTTTTG
Organism: Amphiprion clarkii; assembly: GCA_027123335.1. Classification (NCBI taxonomy): domain Eukaryota; kingdom Metazoa; phylum Chordata; class Actinopteri; family Pomacentridae; genus Amphiprion; species Amphiprion clarkii. Next base: position 31,113,529 of record CM049578.1, on the reverse strand, counting down.
GATCAAAATATTGCTACTTTCTTTACTATTTGTTTTCATCAGGATACCTAATGAAGTGGTCAGTGATTGTATAGAAACACACTTTAAGATCTCCAGGCTGAGGTGTTTCGTCCTCTTTAGTTTTCAGCCAGACTCTTGGAAGTGTTTTCTGCTCAAAGAAATCAGGTTGGTTGAGTCAATGATCTTCTTTAAGTCCCTTCATAAACACATTTTTATATGAGAGTCTTTCCTGATTTGACTTAAGTTGTACTTTCCATTGAACTTTCTCTCAGTTCTTTTAAAACGTTTAACACTACATTAGTTTCTACTAATTGGTGTTTTTATCTGTCTTTTACAATCTGATTTGATGGCTTATGTGTTTTATTTTCTGCCTTGTGAAGCACATAGTAACTTGGATTATGAAAAGCGCTCTATAAATATAGATTATTATGAATATAATCTTCTCTGATCCGCTCAGCTTTTGCTTGTTTGTGCTGAGTCTTGTTTGGAAAGTTAGACAACAAAACATGAATATCGGACAGTGTCAAAGGAACCATTAAGTGCCCAAACAAAGCAAGTTAGACGACTGAATGAAGTGAAAATTCACTTTTTGACCGCTACATCTACAACCATCAGACCAGTGGAGTCTAAAATTTCCTCTCTGAAAAAAGGGAATAAAAATGTGAGTTTGCGCAATGAGGATCAGTGTTTGTCTCTGTGGGCTGGACAGTGTCTTCAAACTGACCGCTGGTAGTGGCAGCACAGTGAGGACGCTGCCTCGAAGGGATGAAGCCTCGTGGACTATTTGTTTTTCGGTCAGAGTAGAACCAGAGCACACACATACACTGTGGCTGTTATCTACTCACTACAGCACCACAAACTACTGGATTTGTTCATCTCTGGTTGACTTTACTAAAGATGTTTTTTGACAATACAGCTCTATTTAAGGTAAAAAAAAAAATCAACTTGTTGCATTAAATCGCAGTTAGAAAAGAAAAAAACAACAAAATCATTATCATTATATCAGACTCTGTCCTACCTTTCTCATCTCCTTGTAGTTGTGGTGTCTGAAGTCCAGTTTGTCTCTGGACTCTGTCGGCTCCGTCTGCCATGCGTAGATATTATTCGGATCTGTGAACAGGAAAAGGTGTGTGTCACAGCTGCTAAACACGGTGTAAAAACCTGTGGATAGAAACTGTTCACTTCTAACCTGGAAGTGCGCAGCCCAACACTTCAGCTCTCAGGCAGATGTCCCCTTGTGTCCCGTTCTGATACCAGGTCTGTGGGTTGATCCGAATGTAGCGTGCCACTGTGGAAGTGTTGAACAGGGCGAGGACGGGTGTTTCTGCGTCCTGGTTGCCTTCAAATACCTGCAGCACAAGGAGATACGATGAGTAACGCCAAATCTTCAGACCTGACCTGTGGAAAAATGAAATGCCTGGCCGGTGTGCAAGTAGATTGGTAGTTACAGATACAGGTACTGTATATTTACAGATGTAAAAAGCAGTACAATACATCGTAATTCTGACTGTATATCTGATGACGATAACGATCTTCCTTCTGCTTGCAAAACATTTCCACAATGCTAACCATCTGACCAAATTCAACCTGGTAGCCTACAACTCAATCTTTGCCTACCACTTGTTTATCCACTTCTAATTTATACCTGAGGGGTTTCGAAGCAGAGTGGTCTAACCCAGAAAAAATCCAAACTGAGTTTAAGATAATTTCTGTAATATTTTATGGTCTAGATTTTAGTATTTTGGTGGCAAAGTGGTCTAAGCCATTGCCCAAATACAGCTGCACTTTGAATGTTAGACCATTCTGGAAAACACAAAGCTTTGAAGCCATTTTCCTCAAAAACTACAGAAAGTGGGTTAGACCACTCTGCTTCGAAACCCTTCGCTTTTCCATTTTGAACTTTTGCCTGCCTTGCTCATTAAACCACTGAAATAGAACAAATTCTTTGTGTAGTTCAGAAGTGAGCTTTCCTGATGAAGCTACAACTGGTTGAGCCGCTAATGATTGATCAGGACAGCAGCTTAACCACAGCCTTTACACTTTCTTAAGCCATTAATCACCAATAACACTTCAATCAATATCATACTCTTCAGCAACTTTCAAAAATGGATCTTTAGTGCAACGATCCAGAAAACCTTCAGATGGAGCAGCAGCAAAATCCTTCATGATAGCCGAGGCTTTAAAGCCTACAGAGAGAGAGAGAAAAAAAACAAACCACAACACAACCAGCATTGCCTGAGGTCAACTATTGCACAAAGGAGACACAACTCATAGCCTCCTAATAAATGTGGAAGTCCTCCCATCTAAAACCCAAACTAACCTAACCTCATTGACCCCTAGTCTTTGTGTGGGTTGGCGGTTGTGTATTTAAACACCAAACCCAGTAGCCCAGTTAGGCTTCTGGCAAGCTGGTTTCTCACCTGATAGATGTGTTCCAGAGACAACTGCTCTGATCACAAACCACACAAGCAAAACAAATTATACAAAGCATCAACACCAACAAGCCCGTTGCTGTACCTGCAGGAAAACTCAATAAAAGCCAAGACATACCACGGAACAGTCACTCCTGTTGGCATCCAGTGACCAGGACCAGACTCCAACCAAGCAGAACAATCAAAGCAGCATCTCTATCCAAAAACAAAGAAATGCATCTCTCACACACGGGACATCCATCCATTCATCATCTATACACTGCTTAATCCTCATTAGCATCACAGGGGGGCTGGAGTCTATCCCAGCTGACTGAGGGTGAAGACAGATGCCACCCTGGACAGGTCACCAGTCTATCACAGGGCCACACTAAGAGGAAAACAATCACATTCACACCTGCGGACAATTTACAATCACCAATTAACCTTAGCCTATTTTTAGACTGTGGGAGGAAGCCGGAGAACTTGGAGAAAACCCACACATGCACAGGAAGAACATGCAAACTCCATGCAGAAAGATCCCAGGAATGTTGGGAAGCGAACCGGGAATGCTCCAGCTGCAAGGCAACAGTGCTAACCACCAAGCCACTGTGCTTGGTGGTTAGCACTGTCTCCTTTCTTTGCTTTTGAGATTATTAGTTCTCTTCCACTTTCTTCTAAACACTTGATTAAGCCACTCAAAATACTCCAAAACCAACACACTAAATTATGTACAAGAAATGTTAATTAAACCAGCTTTGTTTCTATAAAACTGTGAAACCTTAAAATTATACCAACACCATCTAATAAATGGTTACAAGAAGCCCTTTGGAATGAAAAAAAACCAGTTGGAAAATGCATATCTGGCACATCATGGTCAGCTGTGGCACACATGTCACAAAGACCAATGAAATAAACAAACCAAAGCTGCAGTTTCCAAACCATTTCTTGCATTCTGAACAATCAAACGTCACTCTGAAGATAACATGTCAGATTATTCCCATTTATTTCTTCCTAACAAAAAGAACAAACTGCTAAGTGTTGGTCCACATGCTGTAAAAATCATCAGCATAATATTATCTCCTCCTGACCAAACGTTCCTTTACAGGCTTTTGTTGGAATGATGGTTACAGCTTGTGGGTAAATTACTCTGGAATGGTTTTCCTTCTTATTTTCTTCCATGAAAGGACATTTAGCATCTGCTGCATGAGTTTGAACACAAAGAGGGCGATTTTTGCAATTAGAGGATTGAAGTTAAATTCACCAAAAGCCAGTGAAACATAAGACATGATGAATATCCCATTTCTAACACTGAGAGATAATCATATATCAAGCGTAAGTTAAATGAAATGAACAAAATAAAATGCAAATTGGTAGAAGAAATCTCATTTATGTTGGGTTTTACAAAGACGAAAATGAAAAATGAGTGGTAAGGTTTTGTCTCCCCCTTGCACTTTATTATTCCATTTCAGGATCCTTTAAAAAAAAAAAACAACAACAACTTAAAATTAAGAAAGAAAACAAAAAATCATCTTTGGGAGAAGTAAAAGTTTCTTCCTTTAACAGACTATCCACTATAGTATATGGAGAAGCTGTTACCCAGTTATTTTCCGACATTAATATTATAAAGTTTGGGGTCACTTAGAAATGTCCTTTTTTTTTTTTGAAAGAAAAGCAGGTTTCTTTCAGTGAAGATAACATTAAATGAATGATAAATCCAGTGTAGACATTGTTAATGTGGTAAATGACTATTCTAGCTGGAAACGGCTGATTTTTAATGGAATATCTCCATAGAGGTACAGAGGAACATTTCCAGCAACCATCACTCCTGTGTTCTAATGCTACATTGTGTTAGCTAATGGTGTTGAAAGGCTCATGGATGATTAGAAAACCCTTGTGTAATTATGTTAGCACATGGATAAAAGTGTGAGCTTTCATGGAAAACATGAAATTGTCTGGTTGACCCCAAGTTTTTGAACAGTTGTGTATATTTCTTTCGAGCAGGATTCTTCCAGAAAAGTGTTTTTGTAGGAGCAAAGAGGATGTCATCCAAAACACATCAGCAGTAAATTGGTAACTAAAGGAAGGTGGTGAAAGTCTGAAACCTTCCGAAATTTAAATAGCAATCCACTCTTTAATTTTTAACCCTACAAATCAAAGTTTAGGCACTTATCTAGTGTAAAAGTCAGTAATCATGTGATTGGTAGTTATAGTCGTGTGACCTCCTCCTTCTGTTTTCATTATGACATTCACTAGTTTTCTGTTTTTACTCATTTCTGAACCATCGCCTCTGTCACACATTTCACAGAAAACCCAACATGACAATGAAATTATTTGTTTTTATTGCATTTACACATCAAGGTGCAAGTTCATGTATGGCAGCTGGAGTTGGAGGGTTTGTACTTTCAACATTTCCTCTAGGACTGCCTGGTGCTCTCCGTCTGCTCGGTGAGCTGCAGTGATTCCACTTCATTCCTCAGCGGCTCCACAGCGTCCTCCGCTAACTGGTCCTGCATCTGCTCTACGCTCACCGCAGCCTTGTTACCCTGTGAACTAAAGCAACATGAATTCAGTAGTTTGCCTTGTAAGAAACTATTAAGCATCAATAAGATTTGAAAAGGCTCAAAGGGCTTGGAACCCCAAAAACCTAAAGGAGGCGGATCTTCCTACCTGCAGTCGTTGTTTTGGGGCTCCTCCCCTCTGGGACTGCCGGCTGCAGCGTCTGAAAAGTATTCAGGCCGCCAACGGACCAATATAGCCGGGAGCAGCTCCCTGGCAACCAGCCGGGTCAGCGTCCTGATGATCCTCGCATGTGCCTCTTTGAACTGATCCAGTGTTAACTGAAAGGGGATTAAACAGAAAGACACATCGATATGAGCTTCACAGGACACATTTAACCGCAGAAAAAGGTTGAAAATGTGAAATTTGCCTTAAAATCAACAACAATCTGTACTAATGTAAAAACAAAAAACGTGCAGCAGTAAATATAGCAGACTAGTAAAGTTATAATGCGGCATTGTACAGGCAAGTAGTAGTACTAGTACATAGTCGTTCTAGGACTAATTCATCCATGTTTTATCAGTACATATTCAGCTTTAATTCTATGTGGTCAACCACTTTACTGAACGCTAACAAATGTGTACACTTTGGATTAAATCTGTTAAACTAAAGCCCCTTTTCCTTTGTATGACTAAAGATTTTTAGGTAAAATAAAACAAACATAAGATCCTGAGAGGGAACTATGTGAGATTACAGTTACTTACTATTCCGTCTGTTTTTGCCTGCAAGGCCTCCCACTGATTGTCTCTGATAGAGGAGATGACGTTTCTGCTGATGTTCTCCTCTTCCAGCACCCTGCCGTTCTTCATCGCCTCGACCAGAAATTGGAGGCCCGCCGCTCGGTCCTCCTGAAGGCTACTCGGTGGGTCGCTGCCCCGAGTGTCGCTCATTTTACCTCCTCGCTACTTTCCATCACGCTAACGGTTGGGTCAACAACAAGCTGCTGTTTCTACTGCTGCAGGGCTGTTTTGTTTTCCTTCTGAATGCACATGATGCTCCATTACCGTGACAACATGTGCATTGTTGTAACCATGACAACGAAGCACTTTAACCTTCTGAATTTTCAATTTTTTTAAAGAACATTAACAATACGTACAAACAACTTGTCAATAATTAAATAAAAAGGTAAAGTAACACATACCTGAGACTAAAATATCAACAGCCAGTAAGAAATTTGTTGGAAATACAGTTCAAGTTGTTAAGGCCTCTAATAATGGCACTAAACTGATGCATTTTTTAAAATTACAATGTACAAAATCTGGTTTGGAGTCATAGAAAAGGGAGTGTTGCACAGCTGTTCATAGCAGCTTTTAGTAAATACAACTTTCTGTCTTAGATTTTCAAGTCATTGCTTTAAGTTATCATATTTTTCATAAGAAAGTCACATCACAAGATGTTAACACCATTATAACAATAAAAGCGGAAAAAGACAGACGAGGGACCAAGTGATTTGGGCACCACTGGTTTGAAATGTGATATAAGTAGAAATGAGACATAAGTTTAGATTTTCACTTACAGCCTCTTGGGTCCCGTTCATGCACGGCTTCCAGACCAGCGTGTCGTTACTGAACTGCACCTTGTAGCTATGAACCACGTCCCAGCTGTGTGTGAACAAGACGAACATAGATGTATAAATAATATCATGTCACACTATACGTAGACGAACTTTGCAGAGAAGCTTAAGTCTAAAATAACAGATATAACAGACTGATCGATGGATAAATAAACAAATTATTTAAAAACAACAACAAAAAACATTTCATTTGAAGACATTTCCTGTTTAGTGAGAGAAAACAAAGTGAAAGATCGAGGTGTTTACAGTCACATCAGATCATATTAGAAATTAAGATAAACGTATGTAACTTCACCCAAAAGAACCAAACTAATAATAACAATAATAAATAACTGTAATAATAACAATGACAATACCATTACCGAAAATGCTAAAATTAACAATATTATTATTCAGATTGTTATCATTTTAAAATTACAATGAATTAAATTATTCTTCAAGAATGATTATAATGTTTATTATTATTATTATTATTATTATTATTATTTAAAAATAATACTACTATTCTTTTAAAATAATAATTACAATAATCACTATTATTATTTTAGTTTATTATGATTTTTTAAAATTATTATATGCTCTAAAAAGTAACTGAAGAGACTGCTAATATATACATTGCTTGCAAGATTTAAATACAAAGTGTTTTAACACACAACTGCAGTTCATAATAAAATTACTGAACAGATTTTTTTCCCTAAAAGCCACCAGATTAACAAAAATGTGAAAAAGCATAAAAATACTGAAGACAATCGAACTGAAGCAACTTTATCTTTTAAAATGTTAGTTAACTTTAAAACTTGTTTTTGGAATTAAAATAATAAGTACACTTAAAAAACTTTAAAAAAAAAACAAAAAAAACAACCCTTAATAATTTCAGTAGCTACTGTCAAAACAACTAATGCAAACTGTTATCTTTATTATTATTTACATCCAGCGTTATGTTTCAGAGTGCAGGAGTCATTCTGACACTGCTTATTTTTCCACTGACCTCCAGATGGAGTTGCGGCCCTGCAGGATGACTCCGGTGAAACGAGTCAGCCGCCGAGCGTCCACCTCCAGCCACTGATTCTTGTCCTTGTACTGAGCGCACCAGGCTCCGTCATAGATATCTCCATCCTGTGTCCCAGACTGCAACACACACAGGATAGATGAGTGACGTGCACAGTGACAGAGTTGCTCTGCATGCCTTCTAGGTCTTCGAGTCACCTGGATGTTGAGTCGGCCACGGTGGGGACCCAGGCCTCTGCGTTTGAAGGACGAAGCTCTCAGCTGATTGTCTTTGACCTTCAGTGACTCCAGACCCAGCGGAGGACATTCTGACACATTTGAAGACAACTTTTATGAGCAAATTGAGATGGGAGAGCATAGAGTAGCACAGTAAATGAGAGTCAAGGTTCCAGAGGTAAATGTAATCTAAATTTGCAAAGAGAGTTTAAATGATTCCACCATTTGGACACAACCAGTTGTTGGTTATAAATGAATGAGACATAAAAAAGTTAAAAGTTCGGAGATCAACTCTCAAAAGCATGTAAGTAAAAAAAAAAGCTGTTTGTTATGCGTCTGGAGGTATTTTAATGTTATATAATGCACATCAATTATATAACATTACACAGGATTTTTGAAACTTTTGTCAATGTGACAAATCGCAGATTAAAGAAGCTGAAACTAAACAAATGCAAGTGTTTTCAAGGATATGAGCAATTTGCTACAGACTTCAGAGTCACTAAATCTCAAACAGCATCAAATAAGAGGTGACTTCATGTTTTTGCTTTAGAATTTCAGCCTCTGATGATTGATGTCCATCTTGAGGTATTGCAACTTCTTTCAACACTCGTGGATTTATAAATTTAACCCAAAAAAGGAAGGAAAGCAACAGAGCAAGCTCTTGTAGCTGCTGAAGTTTAAACTTTAAACCTGTCCAGCGTTTCCTGCTGAAGCTTCAGACAGACTCTCATTGTCTGCAGGGTTCAGCTCAGTTCAAATTGCCTCTTCCTGTCGGGGAAGCTTTACTGGCTGTTAAAAGGGCTGAGCCATAGTACCAGCATAAATGAATGCTGAATGTATGTGGGGTTTCCCACAAAGACCCTATCCCCCTTTGGCCTTGTAGTCCTGCAGGATCTCTTTGGAGCAACTTGTGACTCCAGAACGTCTCTTTGTTGCTGCTGACCACTGGATTCCTGCCAAACCGCAAATTTCTCTTGAAACAACTGAAGCTGAGCCAGACAGATTTGGCAAACTGACAAGGACGCCCAGAAAGACAAAGACGTTCAATTTATGCTACATTAAAGCAGCTGGCTCAGCTGATTAACTGTGAAAATAAATTCCACGAAGAGAGAAAATAAATTGAGATTGTTTGTTGGTGTGCGGCAAAAACTTTGCGCTGAAGTGGAAGCAAAGAAAGATGTGGTTTTAGAGGGAGAAAGTGATTATTATGCCTTTTAACTGCTGTCTGACACTGGGAGTCTTGTAATATCAATATCCAATATCGTGCCCATTTTCAGCAAGTGAATCTAAATAATTACAACTAAAAATTACCGTTTGTCCACCATGACCCTGTTTGATAAAAAGATTCACAAAGTTGAGAGCAGGATGAGGCAAAGCTGCTGCTGGTCTTTTCATTATTAGTTTGTAGTTATCCTGTGCTCTGTGTAAGACGGCACTAAAGCTGTTAAATGCACAACATTAAGGCTAACTTAAGCAGCAGGTTAGGTTAAATGCTGACTAGTATAAAGCACATCAGCACTGTAGTGAGTATGAACATCCCAGAAGTAAAATGCAGAAATGGGTGTTATTAGTGTTAATTGAGCAAATAGTTTGGTTTATTTTGGTCCTGCATGCTTCACCTGACAGTTCAATGTCCCAGTTAGTTGGATTATCAACACATTTATGGGACAAAAACTGTTCCAGGAAGGCAGAAGCAACCAAAACTATTTGCAACTAATATCTGCGCCGTGTCTGATTGACATACTGTATACTTCAGGGCTGATCCTAATACATACGTGGGACTGTTTCTGTGGCCAACTTTTTTTTGACCTGTGGTTTTTGTTTCTTAGCAACCTTCGGCTTCTTGGCGATGACTTTGGGTTTCTTCAGCACCGTTTTGGGCTTTTTTGCCACCTTAACGCCCCTGGTGGACCTCCTTGCTACAAAAAGGCAAACCATTTTGTTCAAAGCAAAACATGCAAGCTTCACAGATCATCACTTCAGACTTTAAACGTGATAAATACAAAACCCACGATGAACCATTTTGTTAAGTTTTCTAAGTTTTTTTGGGAAGATATGATGTGTTCATTGGTGAATTTCAGGATTTTATAACTTTGCAAAGGGCTAAGTTACCTTTTCACCCCGTATCTAATCATAATATGCTAACAATCTGTACTGTCATATTAAAAAAGCAGGTAGATCTAACTCTGTATTATAAAACAAATAAAGTAACATGAGATATGATCTTCTTGGGTTAGGGTTAGTTAGGTTCCTCAACTGCTAAGGGCGGTTTAAAGAACCATTTAAGAACCAACATTTTCCCAAGAGACAAACCAGCAAATACATTTTTAAATATAACAAAAATTAAGGCATTTAAGTAAGATAATTATAGGAATATTTCCAATCATCTCCAACAGAGAAAAGCCACAGCGAGCAGCACAAAGCAGCTTTTAGACCTTCATCGATGTCAAAGCAGCTCTGTGGACGTTTTTGGCCGTAGATGCTCATATTTACATTCAGCTCAGTGTGCAGTGGAATTTACAGTGATGAGAATCAACATCACACATGACTGGTTTTAAAAAGTGTAGGGGACCCCCCCTTCTTTTTCCTGGTCTGAGCCGTCACACAGTCCATCTGGTTTCCATCAGCAGAAAACACATGGCAGAGTGTGGAACATCCTCCCCCAACGCTCGGACACTGACTCTCTGACCGCAGATATGCAAAGACCGACACGGAGATATTTAGCCTCTGGGAACCTACAGGACTTTGAGGAACACTGAGAGATACTTTTCAAGCTGTGGATGAAACCCTGGAGCTTCATCAGTGACTCATTAGTGAATGGGATGGATGTATTCCCAGAACCTCATCAGTCCTGCAGATAGAGTATCGCCTCGACTTGCAAACTAAACAGAGAACTGCATTTAAAGTTTTGGTCATTGTGCTCTCAGGGATTCTGTTAAGTGTCGGAGTGACACATTAGACTCAAAATGTTAACTTTTACAACCGTGGCTGCTTTTCTTTATGGGGAAAGTAATGAGACACTAATGAAGCCATGAAAAGTACACCTCAGATTAGTGACAACTTTTTCCATGACAGACCAATTCACAAAAACACAGCAAATTTCACTTTAAACTACAGAATAAATGCTTTAGTGATGAACTTGATCACTTCGAGTCCTACTAAACATGAATTAAAGAGCATTAAAAGACAGATTTCCACTCACCTAACTCAGGAGGACCTTCGTCTTCTTCAGCTTCCCGTCTGGATCCAGCTCTCTCTGCTGCTTTAGTTGTGTCTTCAGTAGTCGTGGTGGTTTTAGCTGTTGGTTTACTGTAACCGGTCATGAATCCTGTGGTGGAAACCTCAGTGGCATCGCTTCTCCCTGCAGAAAAAAGCTTCTCAGCTGCATCTGAAACCACAGTGGTTCTCACTGTAGTTGTGTTAATAGCAAAAACGCTTGAAACAAGAACAAATGAGACACAATTCAGGAATAAAGGCAGAGTGAAATGCAGAAAGCCGGCCATGGTAACTCTTCCCTGCAGGAACTCCTCCAACTCTCATTCAACCTCTCTGACCTGCAGCGCTGCTACATGGTCAAGGCGGCGACAATGCAAACGCAAATTCCTGTTACACACAGATTTTAAAAAATAAAGCTTAGGAGGGTACATTTTTGGGTAATACAGTTTAGGAAGCTGAAACAGACAGTATGACGCTATAATATATACAACTACTCTCTTAGCTTCGGATACAGCCTTGAACTCTAATCGCGACTATATCCCAAATCCGATTTAACTAATTTTCTAGTTGTACACCTTGTTTACATCTGCTCTCCTCAAGTTGTTATCCACTTTGAAGAAGTAGACTAGAACACAGGAGGTGTTGAATCATTAGTCTGTTTGTACAACTAATTGTTCCAATGCCTTTTGTCCTCAAACACTGCTGTCACCTGATTCTGATGCACAGACGACCCCATTTAAAAAAAATCTTGAACATACATTACCGTTCAAAAGTTTGAGGTCACTCAGACATGTCCTTATATTTTGAAAGAAAAGCATTTTATCCAATGAAAATAACATTAAATGAATCATAAATCTAGTCTAAATATTGTTAATGTGGTAAATGACTATTCTAGCAGGAAACAGCTGGTTTTTAATGGAATATCTCCATAGGGGTACAGAGGAACATTTCCAGCAACCATCACTCCTGTGTTCTAATGCTACATTGTGTTAGCTAATGGTGTTGAAAGGATCATTGGTGATTAGAAAATCCTTGTGCAGTTATGTTAGCACATGAATAAAAGTGTGAGTTTTCATGGAAAACATGAAACTGTCTGGGTGACCCCAAACTTTTGAACAGTAGAGTGTGTGCTTGTTGAAAATGGGTGCATAAAACATGTATTTAAAAAAGATACTTTGTCAGAAACGTTAATGTCTGATTTTGTTATTTTCTAGACAAAGCATTTAGTCAGAAAAACTGCTCTAATTTATGTAAATAGTGAAGACCATTGTTATGTACAGTCCAAGAACAATTATTGATTTCATTAGTAAAGTAAAATACAAAAAGTCAAATTGTACTTTTTTTCACAAAAAAAACTAATTTTATCAATTTGGTATGAGAGGAAATGACATTGGTTTTCCTTACTGTCATAATGATCAGAAAAAAAATCACTATAATACCAGAAAAAACTCTAAAACTTTTAAAACTCAGTGAAATTTATCACTTAGACACAGTATTTTGCTGTTTTAAGCAACAAATGTACATTTAAACTAAAAATACTTTAAACACACACTTGTGCTATTATTTTGAAAGTCTTGCAAAAAATCCCGACTTCTCCCTGACTTGACACTCCTGTCTGTACAGCTGCTGAACCAACAACCATCCCATCAGTTTATTCAGGGATTACACTCAGTCAAACCTCCTCTTCGTCAGAGGAACTGCATTTGCTAAACCTCTTCCTCGCACCCCGATGAAGCAGGAAACAGTTAGACAATATAGAAAGATTCAGAATCTGTTTGAAAACTCACGGAAATACGTTCAGTCATGGCTGCACAGTGACATCTGCTGTTCCTGTTACTTTAAACCTTAAAAATAATGTGAAGAATTCTTTAAAAAGGCTGCAATAATTCACATTAACTCCCAATTCTGTGAGTATTCTAGCATCACAGGTCACATCTGACTGTTCTGGTTAAATAGCTTTAATGGCACAAAGAAATGTTACGAGGGACATTTGTACATCCAGAAGCTTACTTTTAAATTCATGCACACAAGCTCTGGGAGAAGTTGTATAAATCTGACAATCAAGCTGACATGAATGAAAAAAAAACTAAAGCAGATGAAGAAAAAAAACCAGTCCTCAACATTTAAGTCTGATTCCTCAAGACGTGTTTGTGGAATGTGGAGAAAAAAACCTAATAATAAGATGCTTTATTCTAAAATTTAAATATTTTACGTGACAGTATAATCCTTCACTGCAAGCCTCCTCTTGACAAAACTGCTTTTTTTGACATCAGCCACATTTGAAGATCTGAGTGATGACGTTAACACGTAGCATGTTTTTGTTAAGAAAAAAACAACACCACAACAACACACACTATTTAACCAGGCCTTTCTGGAAAAACAATCCCAAAAAAATGCTATTAAAAAATATATTTACAAAGAAGAGGAATTTTCAAAACAAGAATTGATTCTAGTATCTACACTCCTCACCCCGAACACCTGACAGCTCCCCTCCTCGGCATGAGAAAACGCTTATCGAGTGTCTGTGAAGCTCAGGTGTTGAGCAGAAGAACCTTATTTATTTGAACAGCCACTGAAAATGAGCACAGACTGACTGTGAAGGGCTTTCTCTCACCATCTGGCAAAATTCAGAAGAAGCATTTGTAGCCGTCTAGTGCTTCACACTTCATAGTTTCATACCTGCTGCTTGATTAACAGGAATAAACAGAATCACAGTAAAGCAAATGCGGCTTTGTAAGACACACTAATTGTACGTTGGACAACCTGAAAATGAAGTATTTCAGACACTGAGTGGCAATTTAATATGAAAGATTTTTGCAGCCTGTTGGCAAGAAGTGAAGGCTTAGTAAATGAAGGCTCTGCTGTGTAGCATCCTAAACACGCACCTGAATGTGTTAAACTGACGGCGCTCCTGTAAATCTAAACCTTAAAGTCCACGTGGAGCTTTGACGGACATAAAACAGAACAGAAAGGGCTGAGCAGAGTCAGGAGTGAGGAGAGCAGCTGCTCGGTGACTACATCAAGTGTCCTCTCAGGACGACGCTTTTAAGGCTTCCAGAGCTTCAGCAGGCCGTCCTCGCTGTAGGTGGAGATGAGGTTCTGGTGGGGGTGGTGGGCGATGCCGATCACGTCCTTCTCGTGTACCTGGAGAGGAGGAGGAGGAGGAGGAGCGAGACGTGAGCAGGAGGCAGAGGTAACAATGAGACTCAAACAGGGCGGAGCTTCTACAAGTCAATAAAACCGACATTTATTCAGCTGATGAGGCAGAAAATTCCATGTTTTAATGCTTGGTGCTGCAGTTAAATCGAAAACTGATTAATCTGTTAGTATCTATTACAAAGAATATTCAAATAATAACAATAACTTCCCTTACATTTGGCCAGAAACTGCAGTGACTTCCACACATCCTTATGTCTGACATAAATGCGCTGGTTCAGTATCACAATTTACAATTCTATAATTTCATTCAGCAGCGACATACATCGGAGAGTAGATACAACACTAGCAAGGATCTAGTCAGGAGAAGACAACCTGAATAAGTGCCATAAAACAAATTCAAGTGTGATAATAGGACCTCAGTGTCTACAGGTAGCGTGGGGGGTAACAGGATTTATTTTTTGCATTCCGTCAAGTGCAAACGTGTTCAGTGAAGAGCTGGATCTTTAGTCTTTTCTTAAAGACCGAGAGGGATTCTGCAGATTGAACAGAGTTTGGTAACTCATTCCACCACCGGGGAACCACAGAGGAGAAGAGTCTAGCTATCAACCAGCCCTGTTGTGGTGGTTGTACCAGACGCCTTTTGTTGGCCAAGTGTAGTGAGTGGAAGGGAGCGTAGACCTGAACGAGAGAGTTCAGGTAGGAGGGAGCTGTTTTTACTGTAGTTTTGTATAAAAGTATCATGTTTAAATGTATGAAGTTTAAAGTTTAGGAGCTCCACTGTGCTGCTGTTTTGTTAGAAATAACCAGCTGCATTTAAAAGTGCACTGATTGTTGAAATAAATCGAATAACTTGCACCATTAACAATTTCTCTCTTTTGCATCATTTGCAGTAACAGCGCTTTTATTTGTAATAAACTTCTAAATTTTCCATTTTAACTACCTGTTCCTCTTGACGTAACTTTGTGAGAAAGAAGAGTCGACAGACGAATCAAACGTCCCCTTTTATGGGAGCGTGATGAAGAAAACCTGACTAAACGAAGGAACTTGATAATCACTGTCATTATTTCTGATTGGGGCTTTAGGCTTTGCTGAGCCAGCTAACACAAACAACGTCCGGCTAACTGGAACATGCTTCGTAGTAAATCCCTTTTAGTGATTCCTCTTGTTCCACAAACAGGTACTGAATGGTTTGGCACAAAACTGTGAGTTTAGTCAATAATTTGCTTCACCCTCTAGGGTCACCCAGACAATTCCTTGTTTTCCATGAAAACTCACTTTTATTCATGTGCGAACATAACTGCACAAGGGTTTTCTAATCACCAATCAACACCATTAACTAACACAATGTAGCATTAGAACACAGGAGTGATGGTTGCTGGAAATGTTCCTCTGTACCCCTATGGAGATATTCCATAAAAAATCAGTTCTTTCCAGCTAGAATAGTCATTTAGCACATTAACAATGTCTAGACGGTATTTCTAATTAATTTAATGTTATCTTGATTGAAAAAGAATGATTTTCTTTAAAAACATAAGGACATTTCTAAGTGAACGGTAGTGTAAGATTAGCATGTAACTGTGCGTATACCTACATTCTGACATTGGCATTTATCTCTAAGCAATGTTGTGCCAAAGTAAAATCTCACAGAGTCGATAGCAAGACAAGAAAGTTACACATCCCACCTTCAAGACCCTGATCAAAACTTTACTGATAGAACTTGTAGGAGAAACAGAAGAGGGATATTTTTGGACACTTTGATCTGTGCTCGAGTGCAGCAACGTACCGTCAGCGTTCTCTCCAGCTTGCCGGTGACTGTGCTGAAGCAGTAGAGCACAAAGTCTTCTCCCACGCAATAGATCCACTCGCCGCGGGGCGACAGAGTGCAGCACACAAAGTCACCGCCTTCCCTCTTACCGGAGCTGAAACTCCTCACGATCTTCACAGCGAGAACATTCAAACACACACACACGAAGCATATGTGTAAAAGGGCAGGTAGGTAGGTTCAGTTTTATGAGCAAACAACTGAAAATACCTGCAATATTTCATGTTCATGCTTAGGAGAACAAAAAACAAAACAACTATTAGTCAAGCGATGAATTTCTTCAAACCAAATAAACCCACAATTTTATGTAATGGCACAGAAAACTATTTCAGAAACCTGTTCCTAAACACTTGTGTAGTAACACTGAGCTCTGAAATCTTGCCAGACTGTTTCCGGGAGCAAAGACTTGAACTGACCTGTCCCTGCATGTTCATGATGACCACTGTGTTGGAGCGATTACACACTACAAAGTGCTCGGGGTTCTTGGGCAGCAGGCTGACGTTGTTGACTGTGATGTCGGTGCCGGCTGATGTTCCCAGAGGTTTAAAGGTGCTGCTGCACTCTGTGGTCTTCACGTTCCACACCTGAAGCAGGTGGAACAGAAGGTGACAAGACAGAAGATATATGAAGGAGACATATGACGCTGTTAGAGCTAAGAGAATATTTTATGAAAGCCCAGTTTGTCAGTCTGCAGCTGCTTCTTTCACCTTTACTGTACCGTCGGAGGAGGCGCTGACAATGTGATGCCCGTCTGGGGTGAAAGTGGCCTCGTTGACAAACGAAGAGTGACCACGGAACTCCTTCAGAGTTTTACCTGACTTCAGTCCGTGGATTCTTATGCAAACACACAAGGATGATGTTAACATACACTGTCCAAAAGGGTTGGTCAGTAAAGAGTAAAATGTTCCTGTTAAAGAGGGGTCTTAAAAAGCCCATATTACGCACATGTACATGTTTAGAATGATATTTTGGGGTCTACTGGAATAGTTTACATACTTTAATGTTCAAAAAACAGAATCTGAAATGCTCCAGACAATGGCAGCAGATTAGATAAAACGACCCATAGTTAGGTGCGTAGCTCTAAGAGTATCGGCAGAGTTGTAGAGAGTTGTAGCTTAAGCAGAAGTGGTTCTGTGTTTTGTTATGCAAATGAGTTACACGAAGACACGGAAAAGTAACTAAAAAGAGGTCTGGACTTCAAATGAGTCTTTTCAGGTAAGTAAGAAGTGTTTTCTGCAGGAGACAAAAGCTCCCAGTAGCTCCACAAACACAAAAAGCACATTATAGGTTTTTAACGCTTACATTTACAGCTGCCTTTAGAAAAGCACAAAAAAACTTGAAAGTGTTTGGTCCGATAAGAGTTTACCTGATGGTCTGATCGAAGGAGGCACTGAGGAGCTGGCTGCTGTCCTTACAGAAACTGAGACATGTAACTCCTTTGCTGTGGGCTCGTTCAAACCTCCTCAGACACTGACCGCTCTGGATCTTCCAGACCTACAAAGACACATTCATAGCATCTTTAATGATGGTTTTTTACCAGTTGACAGTGATAGAACTTTAGCAAAATCTCTCTCATCAATCCAAATGTTTTACTCTTGTGTTCAATATTAAAATGAAAGATATGTTTAAGTACAAAAAGGAATTGCATAAGCGCCTGAGGTAGGTGCAACTCACATTAGTTTTCCACTGGAGATTTAGTGGCAAACAGCTTATTTTGCATCTGATTTCTGTCATTCCATTTTACAAACTTTCCAAGTTTCAACAAACAATAATCCAGCTTTAATGAGCAAATACTAAAAGAGCTTTTTGAACACAGAGACATGAAATAGTAAAAAAAAAAAAAAAAAAAAAAAGCATTCAAGAGCAATTAGAAAATAAGAAATAAAGTTTGTCCTCTACCTTGATCTTTCCATCCTGGGCTCCGGTGGCCAACATCTCTGTGTCCCGACTGAAGCACATACACAACACGGCATCATCCATCATCATGAAGTTATCCTGAGCCTGGTACTTCAGATCCTGTAGGACACGACACACATGCAATCATTTCAAATCAGGACAACCCATTTGAAAAAGTAAGTGTAAATGTAGCGTCATTTAAGAAAACAGCTACCTTTCTGATTTTGCCAGTGGTGAAGTTCCAGACTTCAATGAAGCCGTCCACAGAGCCGGTGACCAGATACTGACCATCAGGAGAGAATCGGGAACATTCCACGTGAGATTTCTGTCCAAACTGTGCGAGGAAGGAAAACACCCAAAACATTAAGGTCATTAAATTTACCACAAGTCTGGGAAAGTGTGAAAATGACATACACTACAGGCCAAAAGTTTGGAGGCAAGATCAAATTCATACAAAACAAGATCATAGTTTCATTGGTGTACTTTGCAACATAATAAACAAGACAGAATATATTTTTACTACAATTATCAGACGTTTGTATTTGTACTCTTGTTTCTTTACTCGGCTGTTTCTTTCCAGCCATTTCTGTGGTAGTTTTAGAGATACAGAGCTATACAACTGAGATTTATTGGGAATTTATTGAGAACAATGCAAACTGTGATTTGTTTATTTTTACTTTTGCACTGAAGTTGTGACTCTTGCAAATGTTCTCAACCACAAAACTAAGCCCTTCTTTTCTTTTGTTAACATTTATTCAGCAATTGCCTGCTAACATCAATGCATACCTAAAGGTAAACTGAGGAAAATGGTGCATATCAATGAAAGCAAAGTGTGATCATGCAGTAAATACGTCCCAAAATCCATAGAATTCATACAGGTGTTTATGAAAGACATTGTAAACATAAACTTGAAGTTGTTTCCAAACTTTTGACCTGTTGTGTACATGTGGGCTTGTTTGAATGAAGAGTGTGGCGCAGTAAAGAAGGGAATTAATGCATATGCTTCCTACATTGTCCAGTTTTGGACAGTTTGTGTACCTTGATGTGTCTGCTGAGCTGCGTGGGGAAGCGCTCCTCCTCCACATCTTTGACGGCAGCTTTACCCCTGAACAAATCGATGGTCATACCAGGAGGAAGGAGACCCTGATGCTGCTGCCACTTCAGAGACTGAAGAAGGGAAAAACGCAAACAGTGAGCAAAATCATCAGTCTTACTTATATGTGTGTTGAATGTTTATCAAGAACCACAGCTGTATTGCAAATAAGTCAGGATTAAGATGCTTTATTGACAACATACAGGCTTTCAGAGCACTAACCTGTCCCAGCAGAGCCATGAGACGAGAGGGCGGCACCACGCTGACCTCTCCGGCCAGAGCCTGAGCAATAGCTGCCCGACGCTTCTCCTTACTACTGCCGTCTGGGTATGCCTGGAAAGAGTTTAACAGATATGAGTTTTAAATATAATTGTATATTTGCTTAGTAAATACTATATCACATTTCCATCTATTGTTCTTTAAAAAAGATGAAGATTCCTATTGGATTGTATTTATTTACTCAAGAGTTAATGCTTACTTTGGAATGCTTTTTGTCTCCATGCATACAAAATCTTGTGTTTTAGGAAATCAAAAATGAAGAAAAATATAGTTCTGATAATGTAACAAAGTTTCTGTTAACAAGTTCTGCCTAAAACTTAATACAGAACTTCGATACATCTAATGATGTATAAACTGAAAGGTCTTGGGATTTAAAAGGCTAAATTAAAACGGGCAAATGGGCACTCACCTCTCTGGGATCGAAGTAAGAGCGAGCCAGCAGGTTCTCCAAGTGGATGTATCTCTCTGGCTGCGTCTGTTTCAGCATAATCATGGGGTCGGTCTGTCTGAGGAGGGAACGAGCTGCTCCAAGCTCTCTCAACTCAATCAGCTCCAACACAACCTAGTCAGAAAACAACACAGAGGCATGAAATACTAGATTCCCCATCACTGGAAGATCTGCCAGCATGAGAAATGACAACAGCAGAACAGATCTTGGGTCAAAAATGATCAATTTATCTGATTTAGCAAAACTGCTTCTGTGAATATGCTACAAATAAAGTTGAAAGCACGAAGCAGATTTTGTCCAAAATACTAGGTGAGATAAGCAAAGGGTTGTAATTCTCTCTCGAGCTCACTTTTAATTTGTAAAACAATAATTTATGGCAACTCTAAGACAAAGATTTTTAATTTCATATTTGGTCAGAGAGCAAATCTTGCAAAGGAGTTCTGACAGACATTAAATTAGCGTTTAGGATAAACAAATGCAGAGACAACACCAGAAAATGAGCTGGTGATAAGGACGACAAATACGGAGTTACAACATAATCAAACCCCTGCTGAATTATTGTTATGAAGTCTGACTAATCACAGTAATAAAATCATTATTATTAGTAGTAGTAGTATTAATAATAACAATAATAATGTCTTCTCCAACTTCTTCTTGTTGCGCTAAGAATGCAGGATGATTTCAAATTCCTGTGCGAGGACAATGCAGGTTGGACAAGATGATATGCTGCAGACCACAGTTTATCCTACCCTTACCTGCTCATAAAGGTCTATTAAAGTCTTATCTGGCAGCTTGAGGGACTGGATGGCTTGCAGGACGGTATCCCAGTGGCCACTGTTGATGTCTGCCACGAAGCTCTCGATACTGTCCACGGTGTTCAGAGACACAGTGGTCTCCTCCTGCAGCGTGACGAGAGTCCGGTGCAGATTGTTCTCTTTTAAGTACTGCATAATCAGACGGATCACGCTGTGAAAAACACAGATGATTAGGTAGGTAATTAGGGAACATGACAGATAAGCTGAAATAATTCTAATAAGAAATGATTTAGAAGGAGTCACAGCTTGATGGAGGTAGATCATTTAACAAAAACAAATCTAATAAACACTTAGGAATTTGTTGTTGCTGAAATGTAAGTGATTAGAAACACCCCCGGTGTCACAACTCTGCTCTGGTGTTGGCATGTCAATAACAGCAAATATTATCCCATTATTGATGAGTGTTACTTGGCTTGTTAAAATTATTAGATTATTTGAGCTGACAGTGATCCTGTTTTATAATTATGTTTCTATCCACCTGTATAAAAACAGCTGGATAAAACTAACTGAAACATCTTATTTCAGTCACTACTTTCATGTTGTTTCCCAGCCTTTGTATCCACTGCTTGTGCTGTGAACTAAAGGCATCATCTGTTTATTACAAAGCACTCAGTGTGTATTATTTGAGGAGCATCTATTTATTTAGTTGCAAAGACAAACGCATTTTCATTTTAAGCCAACAGTAAACCACACATTTTGTTTACTAAGTTTATTTCCCACCCTAAAATGCAAGACTCAGTACACATCTTCTAATGTAATACACTTATCAAAATGTTTTTGTTGTACAATCACGTACATAAAAAATAATATCTATAAGTACCATTGTATTATTTTAAATTCTAATACTGGCATCATCTTCAACCCTCCAGCATCTGTTAGGATCGTGTAGGAACAAACTACCTTCGCTACTGAGAATACTGAATACATTTCAGTGTAGATAGTGATACCGAACAAACATGAGCAAATTTAATACGACAGCAAATTTTAATATTACGCTGCTCAGCATTGAATGGTTTACATCTCCGGTCAAAACAGAGTCTATGGCAGCTAGGAGCACAAGGCTAGCTAGAGCTAACTAACTCCAACTCCAGTGTCTGTTAGTTCTGTTTCGTGCTCATGAAAACAAAAATATAGAGCGCGCAGACGATTTAAAGCTTCAAATAACGCAGAGAGGCTTGAAACTGAAACTATCATCCGTTCGCCACCTTTAAAAAAGCGCGAACGGCGTTTATACGGTTCTAACTGAACGTTAGCCTGTTAGCTTAGCGCGCTAATGCTAGTGGAGTGCAGCCTAGGATGCAGCAGGCCTCACTGCCCAAAAATATGGCCAAATGTGGGGATATTCACGGGCGAATAGCCGCAAGAACAGCCATAGTGCAAGAATAATTAATTGGACTACTTACTCTGCAGATTCCACCTCCAGAGACATGATTATTTGTCTTCAAACAGCAGCTACAAGTCACTCCAGCGTCTGCAGCAGCAACGGCAGCGAGAAACATGCAGGACGGACAGACACAGGAGAAGTGGGAGGAGCCAAGGACGTCACTCACAAGAGGCGGAAGAAGAAGCTATTATTTTACCTGACAATACACCAGACAGAAAGAAAGAAACATGTAATTTCATCTGATATTCAACAATGCCTGACCGCAAGATAGATTGTAAAAAAAAAAATCCTACTATTTGTACAAAAAAATTAAAAATTTCGGTTGTTTTTTGGTTTATTTTGTAAATTAATGCCCGTTTCTTTGATTTTACCTGATATTATCTGGAATTTAAATTAAAACTGGGGAAAAAAGAAAAAAAACGTATAAATCTGATAGCAAGAGTGTCACAAAAACATGTTAAAATGCAGTGGAATACTGTAACATTCAAAATCTGAAAACATTGGTAACATTGGCAAATGTCTCTAAAATAAAGATTTTTTTTTACAGCTTATTTACATACATTCAAAGTGTAAATTTATGGTCATTTTGTTTTTTCCATGTTTTTTCTGCAGTTTTGCTAGATAATAGCTGTAATTTTTCAAAACAGGATAGCAGCACTAGCTAGTGCAGATTAAAGATCTCTGCTGTTTGGCGATTTGGCAATAATTTAAATGTCAATGATTATAAAGTTAGGGTAAAGCTATCATTTTTCTTCTAGGCCCATGAGTAAGTACGCAATAATCAAACAGTTTTTAAAGTCAGCAATAATTTATGTTGCAGTTAAAGTCAGAAGAAGATCAACACTTTAAAATAAAGTTAGTCCTATTCATCAGAAACAAGTCTGAATTGATGAAAATTACTAGTGAAACAAGATTGTTACCATGTTATCTTAGTATTCAACACTTAAGAAAACTGAAGAATAAAATGACATTGTTCTTATGGGGGGCATCTTTCCCACGTTTCCCCTAATTTAATTGGTTTATATTACATTATTATGAGCACAGAGTGGGTACAATAAAATGGACATGGATCTGATCTGTGGCTTCTGGTCCCACCAATCTGTCCAGTGCTTTTGTCCTTGTTTGTTGTCTCTCTGTTTGTAACTTGTTAGGGCATATAATATTGGAGGTTGTTAGCAGTTATGATGGTCAGGTTGATTTGCACTATATATATTAAGGTTTGAGTTAGTCAGGTAACTTTTGGATTTCTAGTTTTTTATAATGTTGGAGGGTCTTAACTATACTGATATTTAAACTTGTTTGGTAAATTTGTAATTATTTTGTTAAAGCATTTAAAATGTACCGCATTCATAACAGGGACTCATATATCAACCCATTAAGTCATGAGCGTCAAACATACGTCCCGTGGGCCAAAACTGATCCGCCAGAGGGTCCATGCTGGCCCACAAGATGACTTTGCAAAGGGTAAAAATTACAGAGAAGACAGTAAATTGTAAATTTGTAAAATTGTAAATTTCAAACAATTTCTAGATCTTGACAAGTTGTTTTGATCGTAAAGTAAAATTCTACATTGTTCAGTTCCAGATACATGAGACTAAATGTTTTGTGCCTTTGTAGACACACTGTGATCTGTAAGTTGTAATGTTTAAATAATAAACTGAGGCATAATATTGTTGAAATTGAACTTATTTTTCATTAAAACATTCAGGTTGTTCATAATGTTTTTTTTTTTTTAAAAAGACAGTCATTAGAAGTGAACATTTTCAGAATGTACTTTTTTGCACTAAAACAAAGGGAAACATTTGGAGGTGTCATTATTTATAGGTGATAATGCTCTGATTTTACTGGTGCGGCCCAGTTGAGATCAAACTGGACTGCATGTGGGCCCTGAACTAGAATGAGTGTGACACCCATGCATTAACCCATCAACAGTAAAAGGCTCTCATATGGTTATCACATTGTAGATCCTGAAATCTGTTATTTCTTAAATCCACAGTCCAGACTGTGCAAGAACTCCTTTGAAAGGGCACCAGAGTTATTTTGCTGCTAGAAATTAGTTTAATGAGAGCATATATCAGGATGATTATCTCACTGATAGAGGTTTCATTAAACCGGCTTCCCTCCTGCCTCCTTATGTTAAGCCGAAGCAGAAGCAGATTTGTGTTCCCAGGGACTCAATCAATGAAAGATCTATAATGAGTGTTCATGCAGCCGTCCCCTTTTGCTGTGATGTTTGTCCTCATTTTCAACAGGGGGCACTCTCTGCATGGTTATGACAGCGAGGCCCTCTTGACTCCCTTCTTTCTGCCAGTGAAGGTCTTTCAAGGTTATGATGATGATGATGCACAGTGCAGCACCACTTCAGTCTGCAGGCCTGGGTTTGATTGTTGTGGGCAAATATGACATAATCCCCCAGTGAGCCCCTTCCACATTGGAAATGAATTTGGCACCAACAAACACAGCAGATCCTGGTTGGTCTCATTTGCCTTTGCAGACGGAGAAATATATTGGGATGCGATGAGGGGAAAGCACAGAGGGACGGGGAGGGGAGGAGCAGGGTTTCCACACAATACTGTAACACCACAGCCATTCAGAATATATTAACATGAAAGCAGAAGAAAGACGTCAATATAATTTTGCCGTCTTCTGGCATGACAAAGCAGAGGCTGTTCGGAGAAGCTTACCAATGAGGGAGACGCCACCACGCCGGAAGAGTGACAGCAACACAAAAGGCTGTAATGTAATCACTCCGTCCTTTCTGGGAAAAACAAAAGAAAAATCTAAATTTATGTGAGGTGCCACTTTTAGCGTGCAATAAAGTTACTCCTTTCCAACATAATTAGAACACATTACCACCACAAAGAAACTTAGTTTTTCTTTGTTCTGTCAGGAAGACAAAAAACATCTTGTGGGGGGAAAAAAAAAAGAGAAAAATAGTGTTGCACCTGGTCAGTGATGGAGGAAAGCGCTGTGAAGGAATCTGGTGTAACGACTCTCACCAGCAACTCTCCAAATGGCTTGTTTTCATGCCAAACATGCAAAAAGCGAAAGTATTTTGACAGTTTTCACGCTACACTAAGACACAGTGATTAAATTGTGGCATTCACGAGCCAAACAGGTCAGCTGTTCAGCAAAACAGTAGCATTTGTCTCCAGTTTACTGCCTCCAGATCGCAGTTTTGCAAAACGCTGCACACAGTGTCGCATCTCTGGAACAATCTTCACAGATGCAATGTCTAGTGTTCTCATGGAAACCACTTAAAATGCTAAACTGAAAGGGCCACTTGGTCACGCTGAATACTCACAGCCCTCACAATAATAACAAATAAAAGCGTGGCGACTTGTTTAAGAGATGAGCAGATGAATCAATCAGCAGACAGCAGAATGGAGCAGCAGGAGAGAACAAGCATCCAGGGATCCACACAGGGTTGGACCTGTCATTTTCCCAGCAAGGCAAACCGACTGTCTGCGTTGTAGATATGACAGCAAGTCACAACACTTAGACAGGTGCACTATTTTCTAAACTTTTACTCCATCCTACATTTGTACTTTGGGCAACCATACGTAACTAATGGCATTGATGTACACAGCTGATGCATGCTTGTGTTGCGTTTAGGGAGCTTATATGAAAGTAAAGACACTGCAGGTTATAAAAATCTATTAGACACAATTCTGTCCTTGAATTTGCCAATTATTTAAAAAAAAAAAAAAGCTGCAAACAAATGCACATGGGAAATAAAAAATCCTCGCTGCATGTACCAGCTGAGATTTGGTGGCATTGCTTTTTAATGGGGATAAAACCAAATAAGAATAAGTTACAGAAAATAGCACATCTTTGCAACGTCTTGTCAGCTAAGGAGGGGATTACAGGTGTGCTTTACTGAGACTGGAACAGAGAAGAATCTTTGCAGGCATTCTGCTTTTCTGTTGAGCTCTACTTATTCGCAAGAAGCAGCTACAGAAAAACAAAAATTGAATGTTGGGGCTTTGTCATGGAATCAGATGATGCACTGCAGATTCAAGATCTGAATCAGAAATGAAAAACATGAATTAATCGGTGTTTTTACTGTTTATACACCAATGAAGGAAGGAAGTTTATTAAGCAAAGGTATGTAAGCATTTTTGCTATCATGATTCCCTTAAAAGACTAAAATGAATTTCTGTGTTCAACATATGATGACTATGTAACATTTTTAGAACATTTTGAGACAAGATTTAGTGGCATAAACCTAAAATCTGCAATAGAAAAAATTAGTAAACATTTTAAAACTGCTCCCATGGAATGAAACTCTATATCCATGGGTTCTTCTTTCATACCTTTATGGATAAGCGTCAGTCAAGTTAATATTTCTTTCACTGGCTTTCGATAAGTGACACCAACTGTGGCCCGTGGAGTTACAGTTTGCATGCCTAATGATTGATGACTCTGCCTTACTGAGGGGTGACACTACTTTCACAGATTGTACTAAAACATGTGACCAGTGTTGTCGCTTTTGTAACATAGATAGGTTCCACTTCGACTCTACGAAGCTGGACTTGCCAACACATATGGACACACAAAACTGCTACATAGATGACATTACTTAGTCCAGCTTTTATGAAGTGAGGGAATCAATTAGGTTGTGACTTTGTACTGCAGCTTTTAGGCTACAGTTCTGAATTCCAACTGATATAGGCACAAAGGAGTTGCTAAATTTACGCCACCAAACTCTGTATCATCTAGCTGGTGGTAAAAGGTCATACACCAGGTAAAGAATATGGAATGTTTACCTGTGAAAGCAGACACTGGTCATGAATAAACTGAAGGTTAAAAACAGTCTCTAAAACACAACAAGGTTCTGTACAAGTTGTAAACCAGTTCAATCTTGGCATGAAATTAACACTGGACTTAAAGGCAAACACATCATAGTATTTACATAGTTCTGCTCCTTTCATGTTTCTTTAATGTGAATTTGCATTGAGCATGAAGTAAGTGTTATTTGTGCTTTCACACACTGCTCATTTCACAACATTTCCAGTTGACTAGCCAGCTGATGTGCAGAACATCACGAACAAAACTCAGATCAGTGGATGAAGCCTCATTGCTTTGTTTGGTTTTGTTTATGTCTCTTTGAGAGGTTCGCCCTTGAGTGTACCCGGCGGCCAAACACAATGAACAAGGGTCCATTAATTTGATGCTGAGAAGCTACTCGCAGCTCCTTGCTAATGGCTGATTTCTGCGCCAGTCTGTCAGCCCTTGAGTCACGAGTGGGAGTGGGTAGATGCAGTGTGTTTGTGAGTGTGTGCATATAAAACGTATTGGTGATAGGGGTAGTGGTGCTGGTGGTGGAGGGTTATCGTCCAGGCGGTAAATCTTGATGGATCTTCTCCCTGTGGGCTGTTTGCTGCTCGGGTCTGAGCGTCAGCCTTATCGGCATGTCCATTATTCTCAATGGATGCGATGGAAAGCCAAGAGGGGCTCATTGAGAAACCTTTATTGATATTTTCAGTCTTCATGACACAAAAACGGCAATAAGGAGTAGCAGTGTATCTGTAGAACTGTATTCAGTTTGATGGAAAAGAGGCGCACAAATCCATACAAAGACTCAGAATCGGGTTTGTTCATGCCGTAGCTGCTTGCATTGGAGAGTGATAAATTACAGGTCATCAAGGTGATGAAGCACTGAGCTAGAAACGGGATTATGCCTGTGAGGCGGTGCACCAGGCAGAACACGTGTGAACTGATATATGCTAGTCCCTGCAGTCTGGATAAGAGAGATACGCAGCAGGGCATGTCTCTGCCCGTGACAATGTAAATAGAGGCTATCCACTTACCGGGTGAATGCCGCTGCCTCTCCTCAGCTGAAAAGCTCCAGGGGCCGCGCTGTATTTGAGAAAAAAAAAAAGAAGAAAACACCCATAAAGTGCTGACACAAGTGGATGGTTTTGAGAGGGGTAAGCTCGCTCTTTTCACTCTATCTCTGCTCGCTGAGGCGTCTGTGCTCATGAAGTCGAAAACTTGAGGCGTCTGTGTTTGTCTGGGTGCTTGAGAATTCCCTGGCGAGTTTTAAAGACATTTAACAAACATGCCAGACGTTTTTCAAAAGTGTGCTTTTTTGTTGTAGACTTTTGGAGCCTTGATAGAAGGTCACAATGCCGGTGATGAGCTTTGAGGTGTGAAATAGCAGCCGACATTCTGTCGTGGAGGCTGAACAAAATCATGTACTTGCAAGCAGTAAAACAGTATTGGGACTTTAAGAGAGAAAAACAGCGATACCTTCAAAGGTTTGTGACTTCTTTTGAGGAGTTCTTATGGTAAGCTACAAAAAAATCCCATCACTGCTTTAATGAAATTCTGAAGGCCTCACTTTGCTTCAAATGAACTGGGCCATATTTGACTAAGTATGTGTGAAGGCAAAAGTCATTATATCTCTTCTGAATAGCCACATTGAAAGCTGGGGTGACAAACCTGCTATTATACCCTCCTCTGGGACAAATGACAGGAACCCTGTGTCCTCGTAGTCTTAACAAAATAAATATTACAAATGGGAATAACCTCACACAATTCATGATGGTCTCTCCTTTCACTCCTTTATTGTGGTGTGCTAAATTGTACACAGAAGTGAAGTAATTTTTTTGAAAAATGGAAAATAAACCATGGCAGCAGCCTTGCACAAGAAGGAAACATTGTCTGCTCGTCATTCTAATGCTAGAAAGTGGCTTCAAGAGCTTGTGGCCTTTAGATGCAGAACATCTGCGTTTCATCATGTTTCAAAGTTTTCAGTTTCACATCAAAAGTGCAGGTTCTGCTTATACCTGGAAACACCTCAGTCAAATCTCCCAAACCAGCCTGAGATTGAAGCCATCAGCTCTCATGGGGGATTGTTGCAGCATCAGCATGTTCCAAGCCTTAACGATGAAAAAGGAGCTCTCAGTTTACTAGACGTTCCAATCCCCCCTAATGGCCATTATCTCTGGGTAGAGAACAAAAGAATGAGATCGCAGGTACAAGCGGCTGAAATGAGTTTCCTCTGTAGGGTGAATGAGCTCAACCTTAGAGACAGGGTGAGGATCTTGGACATTCGGAGGAGCTTGGAGTCGAATCAGTGCTTCATCATGTCGAAAAGAACAAGCTGAGGTGGCTTGGGCATCTTACTAGGATGTATTCTAGGTGCACTCCTTTGGAGATTGTCCAGGCAACTGGGCACCCCAGGATTACATTTCTTATGTGGTCTGGGAATACTTTGGAAATCCCCAGAAGGAGCTGGAAAAAGGTGCTGGGGACAAGGATGACTGTATAGTCCCGCTTAGCCTGCTGCCAACTCAACTTGACAGCTGATGGATGGATGGATGGATGGATGGATGGATGGATGGATGGTAGAAGTCTTTAGAAAAGGCCTCATCCTCTTTGATGATTTCCAGGTTGCAAGATAAATAATGTATTTTACTAGTCCACAGTCTGACTGCTCTACAGCATTTATACATAATGAATCATTTGTTATACTTCACCTCATGCACAGCACACTATGGCACATTTGGTGTCGAGACAGGTAAAGATTCTCTACAAATCATGGAAACATACAGTATGTAATGTCTATTATGTCCTTGACAATTATGATGAAGTTACAGGAGTGAAAGTTGGAGAGTTTGGACCTTCTTAATACACCCACAGAGAAGTGTTTCACCGTTGATGGTGGAAATTGAGGAAGTTACCTTTCTTGTCTTTACCGTCCACACCAGTCTCAAGATTCAAACTGACAACCCTCTCTAGCCCTTACAGCACAGTAAGGGCTGTATCACAGTCCACAGTGATACAGTAAAATCCTCCAAGGTGCAGAGCCACAAATTCTACGATCATTCTATTGAAGCTCACAATTAAAACCTAATTGTGTTCAGAAACCAATTCAACAGAGCTCACAGTAGGCAAATCCGGCAGGTTGAAATGAGGTTATTATGCAAAACATAGAAGACAAAGGGAGGCTATTTGCAGTTAATTAACACGGTAATTTTCTTAGTAACTGTCTAATAATTTATACAGCAGAAAGGATGTGGATACTTAGGCTTTTCTGCTTAGTTTTACTGGAGCAATTGCCTCGTTTGTAACTGGGCTTGACCGTTCATTTGTATGATTCTCACACTTTTCCCGGAGAGCTATTGATTCCACACGTCTTGCGTATTGGCATGCACAGGCATGATAATAAGTAAATCCATCTTCTCTCAGTCCCTGCTGAGGGTGTTGCAGACCTAAGGGGAAGAGGTAACACATTCAGGTCTAATTTTCCTGTCTTTTGTTCAGGATTACCATCACATCATCTCTTTCCAGTCCCACCACAGCACCAATGCATGAAGTGCAGGGGGACTAAGATGCATTTGGGATACTCACTGGCTGATGGAACCCAATAATAGAATATATTCATCCATGGTGGTTTAATTATCTTGTAGTGCTGGAGTGGAACAAAGCTAGTTGATGGGATATAAACACTCAAAGATAGAAGTGCACTTCACTTGAGATAGATACACCCGAGCTAATGTAAAAAGGAGATCATTTTGCATTCTTGCCGTCTTAAACACACACAAACCATAAAAAAGAGCGAAGCAGAGACACACTGAAGTATTAAACTAATGCATTCCAGTTGAAATCTTTCCTCATTAATCAAATCCTAAGCTCCTTCTTGAAGTACAAACTGTTTTTATTGTAGTATGTTAGCATACATGTCACCAGTCCATTTGACTTTTGACACCCCATTGGATTTTGAGAGAGTCCCTCACATTTCATTCTTTACTGATTGTGGCTATTTTCGCTGTTCCACAGTAGCATGTCCCAGCACGGAGCTGGTTTCAAGCTGAAATAATGGGCCGTGGACTGTCACCGTGCCCCATGTCACTTGTCATCTGTAGAGACAGGAATGGCATGCATGGTTCCTTTTCAAATATTGGATCGGGCTGAAAATCACTAGCTCTTCGGGGGTGGCAACTGGAGAAATGGAACAAGAAATCCGAAATGTCACTGCCTCTCCTCATCTGTCCAGCAGCATTCTATATTACTTTTTCAATGGCATTTTGTCTCTGCAGGAAATGGCCTGGATGTAAGAGAAACCCATTTGCAAAGGTCACAGCTGGATCATGACAGCCTGGTGGCATTTTTATTCAATCTGCATTTTTAATGTATCATTTATGACATATAGCAGAACAAAGATATCATTTTGTGAAATACCCATAAGTCTTATTTACTCACTGAAGAACTCCACTGAAGTTTGGTGGTGCATGCAGACCAACAACAAAAACATGGACACAGAGACTAACAAATTTCTGTTGTGAAATTCTTGCACTCTATATTGTCTCATTCGCATTACAGTCTGCAAAGAAAAGGTCCAGAAAAATCCTGTCTCGATTAAAAACGCTTATGTCAGCTATTTGTAGCATTTAAGATATAATGATGGATGTATTCGGTATGCAAGTGCATCTCCACAAATTCATTTTTATAGTTGGAGATATAATTACTTGTAGTATACTATCATGTGAAGATTCTTTTGTTTTTATTGTTTCTGGCTCTGATATTTTTGGAAGATACCACACCTTTTTGATCCTACTGATTTGGTTTGGAGCTCAGAGGGTTAAAATTCCTTTTAAATAATGGCACTATTTTGCTTCACTATTCGGACATGAATATTTTGAGCTAAAACCAAAATGCAAAGATGTACCACTGACTGAAGGAGACATTTTTCTTCACTGTGTTTACGGGGATGAACGCTCAGTGATGCAGGGAAAACACCTGCAAACAAAAACATGGACTCAGACACACACGGTTTCCTTCAGCACGCAACACTCAGCTGCACTCAATCCCACTCAGGTGGACTGGAGTGTGAGGCGGAAGAAACGGCGAGTGAACATCCGTCAATCTCTCCCCTCCCCTTCTCTGAGCTGCAGAGGGAAGCCCGGCCAGCAGGACGTGAGGGGAAAGACAACACTCTGGCTGCAGCATCATGTGATATTATCTTCCACAGCTGTCTGATGCAGTTGGGGAGTTCACAGACATAGAGTGATTTGATTTGTTCTCACACTCCACCATCACATTCCAGTAAATCTAATAGCTTTCTTGATATTTGCCTGGAAACAATCATTTTAAATTCTGCATTATGGAAGATTTTGTAGTAGATATTGGGCTGCTTTGTATATGCAATAAAAATGATAGTTTCTGTGTCATGTTTTATATATATATATATATATATATATATATATATATATATATATATA
Organism: Amphiprion clarkii; assembly: GCA_027123335.1. Taxonomy (NCBI): domain Eukaryota; kingdom Metazoa; phylum Chordata; class Actinopteri; family Pomacentridae; genus Amphiprion; species Amphiprion clarkii. The sequence goes on along the minus strand of CM049578.1, from coordinate 31,081,421 downwards.
TATATATATATATATATATATATATATATACACATATATATATATATATATATATATATATATATATATATATATATATATATATATATATATATATATATATAAATTCTTGAATTCTGAATGTATGGAATGAAAGTCTGAATATATATAATGAAAGTCTGAATATATATGTATATATATTAGTGAAAATGCACTGTGAAAAATCTGTAAAATTATTGTACGAATACATTTAAAAACTAAAAACTGTGAAATAATGGTAAATAGCTGTAAAAATAATAATCTTCAAACTATTTACATACAGAAAAAACTAATTTTATGTGTCACACATTGTAAAGGCACAAATTAATATTTCTAAAATATATATAGATATTAGATATTTTACATTTATCAGGTAAATTAGTAATTTTTGTGCTATTTTACCAGATATTATTTATAAATTTAACAACATGGGGAAAATCATTAACACAATATTGTTTTAATTATTTATATTTTTTCCCTGATTTAAATACAGAAAAAGGGAGACTTTCATGGAGACATTTTTAAGGGTTAACATGTAAACTATATTTTTTGCATGATTTTACTAGGTATTACTTCTATTTAACAAAACAGGGAAAATCTGAAAATAACAATAAATTACAATTTAAAAAAATCAACTTTTACAGTGTAGCTTTTTAAATTCTCTTGCAGAAAACACTGAATGACAGAACATATGTTGTCAAAATAACAAAACTCAGGTGCATTATGAACCCACTTTGTACTGTGTGTGATCTGTGAGGGATAAATCAGAGGCTGAGTCAGTCATGACAAACATAAGCCCCATTACAAAAAGTTTCAGATGCTAAAACCTTTGGCTGCAGGCCATCTGAGCGTGGGCGCATCAGCTGTGTTTTGAGCTTTTGCAGCATGAATGTTAAACAAAGTACTGAACAAAGTAATTATGGCCTGAAGCTCCAGAACATATCGGAAAGGCTCCTGCTAACTGCAGGCTAACTAAAAAAATTAACAAAGAGGTGGAATGCGAGTGGAGCTGGAACAAGCCATACAATCGTCTCTGGTATCTAACTACAACACACAACTTAAATGGGTGAATTTTTAAAGGATCACCTCCTGCCCAGTTGTCATGAACGTGGAAATTAGCCACGCAGACCAAAAACATTTTTGCACCAGGCTGCAAACATTTTACTCCTTTTGTAAAATTGCATGTTTTAACATTGAAGCCAACAGGGACTGGAGCCAGCCTCAAGTGGACAGTAGGAGGAACTGCAGTTTTTGGCACGTCAGTGTTGTTAGGCGTCACATTTTTTTCAGAAGCAGAAGTTGTTACTTGTTCCATACATTCTATCACTGTGTCTGGAGCAAACCACATCTGGTTTTTCTTGCACTTGCATCACGTTAACACATCCGTAGAGTTATGGAATGCATACTTTTTTTCACTCTCATGCATTATTTTCTTTTTTCTTGGCCGTGCAGAGATTTTTTTAAAATCATGAAGCATTGCCTATATGGTAATTCAATCATTTCTTTTCTTTGTATGACACAGTAAGAGACACTGAAACTATAAAATGTTGACAGCTAATCACTAATACATGTAACAGACGCTGATATGAAAATGTTCGACACGCAGGGAATCAAACCAATAACCCCATGTGTATTGGCGTTCTCACTGAGCTACATAGAAATAAAGAGCTCTGCACAGTATGAAGCTGAAGTGACTCTCTTGTCATCTCTCGCTCCGCTTTTTGTTCAATATGTATTCAGAAAATTAATATTCATCTCATTTTTCCAACCATCCTCACGCTTCTTCTGCAAAAAATGCAAGAGATTACGTAACACTAAATATCTTTTGTGGCTAAGGAGACTGGAAAGAATGAACAGTGTCAGAGAGCAGAGGTGTTTCTAAACCTCCATTCAGTGGAGTAAAAAGCTTATACAACATGAAAACCCACGCAGCACAACACTGAATAGCTGATAAGACTCTAGTCTTATCCGGCGCAATATGGTGCCAGTGTTGTTTTCTTCCTGCAGGGAGGAAAAAGTGTGCGTTTCCACATTTAATAAGACTGGAGTTTGACAGCAAGACTGTGGGTTTAAATCTCTACATCTCAGTGAACATGTTTTAGCATTAAAACTTGAAGCTGGATTCTGTTTTGCTTCTAAATTTTCATCTACATCACATATACATCATGTTTCTGTAATGAGTTAATCCACCAGTATGTGCAACTTCTTTTATCAAACTGATATTTTTAATGCTAAAATATAATTACTGTTGTTATGCAGGAATTTTCAAATGTACTGTTTTACAAAAAAGCAGAAAAAAATTAAAACACATTATTTTTTTTGAGATGTCAAACTATAGTTATTTGCTTGGATTCCTGAACAGATAAATTCATTTTAGTGCTTGTTTGTTATTCTTGATTAATTTCTGACTTCTCAGAGAATTCCAGCGTGCTGGCTCAATTTGAGTAGAAAAATCAGTTTGAAATTCCTCACTCCTGTTCAAAATGGTGAAGCGTAGGGAACTCACTGAGAAAGGCAGAGCCCAAATTAAAGTACTTTGTGATACTAACTGTACATAATGTAAATATTATTACTACTATTTTATTATTATTTTTTGACTATTACTATGTTTATTGCTACATAAGCTGCTGTAACAATGTGAATTTCCCCTGGCGTGGGGAGAAATAAAGGACTATCTTATCTTATCTTACACTCGATTGTTTTTGAGACAAATAGGGCAAGACATAAGGTCTTCTCACAGTGTGGTCAGACTCGACTGCAGAGACTGGTGCTTGCAAAATGTGCCAAGGAAGAGACCGAAAATGAAAGCTAACTGAAGCAGATGTCAGGCACCTCAAGATTTGAAGTAGTGGAGGCAGAAGGAAGACCCCTGCTGATCTTCAGGCAGAGATTAATGCTTCTAGATCAGAATCTGGGGAAGTCTCCAGAATGACCATAAGCAGACGACTGAAGGAACAAGACTTAAAGGGAAGAATAGCTGCTAAAGAAGTCATTATTGAGCGCTGCAATCATCCAAAAATGCCTAAAAACGTATCTGAGGGTCGACACTGACAACAAAGTGGACTGGGTAAGGAACTCTGGCGCTCTCTACAGGAAGAGCCAGAAATAAAAAAAAAAAATAGGTACAGATTCTACGAGGTTCCAGGATGAGCTGAAAGTTCAGCTGCTAAATAAAAAAGCGGATCGATTGATGAGTATTGATCAGCATTTACAAGACATGCTTGAGCTCGTAGTGGACATAGACGTTCTTGGCATTGTTGTAGACCTGTGGGTAGTGAGCAATCAGAGTGTCCTGAAAGCCAATGTAGATGTTGCAGATCTTCCAGACCTGCTGAGGTCCAGCCAGTGCCATCCTTTATGGAGGCAAGGTAAGGCAAGTGTATTTGTACAACACAATTCATAAAAAAGGCAATTCAAGGTGCTTTACAATGGCAAATGCATGTTGTAGGCTGAAAGTAGAGGACACCAACAGGCTGAAAAAACTGATCCACAAGGCCAGTGATATTGTTGGGGTGGAGCTGGACTCTCTTACAGAGGGGCCTGAGATGGGAGGATGCTGTCCAAGTTTCATGTCATCTCGGACAACGTCTCCCACCCACTCCACGGCATGCTGCTCAGCCACAGCAGCTCATCCAGTAATAGACTCATCCCACCAAGATGTACCACAGAGCGCCACAGGAAATCATTCCTGACTGTGGCCATCAAACTCAGAGGTTCAGATATTCTGAGCCAGTAGTCACACTGAACTCATTATGTTCCACTGCAACAGCTGACTAACTTTTCACTTCACCTCACTTCTTGAGTTAACACTAAATTATGGGCAATAACGCTATTTATTACACTGTTTACTTACACTACCGTTCGAAAGTTTGGGGTCAACCAGACAATTTCATGTTTTCCATGAAAATTCACACTTTTATTCATGTGCTAACATAACTGCACAAGGGTTTTCTAATCATCAATTAGCCTTTCAACACCATCAGCTAACACAATGTAGCATTAGAACACAGGAGTGATGGTTGCTGGAAATGTTCCTCTGTACCCCTATGGAGATATTCCATTAAAAATCAGCAGTTTCCAGCTACAATAGTCATTTACCACATTAACAATGTCTAGACTGTATAGCTGATTAATTTTATGTTAATTTCATTGAAAAAAATGTTTTTCTTTCAAAAATAAGGACATTTTTAAGTGACCTCCAACTTTTGAATGGTAGTGTACATTTTCTTCTTAGAAAATGCATATTTTACATGTATGCTTATACTGTTTATATTTTTAGGACACATGGGAGAAACTTTAACATTAGAAATATTCACTCGGGTATCAATAAAGTATTTCTGATTCTGACTGAACTGAATTTCTCCACTCTAGCTGAGTTAGTTTAGATACCAGTTACAGATGAAAGCAGCTACGTTTTATTCATTATGAAAGGATGAGAAAATTCTGCTATTCACATTGAGGAATCTGTCATCAGTCAAGGATCCAGATACTTTGAAAAATGACTTTCCCTCTTTGTTATTTAGTTTTCCATTTGAATGAAGGCGCCATCTTAGTTTCATAATGGGTTATTACTTTACACTGCTCTCCATGTTTGATCCTTCGGATATTGCACTGATCCTTGCTCCTCATGAACATATTTTTATTTAAAACTACAAAACACTTTTGACTTATGGAGGATATTGTAATTATTAGTGTTTCTTTTTTTCTCTCTGTGAATTGCATTGCAATCATTTTAAAAGATTTTAGAAGTTCCGCCTTTTAAGTATACCGTCCTCCTGAAAATCATATGGGAAACAAGCAGCCGACGCCACAGCTGAGCATTTCCACATTAAGACTGCAGTGTACTAATGACAGTGTCAGAAACACATCTCAACAAAAAAGGCACAAGTAATGTCAGCTTGCAGGGTGGGACATGCTGTGTATCACTATTCTTCTTTACTATATTTTGTTTTTGTTTGAACATGAGTCGTTTTACAGCACTTTAGCAAAGACACAACAGAAAGAGCATAAACAACTTCTAAATATGTAACTTTAACACACAAAGATGAGATTTTAGAGGTTTATTCAGTGACCGGTGAGGAGCTTTAAGTGTTGTGCCTCCTCCTAGTGATCCAGCTTGAAAAAAAACAAGAAAAAAAATCCACTTGGGAAACACGGACATTTCTTTTGCCCAATATAAAGTGCTTTTCCCGTGGCTCTGCTGGCAGTAGTCAGTGCCTCAGGGCTAAATGATATGTTCTGTTGACTAGTGTCAGCCAAGCCTGGCTCAGTATCCTGCAGGGAAAAGTGAAACCCTGCTACTGCAGAGTTACAGTCTGTCTCCTCATGTGAACCCACTCTTTGTAGTCACAGTCACTGAAACATGACATCATCCAATTACACCCAGCTATTTCCCAGCAGTTATTAAATACTGGGAAGATCTTTAATATTTTTCTGTTTTATCGCATTCTTTATTTATACCCTCCCTTGACTTTTCGTTCTTATTTCTTACTATCTTTTGATCTTTTCCCCACGAACTGACATCTCTATTCTGCACCGTTGCAGCGAGTCTCATTCCCCTCAGGGATCAATAAAGTTTATTTGTCTTATCTTGTTTCTCCAGGGAAAGTTGACTGAGCATGGATTTCTTTTTAACACTCATGTGATCAGGCTCAGTCACCGTTAAACAAATTCACGCCAGGATGCCACGTAATAAACCCGCGGTCTGTTGAACACTGACTGAACAGCTCCACTGGAGCAGGTTTTTCTACTTTGCTCAAGGGCATTCTGACACGATAGCTGTTGATGTGGCGGGAGGTGTTTCTCATCCGAGTTTTAATTTGGTTATTTTTACATTTTCACTCAAGTTTGCAGACTTATAACATTGGAGTTGCTTCTATAAGATGTGGACTAAACTGCATTCATTGCATTTACTTTTACATCTCTGCTATATGGTGCAGAAACTGAAAATACAAGCAGTTCTTGCCCTCTTCTCCTCTTTACACTGCTTTAGATTAGGTGCACATGAGCTGGTTACATGCAGTTAAGGATCCTGTAGTCTTAAAGAGCCAGACTATTCTTCACTGCTGACATGGTGATGTGGATAATCATGGTCTTGTCCCCTTAAAACAGTGACAGTAGAATTTTTATGGATGAATATTTGCATACAGGAAGGCCAGCGCTGTCATTAAAGTGGATAATTCCCTGAAAGAATCCACCTGATTTATTGCATATTCCAACTCACTGTATCAAAATTGAACATTTTAAGCGTGTAGGTTGCTGCTCGAAGGTTATCGTTGTTTCAAGAAGGTGGAGGAGAATTTGAAAAAGGTAACACGCAGATAGAGGAAGGAGAGGAGTGAGGTGTGTGAAATACACGGCGTAAATGAAAAGCACATACCTGCAGTCTACATCTGCTGAGTCAGGTCCAGGGACAGTAATTCATGCCTTTACTTTCTAGTGTCGGAAATTGTCTCAACACCAACCTCAGACCTCAGGAAAAAAATTGTGAGACCACCATTGTTTTCTTTCTACATACAGTTACTGTTACATGCACAATACAATACAAATGTGTCACAGCTACAGTGCACAAGACTACAGTCAGAATCTCTGCTACAGAGCAGGTGGAGCAGCTCCTTCAGTTTTTGTACTAAATGCAGTGGCACAGATTGGAGCTGGTGCATTCACAGCTTTGTGTTGCTCTGACTCATACTGTAGTCACAACCAGCAGCAGTCTGCTACATAATACATGGTACTGTATGATAATATGGCTCAGCTTTTCTCTGTGGTGTCAGAGGAAATGGAAAAGTCATTGCAAGGTAATGCAAAACGTAATATGAGGTAACACAAAGGTGATCCTCCAACCACTCGTTCTATTTTAGAGCTTTATTGTATAGTAAAAAGGGCTCTACTTGTAATAAATGCTGGTTTTACCTTTGAGCACGTTGTAACAGTACAAGTGTAGTAAGATACCTACACAGCAGCATTTTAAAACCATAACATTTAGTTTTTTAGAGACGCATTCATGCGAAGGAGAACAATCTGGCCCAGTGAACGAAATGCAAAAATAATGAGCTATTTTTACCTGAAGATTGAAGCACAAAATCTGGGTGAAAAGGAGCATTTCTGTTTTGGTTGCAAGTGTCTTTAACTGCACCCATCAGTGGCGTCACGGTGCACTGATCACACCCTGAAATATATTTGCACATCGCTGCAGCAAGATGAGGAAGCAAACCACCAAAAGCCGTTAAAAAAGGAGTCTCCTCTTCAAACTATTCTGGGTGAATTTTTCTTTATATTTGTTAACAAACTTAATGATATGCCTTACTTAGTGACATTTTCCTTTCCCTCCCAAAACAGTGTTTCAGAGCACAACTCTTGCAGCCTGCTCAGTGGTAATGATTTGTTACAGATGTGGATTTTAAACTTGGTCGGGGTCCTTCCAGCACAATTCAGTCTTGCTGTGTTAATCGCTGTCTGAGTCTTAAAAATCTGATAGATACTCTGTGAGAGAAATCACAGCCTGCTGTGCCTGGTGGTGAAGTGTTCCTGCACTTTCAGACGTATAGAGATTGTAGACACATAGCATTGTAAGTTATTATAAAAGATCCATTCTCGACACAACAAACCTCTCATCTTATAATCTTGATATCTAGTCATCGGATTACTTGCCTTTAAATGTTTTCAAATGCATTTATTGACACGTTTCATCCCATTTTTATAGGATCCTCTACAGATTGCAGAGGGTTTGATTAATTTTATTGTGATATTGTATATATGTACACAGACTGTATTGTATTAATGTACACAGATTACTTTTGTTTTGACTCATCCAAACACCAAAATTGAAATCAAACCACAAAAACCCTATGGCGCACACACAGACACACACACACACACGCACACACTTTCAAAACCTAAACTTGAGTACAAATGAGATGGAGCCCCGACGCTCTCCATTTGGCTTCAGTCTGACCTCTGCAGTGTGACATTTCTCCAGTGTATTTCTCATTAACCCGCTGATATTTAGACTTTTTGGAGTTAGCTGCTCTTTCACAGCACCGACTGTATCTGTAATTAATCAGTGGAGATCAGATAAGCATCTAGGGCCAGACTCAGGCGCATGAACTCATTTAGCAACTCACAAATCTGAACCTATTCTGTATTCTTATAGTTTCAGTTTGGAACAGGTGCACAATGCATTTCACTGCGCATTATACTATGTATAATAGTGTTTGTGATAAATAAAGGTCTTGAATCAAACCAGCATATTGCGATTCATACAGACTTTACTTTAGGTTTTGTGAAATGTTTTCCCTCATCTTTTGATTCGTCCAACAATCAAAGTTTGATGCATTTTTGGAATTCTATTTCACCTATGGAACAGTACAAACAAACCGTACAGCATATTGGGAAATGTGCTTATTTGATTTCTTTCTTAAAGTCATATGAAAATATTTTCACCAGTTTCCTGTTCTTTCATTAAGTGTGAAGCTGTAGCTGGGAGGCGTTTGGTGTTACTACTGAATACTGCATGAAGCACAAAGGTAGAATGTGGAGGCAGTTTATTCCCAAGTCAGGTCAAATCAGCAGCTAACTTTGTTGCTGCTGGTATGTTAAGTTTCTGCTTGAATTGTTTTGCGAATAACTGAATTTAAAGCAGTGGAAAATAGAGTTACACGTTATATTTAACTGTATGTGTTTGTTGCATATTTATTGGATCTTGTTTCAGGTGAAAAGATTGGCAGTTGAAATTCTAAGCACATATGTATGGAAACCCTGTGTCCAGTGCTAAGATGACAAAGAAATGGTGATTTGAAGAAGTTTCTTCAACAAGGACCATTTCCTTGAAGTTACAGGCAGGAAAACTTGCAGTAGTTTTACAAATAAACCCGTCTACAGACATGTTGCATAAACATACAAATAAAACCTCATTGCAACAACACAGGAATGACTAGCAAATGTGTACAAGCTGACAGTGTTGGATCGGTGTGACTGTGCTCTGCTTATAGACAAAACCACAAGTCTAACAAAACACCTTCCTATCACTCCACACATAGTTGGTGTTAAAATTGACATCACAGAAAAAATGTGAGATAATCAGTCATTGATCAGTGATTTGCTGAAGTTCCCTCAACTGGAATGAGGAAAAACTAAGTTATTCGCTGTCAGTGAGTGCAAAGCATCCCAGACTAGGAGATGGAGCCACATTTACAGATCACTAATTGTGTAATCTTAAGTCAAAACAAACAACCACAGCAGTTTTAAATAATTTTAAACAGTGTGTTTCTAATGATTTTTAGTGGAGATGGAGATAACATTTGTAGCTGAGGTTCAGAAGCACACCTCAATCCCCCCCCTTCCTGCCGTACGTCTATACATACCTCTTTACCCTTCCCACTTGTTTGTTCTCGCTTCTCGTGCCCCATCAACCCACCCTCCCTATATTTCTGCCTCCTTTTCCTGTCTCTTTTCCTAGGGGGTCCGCTGGCTGATCTTCGACTATGCTTTATCTCCACTCTGCATCAGCTCAACTTAGTCATCACCAACATAACAATCAGTGGTGTGGTCCTTGCTAGTGAAATGATTTTTGGATGGGACCAGAAATGAGTACATTAGAGGGACAGTGTAGGTTAGATGTTTTGGAGATAAAACCAGGGAGACCAGACTGATTTTGTTTGGACGTGTAGAGAGGAAGGATAGTGAATATATGGGTAGAAGTGAAAAATGTTGGAAAAGGCAGACTTTGGAACATCACCCGTAAATCTGAGCCCTTGAAAACAAATTCACGAACTGCTGATTAATCCCATCAGCACCAGGTGAATCTCCTTTTATATCACAGCATAGCGGAGCTTTAAATCTGCAACAACATTTCCTATAGTTGTGATGCATTTCATGTCAACTGGCAATGATTGGTTTTCCAGAGCTGAAGAGTAACTGCAAAGACGAAGAAAGCTACAGTAACTTACAGACAGCACAGTATGATGGACTGGGGAAGATGAAGAAACATCCAACAAAAGTTGGCCATATGGAAAATAAACTCAACATTTAGTGGAAAGACTGCAGTCTGAAAAAGAAAGAGCAACTCATGTGACTTTAGGATGTGTCAATAATGTTTGTGTAATTGCTCAACAAAAGCTCCATCCTGCAGATCCCCCTCTAGTACTAGCTTCAAACCCACAGAAACAAGAACCGTGTTGATCTTATTAATCTTTTACAACGAAAACAAATAGTGCAATTTCCAAAATGTTGAACTGTCTCTTTAAAACAGTTCACAGTCGCATTGCTGCAACTCCAAATTCTGTGCACGTTGCTCCTCTCCAAACTGAGAGATATTTTCATCAGTAAATCTGTCATGCAGCTGAAGTGGACTGTTAATGTCAGCCTCGTTAGCACATACGTTCTGTAATTGCCCAACATTTAGAAGAACCGAATTCCATTTAGTCAAAGCACATCTGAAATCTTGAGTCTTCTTTGCTACTAATTAAACAATAACACCAACTACGTCCCTGTATGGTAAGCTAAAAGGTTTCACATTTGTTCCTGGTAAACACAGCTTTACCAGACTGTGTCATGCCACTCGGTGCCTGCTGAGAGTGAAACACAATATTCAGGAGAAAAATAAACCTGTCTATTAGATGACACTTTGAGACAAGAAAGGGCGCTCGCAGACGCTGCAGCGCTGCATGGGTGACAAATTGCCTCCTTTAGCTTTAGCAGATCTTATCTGAAAGGACGAGATCTCATCTTCTCGCTTCTTTTATCGACTATCAAACTCATTCTCCTGAAGGCGGCCTCTCGGCTGCAAAAACATGACAAACACTATCAGAGCAACTCTGGGGAATTTCGGAGCAGATTGGGCACGATATTAAAGGTCATCTCATTTTGCTCTGATTAACTCACTCCCTTGTCTTTTATACTCTGGCGAGGCAATAAATCTTTTCGTCCCGTTTTCCTGCAAACTCACTCACACACGCACGCCTACAGTCTTAATCAATCTTGCGTTTTGTGAGTGTAATGGTAGGATGTGTCTGAATTACAGTTCCCCCCTCTGGAAAATGTTAATAGAAAATCTCCCCTCTCATTCCCCATAGTGAAACTAAATTGGTTGAAGTCCAAACAGAGCATTTGTGTAGAGGAAATCCCTCTCAAAGCTCCAGAGTTTACTACCTCCACTCCATTACGCCTAATGATGGACTCCTAATATCCATCTTGTTGAAAGGTACCTCTTGATAAACGCATGCATTCGACTGTGCAGTTTACGCTGAGGAGGCAGACTAAAATCGATAGCGTTATGTGCTTTAGTTTGTGGTAAATTATTGAACATTTGATAGTGTCCATCTGTTTAGCTGCATAAGATATATATATATATATATACATATATACAACCTGCTTAACCTTTTTATAGCTTAAAGTCTGAGTCTGGCCAAGTTTTACTTTTACACGACAGCCTCTTCAGTCCTTCACTGCATTAAAATTATGTCCTATCATTTTAAATTTTGATGGGACTGATTTCTTCTCTTGTGACTGTCAATTATTCTGTGCTAATTATTCAGTGAAATGCATCCATCCCCTATCCAGCAAAAAATGTAGCGACATATCGATGAATATAGGAACATATCCTGAGAAAACCAAAGAATTCCAATGTATTTATGAATCTAAAGTTTAGTTAAATCAAATTCCCCACATAGTTAATCTCTTCAGTGAAAACAGGGTGGTATTGTATATTTAGGAAATGTTGGATACATGTGTTCTTGAAGGCGTTTGATGTCATTTTCAACTGAATTTAAGGTATCAAGTCATGGATGGCAGACACATTTTTACAGTTCAGCTCAGACTAAACTGGAAACTATCTTCTCAGAGTTACAGAAATGAACTAAAAAATACACAATTTAACTCTGTGCAGTCTTGGCCAATATTATGATCTTTTCTGTGTAAATATTTTTCACACATTCAGTGCTACTTGAATATGGATGCTGCAGTGACATGCTGTTATGGTGAGATTATATGTAAGTCTGCTGCCCGTAGAGCTTCATCACATATTCAGCTGTGATTATTCCTTCATATTCCATTCCTTCCAAGAAGCCCCTAATTATTTATCTTTAAGCCTTAATTAAAAGTAAACCTGTAAGTTGAATAAATCTGGGTCATTGGTACTGAAACCCAGAGACAGAAATTCAATGCAGCACTGGTATTAAACCTTTGTGAAAAAGTGAAGCACCTCGGAGGCATCTTCATTAGACCTCACATTAGAAACATAACTGAGAGTGTATTTAATCATTCAAAGACGATAACTAAAGTGCATTTGTTTCTCTGTGAAGCCACTCGCCAGACACTAACCCGATTTAATTACCAGCAGGATTGACTAATGCTCTGCAGTCAGGACTACAACTGCTTTCAAACACAGCAGCACATGTACATTACAGGATTTGTAAAGTTTCTGGGTACTTGTCTGCTTTAGGATGGATTTTAAGATCCTTTTAGTGGTTTATAAAACTCAAAAGGATCCTGTCTGTTCATCAGACTTACTTTTATCCCATGAACCTTCCACAACTCTCAGATCTTCTGATATCAATGACAACCAAAGTCAGAACAAAACCCAACGGCAGGGCATCGTTTTTATTATTGTGATTTCTAGAACGGCCTTCCTGAAGAACACTGATGTTTTTGTTTGTTTGGCCTTTTTGCATTTATTATAGCACACAGTGGAGAGAGAGAGACAGGAAACATGTTGAGAAGAGTGGGGGAAAACCATGCAATAGATGGCCATGGGTTAGACTTGAACCCATGGCCGCTGCATCAGGACTATAGCTCTTGTTTATTGGTCACCCACTCAACCTGCTGAGCTACAGGGGCACCCAATGCTACTTTTAAAAGCAAACTCATAATATTAATCCATTATTATTCTGCTGTGTCCTCACTGTATTTCTGTATGTGACACTGTTTCAGTCCTTTTTTATATCATAGTGTTTTTTTGGGGGGGGGAATCGGGGAAGAGAGAGGTGAAAGGGTAGCGTTTTTATTTTATTTTGTTCCAACAAGCACTTTGCATTCCATTCCATTTGCACAAAAAATGGTATACAAATAAAGTGGGATGTATTGATGGATTGGAGGCACACACTGCAACGTACGAATGTTTTTAGGAGACTGGGCTGCACAGATGAAAGCCTAATTTTATGTGTTTTCATATATTAGTGGCGTTAGCCTTCTGTCGCATCCTGATTTACTGTTGTATATTGTTTTCAACATTAAGTCGGTAAAATGCATCTAACATCATGAATTATGAATGAGATTTCACAGATTTTTCTGGTTTAGTAAACACTGATGGTAAGCTTGTTGTTGCTAATACAATTATGTTGTCACCCTGCTTTTCGATAAAGTGGGCTACCGCCTTGTTACATTCATTTTTTCCGACGTTTGCTCTATAACGGTGAATAATTAATATGTTTTAACCTCACGCCAACATTTAACAGTCTGTCCTGCTTGCATTAAATGTCTTTACTGGTTGTTCAGGCAGATGAAAACATAAATCTGCTTAAATTTTACAGTCTTAAACATATTATGTGCTCTTGAGGAGACTTGTGTGTGCCACAGTGGCAGGGGAAGAGATTTCAGAGAGCATCAATCCATCTTCAGACCCTCCTAATGGGAGTGTTTTTCCAGTGCTCTGGCGGATCCATTAGGCCATTAGAGGCTGCCGTATCAGTGTGTGGGTTATGTGTGTGCATAAAATCTTCTGTCTCCTCCTTGTGCAGGTAAACAGCCCTTGTTCCAGCGTTGCGATGCCTCCTCAGCCGTCAGGTTCCTCCCTGCAGCAAATCCTTCCCCGAGGATCGGCAGACAGCCTCGGCTTCATGCCGCTTCCCCACATCTCCTGTCCTCTCATTCCAAATGACAATAAAATAATGGCAGTTGAATAGCTAGTTGATAGCGTAATCACATGCTGCCTCGGGACAATAGGCGCACGGCTGGTCTCTGGTGGCTACGTTAGAGAGGCAGATAAGTGAATGTGTTCCTCTCGAAATAGTTGCCAGGATGCTGATTGTGCTCGCTGCTGAAGTGCCACTTTGTCTTGAAGCGGGGCGAAGAGCCGCGTCGTGAAATTCACTTGTCTTTTTTACCGAGATTTGAAGAATTTTGTTTTCACGGAAATTGAAAACGCTGATGTTTTACTGCGATTGTGCCATTTCGCCGTGAAAAATGACTTGGGATGACTTTGAACGGGGTCGTGAGTTCACAGCTGTTCTGCAGGGGAAGCTTTTATTTATTGTTTCGCCTGCGGAGGATTAAAAGTGTCATCTCAATACCTACTTTAAGAGATACAAGGCGTAAAGAATTTCACAGCGAAATGTGAGATCTGTGCATCAGCCTCAAGGCCTAAACGAATGCTGATTGTTTGATCCAATTTAGTCGTCCAGTCGGTGCTCCTTCTTCAGGTTTTCTCTTGTTTCATTTCTTTTGTTTGTGGCTTCTCATGAATATAATTTTTAAATGTTCACTCTTACCAACAAAGTAACTATATACTTACTTTGACAAGAGATTGTCACTGTTACTGTTTAGATGCAGCAAATAAGTTTTTTTGGTTTAAATGGAGCTTTTCTTCCCTGGGAATCATTAAACTCAAGCAACTGCCTCCATTTTCCATATAATTAGCAGAAAATAACATACTGTAGTTGTAGAAAACTTTAGTGGAACCTATAAAATAATGAAAACAAACTGCATGAAGTTGCATCTGGAGAGAAAAGCTGCAAAACTGAACCTAACAAGTGGTGCATGTTGTGCTGTTCAAGAAATAAAACACATTTTTTACATCCTAGAGGTCAATGACAACACTTTTAAACAACACTGCAACACTGACAGTTACACCGTCAGTCATTATTAAGCAGAATTGCTTCCCTTTCAGCCTCAAAATCACAGAAATATTGTCCCGTGCAAGACCACTACAAAAGGTTTTGCTATCTGCTTACAGTTGCACAAATGGACTACAGTAAATGCACATTTTTAACTCTGTGGAGTCTTGGCCAATATCATGATCGCTTCTGTATAATTTTTTTTCAGCTCTACCAGTGCTATTTGGATATGGATGATGCAGTGACATGTTATGGTGACTAAAAGATTATATGTAAGTCTGTTGCCTGTAGGTCTTCATATATACCCAACTGTGATTATTCCTTCATATTTCATTCCTCCACCTTTGATTTCAAGCGGCACCTATTTATGTACCTTTAATCCTACCTTTAATAATTTATATAAAATATTACCTATGTACAGTTCTCATGAAAAACATAATTAAATATAGAGATCAAAACTATTAATTCTACCTGACTGTAAAACTGTTTATTTCTGCTATTAAATTGACGGTTTTAACATGGCGTTCTATAGGCACTGACTCGCTTTTGGAGCCAACCTCAAATGGACATTCTGGGAACTGCAGTTTGTGCCACTTTTGTGTTTGATTACTTTGCTCTGGAACAACTGCAGGAGGGCAAACAGCTTCTGCCAGTAATATGAGATGAACATAACATTATATAACATGAATCCCCTGTGTTTATTTAGGTCAAACATGCAGATTCCTCCACTAACTACAAAAACTAGGATGTAATACCAGAATGTGGACTAATATGAATTAATATCGTCTTTTCAGCTTCATTTCTTGAACTTGTTGCAGTAAATTCCACATATTAGTATTTTTTTAACCTCCTGCTCCTGTGTGTAGCAAAGATTTCCAATAAAAATGCAGTCCTCTACTGTATATCCTTAAATTTTGGTATTTAATTATAGTAATTTTTTGGCTTTTCCAGATTTCTGTTCAGTGCAGCTTCAAAGCAAAAGTCTCTTTGCTGTAGCAAAGTAATAATTAGAAATGCACCATGACATTACTGTTGGGGACGCAACAGATTTTGACCCATAACCGGTAGCTTGTTGTCAAGGCTGTTTGGACTTTTAGAATTGTTTATCACATGCATTTTTAAAGATATTTCCTGGTTCAAGTTTTGCATGTGTCACTTACATCTATTGAAATATTCATGTGCTCCTTTCAGAAACAGCAGGAGGTCAGATTGTGGGAGTTGCTGCTCTGATAAAAACACCGGACCGACTCGCTGTCAGGGCTCTCAGTGAATGTCGGTGACTTCTCGTATGTCCGGAGAGAGATGAGGAGCCACGGTCCACTTTTCCGCGGCTTATGAGTGCACTTTTATGTTCAAACTACAGAGCTGCTGAAGTGTTGCTGGGAAGGTCTCCAAGCAACTGTCAAGCCCCCCGCTGAGGAGAGCCGACCATGTGCAGGGTTAGAATTAAGTCACTTGTCCCAAATTAACTAAGCTACAGATGAATTAAGCATGAATATCTCTCCTTGGTTAGCCGTCCACAGAGAGGAACACTTACTTCTGTCAGTGAGACACAGTTATCACAGTCAAATTACTGCTACTGGAAAGAGGCTGCTGTGATTGTGATGCTTTGATAATGTCAGAAGAGTAATTAGTTTTTGTTCATTTGTGTGTGTTTCTGTTTGTTACTGTACGTGCAATATACAGTAAAAAAATAGAAATACATACATAGTATATACACATAAAAATAAAGACGTGGCTTTCATGTCAGTCATGTGGGTGGAAGCTGGATAATGTATCACCTGAAAAGCAAGCAAGAGCATCATTAACTGCGCAGTTCTTCCGTTTAGGCCCGATAAGCTGGTACCATTACACGCACGACTTCCTGTGAGCTGCAGGATTTTCCTGGAGCCGCCAGACGTCAGAGCATTATCCTACTGTCCACCCTCTCACACTTTGACATGTGTTCCCGAGAAGTGTGCAAAGATTCACGGCTGTCCTACTCTATAAAAAGCAGCGAGTGCCCCGAGGGCTCTCTTGCTCTCACGAACTGAGCCATTTCCCTGTAGGTTTGCGTTCCTGGTGACTTAGCTGGAAGTGACAAACAGCAGCTCATACTGAAAATACAGTGACTAAAGCCTGGAAGTAATGTGTGTTCGCTTGAAAATCGGGTAGCAATCAGGAGCGAACATGAAAATCCCCGCCTCATAGAAGATACAAAGGGAAACTTTGGGCTGAAATAAAATGAGTTTGACACCACTGTTCTAAAGAGAAACTATCAAAACTGAATTCAAACCAGTAAGAAAGCTTATTGCGAATCTTAGAAGGACGACAAACAAGGCTTCATGGGTTCATCAGTGTCTGTTTTAGGATTATGTTGCTATACAAACCCTCTTATTTTATTATTTCCGCTTTGCTACCTGTTTCGTATTTCACAATGTTTCCGTTGCCTCACTTTTCCAAACTTTGCAAATGAAAGACCATTAGAAATGTTGTGTGCATTAAAAAGAACATCTAATACTATATGTATTTACAGGTAAACTGCATTTACTTATCAAGCTAATTTAACTTTTAGAATCACAGTTTACCAGCTTATTACAGTTAGTAATTTATTGTATCAGTTCAGCTACAGGATGCTTGTAGGCTACAAGTAGTTTTTTTTGGTTCCCTTGTAAATATGTAGGTAGGTACTTTATTGACTCCAAGGGAAATTCAAGAAACCAGCAGCATATTAAATATACAGAATAGACAGAAATAAGATATAAGAGCACACAAGAGATATAAAAATAAAAAGGCATAATTCTGTACAGAATGTGTACAATAAAGCTAAAAAAAAATCGTGTAGATGAATGAGTATGTAGTCATGATAACATAAACACTTCCTCATCAAAAGCTTGGTTTGTAAGTTGGTAAATGAAATTATTTCTCCACCAAAGAATGGTGGAGTTATGTGACCATCGGCTGTCTGTCTGTCTGTCTGTTAGCAACATTACTCAAAAAACGGAATAGCGGATTTGGATGAAATTTTCAGGGAAGGTCAGAAATGTCACAAGGACCAAGTGATTAGATTTTGACAATGATGTGGTTTATAGTCTGGATCCACGGATTAGTTAAAGATTTCTGTATCATTGCGAGATGTAACTATGACAACAAGTGAACACTACGTCAGCAGCCTGCTGATGATAACATGACTGCAATCCTACTACAAATCCAACGTTGCGGACTTATCCTTCGGAAATGACACAAGGAACACTTGATTAAATTGTAGTGTTTCCGAGTCCCATCAATTTCGGCCGCTTAGTTATAATTTTCTTGTTATAATTACAATCACACAGTAATATTTTTAAATATCTAAACACGATGTATAAAATAATAATTTTATCTCTATTTTACACTCTGCCTCTAAGATGCATCCAAAGATGAGTTCCTGTTCTTGGTCTTGCAAACTTTCAATAAGCCTGTTTTTGCACATTTTGGCTTAAGGATGTTGCTCTGCAGCAGCTCCGCATTAATTACAAGCTAATGTTAAAGAAGGAAATAATCCTGGCTTGACTTGCTTATCAACACAGACTGTGAAACTGTGTGCTTCACTGTGGTGTCAAATATAAACTCTGACATGTTGCATTGGATAAATATAGATTTCACTAAAAACAGCCATCATGCAGATTCCTCACTATGAAACTGAAACCCGCTCCAGCTGCAGAGAAAGTGCAAACACTAAATGAATTTAGTTGCTCAACGTAAAGGTTAGTTTTTCACCCCGGTGACAAAGACCTCAGTTCATCGTCCAGACAGACAGCTGCAGCTCCACGGAGACAGATAGATGGACGGACAGTGTAACCTTTCTATCGAGGTGGAGCAGAAAGACGAATGGGAGCACGAGGAAGATGGAGCGATCAGCGTTATCATTGTTGTCAGTCCAATCTCCCTCCATCAACGATCCGCAGAGGCAGTCAGCTGCCATTAGTGTGTAATTTCCAGTCCTGACTGTGGGACTGCTGAACTGTTATGTAGCCCCAAGATCCCTAGAAAGAACTGGGGTTTGTTCATTGCCTTGCAGTTCAAAATACTCACAATTTTTTGATGCATTGTGTTCTAGTGTGATATTTTTTTCAGTTTCTCTGTCAAATTTAATTTTATTTAGCTGGCATTGAGTCTAATTTCTATAAAACAAAGAAAAAATCCATAAGGTGAAGACAATTTTATGTTTTTTCTAAGGCACTTTTGGCCTGTTTTGTGAAATTTTCCTCTTAAAAACACACAAAAACTTAATTTAATGTTAGTCATCCTAGTATTAATGCATCAATTTTAAATTCTATTAAATGATAAATATATAAAAATAAATACAATAATAAATATAATATAATACATATAATATAGATATTCAAAAAATACTTACCTACTTTTCCTTTTTCTATTTACTTTTGTCCATTTATTCCTTTAATGCTCAAATGAATTCTAAATTGCACGAAATGTTTTCAGACAGCTCCTAATCAAATAATAAGAAAAATCCTGCAGGCAGATCTGGATGAAATTCAGTGTGGCTGTCGGATAAGTCTCGGTTGACCCCAGACACACACAAACACACTCACCCTGACAGTTTGTCACCACAGCTCTGTCTCGTCTGCCTGTTGTGATGGACGGCCAAAGCACAAACCCGTTTCTCTCTGCCGGCCTGAATCCGCTCAGCGTTCAGAGACTGCATGTCAACCAGACGCTGACATCATCTCTCCTGCTGTTTGAGAATTTATGTCCTTTCACTGGGAAAAAAAAAAAAACACAACAAACAACCATTTTTTTTTTTTCAGAATTTCTGGCAACTTTTTTTGCCCGTAGAGAGCCGAGAGCAGCCACCGTATGGGCTGTCATGTTCCTGCGCTGTCACTACTTGAGCTGCTTTGAAAAATACTGCCACGCACAACTGCAGTGTGAGCTTGCATCTCATGTCAAAGAGCTCACACGCCGTCGCTGCTCGCCGTGGCATTTCTCGGTGTCACCACATGCCAACTGCTGAGGCGTCAAGTGGGCGTAAAATGTCAGGTTATTATAGCCTTTATTTAGTCCGGAGAAGGTGATTCAGCTGCTGTTGCTTTAAATTCACACCGGGGGAGCAGCCAAGTTTAAACACAACCTCTGGAGGTGTTGAGGAGCAATCCACAAGTAGCTGGAGAGTGTTTCTGATTAACTTTATATGCTCAGATCTTTCCTCACTGTTCAGGTTTTCTAACATTTCTAGTATCCGCCGTATTTTACTTTTATTTTGAACCTCACAGTATCATTAAACTACATTTTCCGTGTAGTATTGTTCTGGCAACTCTGCTGGCAGATTTTCATTTTTTTCCAGATTATTTATTTATTAATTTAGCTTGTATTTATTTTATCTTTTATCTATTTTGCTTATATTTATTTATTGATTTATGTTGCTTTTATTTATTGATGTATTTTGCTGTCATTTATTTATTTATTTTGTCTTTATTTATTTATTTTACAGTGCACTGAGGGAGATATAGGAAGGGCTGTAACCCTAAAATTACACTTTATCTTTTGTTTATTTTTTGCTTTTACTGTGTTTAAATAATCATTATTTTACAGATTTTCTTTTCTTTTTCCGCACTTTTTCAATGTTGTGTAAGCTACCGTTTATTTATGTATTTTTCTCTGGCACCCTAGCTGCCAGATTGTTCACAGTTTTTTTCTAGATAATTTATTTAGTGATTTAATTTCTATTTATTAATTTAATTATTTATTTGTACAGTGCACTATCAGTGTGATGTGACACATAAAGGGCCTCATCATAGGTGCCCTTCTGCAGGATTAGCACATGTGGTACAACCTGCTCCAACTATACTCATTAATATGATATGAATTGAGCCATATTCTGCTTTTAAATGCGTACATTTGAAAGCGTACAAAGCGCACACATTACAGTCTAATAATATCAGAGCAACAAATAATTTATAAACTTTTTTTCCCCTTTTCTAAACCTCTTTGACCTCTGTTGTCATTTCAGGATTGGTTATTTTCAACTCTGTTTTTCATGAATCACCATTAGCTGGATCCTCTTGTACCATTTGACTGATCTTAAGTCAAATAATTAATGTCTTTAATGAATTAATTAGTTTAAATTTCCGACATAATTCAGGAAACATGTCGCTGCATTATCTCAGATTTTGTCCATAAATGTGTTCATTCAGGCCATAAACAAATTCCATGAAGTTTAATGAGGATACAGACAAAGCAGTTTCCGGCAGTCCAATCCAGACGATAGAATGGCTACTTTTTCATCTTACGCTGCCTCATCAATAATGTAACAGTCATTTATTTATCAACTCTGCTGCACTTGAAGGTGTTTTACTAAGCTGATGGATGCTGCACCACAAATAAATGTGGTCCTAAATAACTCAAAGCTCACCATTTCAGCCAGTTGGTGTTAAAGTGAATGCAACATATAATCGTACCTCCACCCATTTCCATTTCACTTATTAACTTTCCAGCACAAATACAACATGAAGTTACAGCAAAATATAGTTTTGAGCCTGCAGATTGCTGTAAACACAAATTTAAAGGAATATTTTTTTTGATTCCCTCTGATGTCCATATGGTGTTTCCATATGCTAGACGACAAACTGCCTAGTTCCTTTGTTTGATATGCATCCAAATCAAACTCATTATTTATTTAACTTAATATTGTTATTATAATTTGTGATTTGTACTATTTATTTGTAGTACTCTGCCTTGTCTTCTTATGTCTTGCTTGATTGTCTCTGTGTTTGCATGTTTTGACTGTCAAAGCACTTTGTGAACCCTGTTTTTTAGGGTGCTGTATAAATGAAGTTATTATTATTATTATTATTATTATTGTTATTGTTATTATTATTATTATTATTATTATTATTATTATTATTATTATTATCATTATCATTATCATTATTATTATTATTATTATTATTATTATTATTATTATTATATCATGAGAAAATTAAGCAGTTGATACCATGGCAGACGTCATAGAGCTAAGATTTCAGAGGAAACATTAGTGCAGAGTTACATAAGAAAGAAATGAACAACCTTGGACAAGATGAGAGAAGATGAGATGAGAAGAGAAGAGACAAGAGAAGATGAGATGAGAGGAGATGCGATAAGATGATAGAAGATAATAGCATGTACCAAAGTGTATGTAGAAAAACAGATAATGTTCATGGGGTTTCAAAGTGCAAAATGTACATATATGCTCCTTTACTGAGCCAGAATGGAATTTGAAAAACTCCACTCTAAACTGACATCTTTGGGGGGAAATTTACAGTCAAATACAAACCGTAAATTAGAGAATGTATGGTAAGCCTTATAGAGTCACTGAAACTGATTTCAATAGACACTGTTCAACCAATTCTCAACCACATTTAAACATATTTATTATAAAACACAACAACCCATTTCAACCATCAGATTGCTAGTTGGCCTCTTCAGTAAATGTGCCACATATGACATCATTTAAAAAAAAAAAAACTCAGTATGTTTTTTTTTTTGTTTTTTTTTTTTTGCAACAGATATAGTGTGGTCCCAATACAGGGACCTCCAGGCTATAAATAACTCATGAAGTCATAAATAAATAAATATTACTATTTTCTCCACATATGCTGCAGCCTTCCAGCAAACATTGTAAAGACACTCACAACTATTCACCCAAAGAATTAAGAAGCCCTGCCTCGTTGCATGATTTAAACTCAACATTTTCAGTGTGTTAGGTTGTTATTTCCTGTAGCAGTAGGAATTTTGAAAATAGTAACACACAGAAAGCAAAAGCGAGGCAGAAATCAGCAACCAATAGCAAGCTCTTTCCCGCTGCCTTCATCTGGTTAGTCACAAAAGACTAAAAGCAACCACTTCTTTGCTACACTGTTGCAGTCTTCTGCAGACATTTTCTCACTTTTGTGCAATGAGAATAATTTGAGAGATGCTTTAATCACGTCCAGTCAAACAAACGGTGGTTTTCAATTCATGCCCAGCTCGGGTTTAAAGAAAAGAAACCTGATAATAGAGGAATTTAGGAATTTAAAGTTGCTTGTATGAACTTACTCTCAAGCCTTCCATCACCTCCCTCCACCAGCCTCCACATGCTGCAGACAAACCAAAGTGTCACGCTGCTCCACGTTTCCTCATGTCTGTCAAACATCTCCTGCATTGTTCGACGCATCAGCCTCGTTTCACCAAGCTCACTGCAAGCAGGGTGGGACACAAAGAAACCGTATGAAAATGGAATGTCATGTCACCTGAAAATCCTCTAATAGTGTAAAAATGCTCTGCAGTGCATTCCAGATTCAACACACCGCCTAATCCCCTTCTCATTACCAGCCTTTTTTCACTATTTAACTCAGACATCATCAGTGCTTCCCTTCGCTCTCATGGATATTGTCCTGTTCCCATAATGACTCACCAACTGTCTGTCATATAAAGATGCCGCTAATGATGAGGAATGACATGAAATAAATGACACAGCATGTCATGAATGGCTCATTCTTGTTATTGGCTCAACAGCCTGTGATTTCTCTAACAGCCTGTAATTTCTCCCGCGCAGCGAGCCGGGGTCGAGAGAACAGGCAGGACCTGCGATTGGCCTATTTATAGCGAGTGCGTGTCTGTGTTTGTATGTGTTTGTAATGAGAGTCAGTCAGTCGGTAGCCTGACTCGGTTCAGCCGGGCGGGATGACTCTCTGCCACCATTAGTGGAAATGTCAACACTGAGGTAAAGTCCTTGAATAATTTACTAGTACTACTATAGACACAGTATGCTCACAGTCACGCCTCGTCCCCGTTCGCACACATTCCCAGACAGAATGTGCACAGTACGGCCCACAACAGACCTCCTTTATGTTCTCTGCTCATGCTATAGGCAGCTCTGAACCTACACTGGCTTCCAGGCTTAAGCAGAAACATGCCATTCATCTCAGCGAGGGGTCGCACATCTCATCTCTAATTAGATGTCTTGGAGAGATGAGAGTGATGCGGCCCGCTGTTACTGCTGCGACCGTGGTTCATCAAAGCCTTCAGCTGATCCAAGATGGCATTCTGGCCACGAGGCCGCCCCTGGTGTTTGGTCCCGAGTCAAATTTTTCATCAGGATTCATGTTCTTGGTTGTTTTTTTGCAGCTAAGTGAGTTTGTTCCAGGATTTTTTTCCCCCTTTGATGCACATTCAGCTCCACTGATCAGAATTAATTTAACCCTTGCATATTGTTTGGGTCAAATTTGACCCATTTTGACATTTGACAGCAGTAAAAACACCCTAGACATCATTCTTTCAGCCTGAGTTTTCCTAAAGTGACCCAAAATACACAAAAATGAAAATATGAGAAGTACCAGTTCAACTCTTTCCTCTTTTGACAAAGCCATGTTTAATTTGTGGAGGCAAAAAAATATACTTAATGAGATTTCATATGTGTCCAGACTTTAGGGACACCCTATAGAAACAAATTCAGTATTCAACAACAACAAAAATCAGAAAAACTAAAAAAGAAACGCCCTGCATGAGGATGGTAAAGTAGATCCTGTCAATAAATGCTTTTTTTGTGATGCAGCTGATGCGATTTCTCCTCTGTGACATCATGTTTCATCAGACTGAGAGAAAAAAAAACAAACTCATCCGCCCTCTCAGCACAATACTCTGCCAGAGCAATAAAGTAGCACTGGTCGATATGAAGAAAAAAAAACCTCAGAGGTGGAAGCCAATATCCTCCTTGGCTCGGTCAGTAATTAATTTAGATTTGCCTTTTAGACCCCGTAAACCTGTTAACACAGAGCAGCTCCAAGTCGGCGCTATTAGTACAGATTTCCTGTGCTGTCCTGCTTCTGGCAGCAGAAAGGTAAAGCTTTAGGACATTCAGTTTCTTCTGTGGCAGATAAGTTCCTGCTACCAACAAATTGTCACAGTATTAGGCAGTAAGCTTTTTTAATGAGAGCAGAGGACAATCAGAAATGTTTGGCAAAGAGCTCAAATGTCACCATGGCGACTAGTGGAATAATTAAAGTGCTTGTCTGTCCTCCATTAATGCACGTGGCAGTGAATTAGTCTTAAAGGCTGGAAATATCAGCAGCCAGCCAGTAATTGTTGTGTCGGAGGTATCGATTAACAGCCCAATCGGCTCGTCGCAGATGTATTACCACCATTTATCCAACAGTACGGGCTAATGGAAGGTGATTTATGTGGCTTTCACAATGAAAGAACAAAAACTGGTTCACACTAAGCTGGGAAATTGACGCATAAACACATTAACTTTATCAGAAGACCCTTACAATAACCTAACCTGATGCTTAGTTTTCAATTAACCAGAAGCTCCGAGCCGTAATCGACATGAGATGTAACTAAAAAGTTCAGATTCTGTTCCTGTTGCTCACAAACTGATCAAGACTCAGACATGAACATGCAACAGGTGCGAGAAGGAAGTCCGTGACTCAGGATTTTGTGGACACTTACAGGTTGGCATTTGCAGTATCACCGTAGACTTGCAGAATCAGAAAAGGTCAACAGGCCCAGGATGAGCCGACCCTTATGGGATAGCATGTGAAGATGGATGTACAATCTTTGGCTTCACTGATGGGTTTTCTAAAGAACAGGTCAGTGTCCCTACAGTGCCTGACTACTCCAAACTCCAGGCTACTTCATAAATTGTTACAGTTAAGAATGTCACTCAAACAGACCCTAATTATTCACAACTCTTAGCCTTAATATAATTTAAATAGGTGAGACCAAATCTTTTTTTGTAACAGGCTGTAAATATGTTCTTTCTACAGTAAAGTTGAACATTTTAACATGGGGGTCTATAGGGACTGACTCGCTTTTGGAAACAGTCTCAAGAGCCCATTTACAGAACTGCAGTATTTGGCACTTCTGTCTTGGTTTTATCTTTCAGCCCCAAAGCCTATTTTTCACCTTCATGTCAGACATTACAGAAACCAAACAGCAGTGAGAGAGCCAGCAATCTCCAATAATAAAGAATATAAATCAGGTCAGATTTACACCAAGAGGATGCTTGTCGTTTTGTTGGTGATTGATAGGAATAGACACTGGGTATTTGACTGTAAAAAATTTTGTATCTGTATTTGTATCTATAGACGACACACGTTTTAGGAAAATGTATAGTGAGAGGATATGGACAGGTACAGGAATGTGAAATAGATGAAATCCTACTGGGGTCCAGCTGGACCCCAAGTGTACGGATTAATAGGTTTTGCCACGTGTACTGATGAGGGTTGGTGCTGCATCATAACAACACCGCTGCTTATAGCATATTTTTAAAATGCAAGTTTTTCGGCTGCAGCCATAAATTTGTCAATCCCTACCCATCATATTTACTAGATTTGACTCCCTACGACTTCTTCCTCTTTCCCAAGATGACGCTCAAGTAGAAGGGTTAATGTTTTGAAACTGTGGAGGAGATTGTGGGCGTTCAGAACCTGGCAGTCCAAGAACGTGACTTCGTAGGTGACAGCGCCCAAAATGTCAATCAGGTGCCGTTTTTGCATTTTTATGAACTTTTTTCTTGCCTCTCATGCAAATACACTGGCCTGCTGCAGACACACATGTATGCATGCATACGCATAAATATGCAAAACTCGTTCTCCAGCAAATTGCTTTCATATAAAACTCATTTACATAGGCTAATACATTCTGGGAGGAAATGGAATGCATTCACTGGCGACAATACGTTCCGCTGCATAAAAGTGTCATGTTGTTGTTGTTGTACTGAAAATCAAAAAAAAAGGCAAAACACATTATTTCCATCTAGATTTACACTTAAGAGTTCATCTTGTCTCATTCTTCAATTCCCTGTTTATTTTCTCATGATTGCTGTTTGAGTATACATGAACAACAACCACTGTAGTTTAGTCGACAACAGCACAAATTCCCATAACAAATAAAAGAAAAACAGCAAAATTACACCTACATCACAAAGTACTGCAAATTAGTTATGTAGGAGTGTAATTTATAGTGATATATGTTCGTACAAATACACACAGAGCAGTACAGGAATGAACACATTCATACATGGATGCATACTTTAATGAAAAATGCCTTCCTCGGTCCTTATAGCGTGGTCCATTATCCACTTGTTTTGATGCAGATTCATAAGAGAGATTAGTTTTGCTTAAGAAGAAACATTTCTATGTTAAGGGTTTGACAGATCAGTTGGGTTTTTTGACATTGTTTGCTGTTGAGTTGTTGGTAAAGTTCACTTTGTAGCTTGTCTGAACACAGTTACTTTCACTGAAATTGCAAATTTATAAAAAATAAGAATCCAATAAAGTGTTCTTTCTTTTAAGCTCTCAAAAGGCTCCTCTCATTGACAGAAATAAATGCATGAAAGAAATATATGTGTACAGATGCTGTCTTTCTCGCTTGTTCTCGGCTTCTTTTTTATGACTGAGGAGGGGGATTGTATCAGTCACAACAACAAATGAGGCTTTTAAAAGCCTCATTTGTTCATATTGCATCTTCTAGGTCTCACTGTCCAACAGTGGAAGGCGGCGTGGAGGTTAAAGTCTCATTAGTGGGCGACCAGCATACGTGTCTGAGATGATGAGTGCTGGCATGAAAGCTCCTTGGATAACTTTTATAGCTTGTTGGAGTCCTCAGACTTTGAACCAACTTTCTTCAGAAGGGCTTTGAATTAAACAAGACTGGGTGTTTGCCGTGAGCGTCGATCCCTGTCGGCAGCTGCCAAAAGTTCGGGTCTTCCTATCATCACTATTTGCTACTGACAGCAGCGGAGTGTCAGCCACACACAGGGAGCAGCAGACTACAGCAGAATGTGGCGTCCACTGAGGCATGGAGGCCTGCAGGCTGTTGTGCCTTGACAACAAGGCTTCCTTCAAAGGCAGTTTCTCTGACTGGACCACTTGCGAAGAAGAAGAACTCGCTGTGTGACTGCAGTTTGTTTGAAACCACAGCGTCCGCTGGGGTACGATGCCTCAAGGCTGCTGGGCTGCTGTGACAGTGGAGCTGCCTTCAAAAATAGAATTTTTAGCCAAGTCTCCCATGTTCCAGAAACCCAGAAAGAAGGCTGCATGAATCTGTAGATCCTCATGGATACACACAGATTGGTTGATGTACGGCAAAAAGTTTCTGTCACACTTTTTTTTGAAGCTGTCAGTTGATTAAATTTGCATTTACATTACATTAAATAATGAACCAGTTTCTGGTTGTACAGTATCAGTTCTTATGCTGAAAATAGCAGCCTAACACTAAAACATACACTCACTGGCCACTTTAGTAGGTAGACCTGGTCAGTTGCTTGTTTACGCAAATAGCTAATCAGCCAATCACATGGCTGCAACTCAATGCATTTATTCATGTAGATGTGGTCAAGACAACTTGCTAAAGTTCAAATCGAGCATCAGAATGGGGAAGAAAGGGGATTTAAGTGACTTTGAATGTGGCATGGTTGTTGGTGCCAGACGGGCTGATCTGAGTAGTTCAGAAACTGCTGATCTACTGGGATTTTCACACACAACCATCTCTAGGGTTTACAGAAAATGGTCCGGAAAACAGAAAATATCCAGTGAGAGGCAGTTGTGTGGATGAAAATGCCTTGTTGATGTGAGAGGTCAGAGGAGAATGGGCAGACTGGTTGGAGATGACAGAAAGTCAACAGTAACTCAAATAACCACTGGTTACAACCAAGGAATGCAGAAAACCATCTCTGAACGCAGAACACCTGCAACCTTGAAGAAGATGGGCTACAGTAGCAGAAGACCACACTGGGTGCTACTGCTGTCAGCTAAGAATG
This sequence comes from Amphiprion clarkii, assembly GCA_027123335.1. Classification (NCBI taxonomy): domain Eukaryota; kingdom Metazoa; phylum Chordata; class Actinopteri; family Pomacentridae; genus Amphiprion; species Amphiprion clarkii. The sequence goes on along the minus strand of CM049578.1, from coordinate 31,052,813 downwards.
AAAAACTGAGGCTACATATTGAACAGGCTCACCAAAATTAGAAAATAGAAGATTGGAAAAATGCTGGCCAGTCTGAGGAGTCTTGATTTCAGCTGCGACATTCAGGTGGTCAGAATTTGGCGTAAACAACATGAAAGCATAGATCCATCCTTGTATCAACAGTTCAGGCTGCTAGTGGTGTAATGGTGTGGAGGATATTTTCTCAGCAAGATTCGGGCCCCTTAGTACCGACTGAGCATGGTTTAAACTCCACAGCCTACCTGAGTATTGTTGCTAATCATGTCCATCCCTTTATGACCACAGTGAACCATCTTCTGATGCTACTTCCAGCAGGATAATGCACCATGTCACAAAGCTCAAATCATCTCAAACTGGTTTCTTGAACTTGACAGTGAATTCACTGTAGTCCAATGGCCTCCACAGTCACCAGATCTCAATCCAATTGAGCACATTTAGGATGTGGTGGAATGGGAGATTGGCATCATGGATGTGCAGGTGTACCTAATAAAGTGGCCAGTGAGTCTATTCCCCTACATATTCCTGGACAATTGTTAGTAGTAATTATTACTAATTCCTTGTAGCATTCAGATTCATTCATCATATTTTTATATTTTATCTTTTATTGCTCCTGTAGAGTGTTTCATTTTGGAAATTTTTGTACTTTGGATTTTGATTGGTGTTTATTTTTTAACTCGACTGCACAAGAATTCCTATGTGCCTAGACTGTCTCTTACACATGTCAAATAAAAACTCTTGAATCTTGAAACATGTCTTACAAGTTGTCACAGTGCTGATTAGATGATGAGCTGCAGCTGCAGGACCTTTGGCAGCTGCAGCTAATTTCTCATCCTCCTCCACTATAAAGTCCGGCGCTGCACTGCACACTAGGAGTATGACAATATCTCGATATGGCGATATATTGCAATATTTTGTCTCCGGATCGACTCTCGATATGCTCCCGCCAAGGATCGATATTTTTATTGAACATACGGCCGCTATAAACGGCTCTTTCAATGTTCATTGCTTATTGGGCAATTCCTTGGCGGTCCGCTAGGGGCGCTCCTCCCGGGAGTGGCGGTGAAGTGGGCGGAAGTCGACAGAGCAGCCCACGTTTCCCCCCAGCCGTCCACCAGACAGTGGACGTGGACCCTTGCCGTCTGTCTGTCTTGTGTCTACTCTGTGCGACGCTCACTTTGGGTTCGAATTCCTACAAAACTGTAACACAAGTGACCCTTCTTACTTTAAATACAGCCACGTATTGGTCACATAAAAACAAGTTTGTGGCGCTTCTGTATTCATAAATCAAGACTCTCAGCTTTACTCTGGTGCTGAACATGACAGATAGCACTGCAGTGAGCAAGCACACAAACCTGCTATCTCTGACGTTGTTAAAGGAATTAAAAACTATTAATTTACAAGATGTTAGCCTATACATGTTCTGTCTACTGGGGTGTGTGTCTGCTCGCTTGGACAAAAAGGGCTTTAGCTTGACAGAGTGATGCTAAATGAGTCTGAGGTCCAGGATGTGTCAGCACAGATGTTTGATTCTCAGGAGGAACAGAGTTTTACGTCAGAGTGGAGCAGAGACTGTGCAGAGGGGATGTTAAATGGGAAATAGGCAGAAAGAAAAATGAACTGCTCACCGGCTGTAACAGATTTAGCCTTTATTTAGCCTTTATGCCACAGTGACACACCGTAGTGCTGCGATACGTAACGAGTAATTTAATGAATGTTTTTCTGCATGCAGGATTTCTGATTGTTGTAGTTCTCAGGTTTATTTTGAGCCAGATGGAAATGCATTTTTAAACTTCAGTTGTAGTCACATCACTTGGCATTCAGAGGCTGGTTGCAAACAAACCTGGAGTATAAAACACGTGCAACTTTGAGATTTCATACGTAATGAACTGAGGGAACCAGTCCAGTCAGCTTGTAGTGTGAGGCTTTCAGTATCATTATTTTTTCTTCCCTGGTTTGAACATGTATGTCTAAATTACTTTAATATCACAACGCGCCATTGTGTACATTCTAAAGGAATTAAGAGTTACATATAAGCCATTTTAAAGCAGGAGGGGATTATTTTCATGTAAAATACTTCTATGTCACTTTAACACAGAGAGATGAGCTTTTAGAGTTTCTGATATACTTTAGTAGAAAGCAACTGAGTGATTATTTGAGTTTTGATGAGGATTCAGCATCCAAAATTTTATTTTTACCAGAATTCACATGACTCAAGACTCATTAAGGACCCAAACCTCATGAGTTAGAGCTGAAGAAGCTTCTTGGAGGAGAGACAAAAAGATGTCTGGTTGCCTTCTGCTGACTGAGAATCTTCACAAACTTAAATTGCTGTGTCTTGCATGAGCATTCTGAAAGCTTTGCATTAAGAAGTAAGGCCTAATAAGAGATCTGCACGGTAGAAGTGATTAGAATAAATTATGTGTACAACTCAAACATCATGTAATTTTCCTGTGAAGTTACAGCAAAGATTTTACTGCACTTTTAAAATGCTACTATCACATTTATAACAGTTAATTGCTGAAACTTGATTGCTGCATTCTTCTGCAGAAGGTCAAATTTACAGTAAAACACTTCCAGTAAGAAACTGTACACTAATATACTGTTTTTATAGTGTTGTCACTGTGCTCCATATTAACTGTAACTGTAGTGACCTGTAAATTATACCATTTCAGACTTTTATAATGTACAAATATTACTGTAAACTGCAGACATGTACCAAAAATATCAATGTCTTTAAAATTTACTATTGAGAATGGACATCTCCAAACTAAAACACCAAAATCAATTAAAAAAACTAATGTATTTGTACAGCACTTTGCAAAACACACAGTTACAAAGTGCTCTACAATAAAACTAAAAAGTAAATAATAAAGTAATAAAGGACGAGACAAGCTATTTTTTATAGATTTGAAACTTTTTTTTTAAAAGCTAACAATATGTGGCAAATTGGAGTCTATTAAATATCTTTTTGAAATATAATTTACACCATCAATCCTCACAGAAGCTTGCAGTTAATGGTCAGTCTCGTTTATAGCTTCTAAAAAAGCCGCAGACTTGTGAAAAAACTGTCAGTATTTGCTTAATGCTAGTGATAAATCAATGCTTCGAAAAATGCATGACACTGAATGAACTACCGCCAAACTACGACGCCTTTCTGTACTTCATACAGGAGCCCCAGTGAATACCTGCAACCACCTGTATGTGGATGCTATGACAACATACCGTGAGCTTTTCATCTCAACTAAATGTCACGCAATTCACTCAGAAGATGCACCAAATACTTCCTCTCCTCTGTAAATTATACACTCATCACAGTCTGTGGATGGCATTGTTGTGTGAGAAGGTGTTGTCCTGTGCTGCAGCAGCGTATGTGAGAGCACACTCATGTTTCATACCTGTTTAATCAGTGTCACAGGACTCCTGTTGTTGTCGTCTTTCTTTAAAAAAACATGTCAGCTTCTAGACGCTGGTTTCCTGTTAGAGTCAAGCGCTGAAGTGTCTCTGTGTGTGCTTGAAGATGTGTTTTTGTTTAGATGTGTGTGAGACGGTTGCATGTGTGTGCATTTAATGCTCCCACGGTTGCCGACCTTTCGGTATCCATGGGAGCTCTGTGAGTCTGGAGAAGAGGACGACAATATATATATAAATAAAAAGGGGAAGAGATGAAATGAAAAAAGTAGAAAAGAGAAGAGATGAGAGGAGGAAAACAGGATGAAAGAGGAAAAGAGATGAGAGAAAAGGAAAAGAATGCAGGAAAGGTTTGGAAGGAGGGAATGAAATGCGACGGGCAAAATGTTTCAGAATATTAAGAGAGGACAAAGACTAATTTTAAAGATAGAAATCTGACCTACAGCTGGTTAAACATCAGACAAGATTAGGTGAATCATACACTGTAAAAACTAAAAGTTTATCACTGTATTTATTTTAAACAATTTGCTGTTATTTTACAGATTTGCTTGTATTCTTAAATGACAGATAATATCTAGTAAAATTACTTTTAAAGCTAATAATTATTATGACAATATAAAAAAAACACACACAGGCTGAAGCTGTAACTTATGTCCATCAAAAATGAATATTAAAAAAGTAATTTGTTCTTTCACAATGTGTGACCTTGAATTTATACACTTTTACTACATTTACAATTTATTTAATCAAAAAAATCATATTTTACTAATATTTGCAGTTATTTTCATGGCTATTTTTAAACAATTTTTGAATATTACTTTATGTTTTTTTTCTAAACTTTTTTTGGCATCCTTGCTGGCAGATTTTTATTTTTTAATTTAATTTTTTTTTTACAGTGTATCTCAGAAAAGTGGACACTGGCAATTAATGGCAAATGAATTTCAGAAAGAATAATTATGGGAAACCCAAAGAGGTTGATCCAGACATGAAATTGTGATGTTTTCTAATTTATCTAGCAATTATTTATCTTCAGGTGGTCTCTGACATTTTGTAGTCTAAAAAAATCTAATATATTTATAACCCTGCACAAAATCACATATTTTTGTGCTCATATTTTTATCCTTGTGGAGGATATCCCATTTTAAAAGCTATACTTGCTGTAGTATACTGCACTGAAAGAGGACTCTAGTGAGCTCTGGCTGATGAAAGCGACTGCAGCCAACTGAGATCACGATTCATGGGGACATAAAAATGCAATCTTCTGCAATATCAGTTCACTCAGGACTCAGAAACCGGGAAACGTTTTGATCTAGTTTCTGCAACAACTGTCAACAATGTGACTGCTGGACTGTTTTTAATTCAGCATACAGTACATGTGCTGGGAAACCCTCAATGGGAAATAAATTTCATGAAGTTTAGCAAATGAAATATACACATGAGCAAATAATTAAATATAAATTTTAATAAACAGAACATAAGTTGATTAAGCTGACTGCAAGCACCTGCTTAAAATAAATTGGTACTGAAGGACCCTGTGGTGCTTGAAGGAGTTCCAGCTGGTACTGAACCAGATTAAGAAGATTTCCTTCAAACGTGAAACTGATTAAAAATGCATCTTGTCCAGGATTACCTATTTATTCATGGCAAGAGTTGTAAAAGTGAAATCATGTGGTGCTTCTTTCATAACTCCATCCATAATGTCTTAAGAGATGTGTGACATTCAAATGAAACCACTGACATTCATATTAGAGAAAAGCCTCTGGTGCAGTAGTCAAATAAAAAGATACCGTGCAGAAAAGGCAGACAAGCACACAGAAAAAGCAAAAAAGTCGTTCACCTTAAATACTTCCACTGGATACATTCTGGTGGTGCTGGTAAGAAAAAAAAACATGCAAAAGCTGCAAATGTGCCAATACTTTCCTCAGTAGAATGAGGAATGAATGGAGAGTCACCCTAAATGTAGGTGAACAGTCAATGATCAGGGTTTAATCAGGAGTAAGTTCCATCACTAACCCCAAATTCCTGTTTGAAGTACAGACCTTAACACATTACACTAATATAATTCCATAATCTATATTTTTATTCTGGGCACCAGGGTGTGTGGTCTAAAACTATGAATTATGTCAGTTATTGAATAGAAGTGTATTTTAAAAAAAGCTTTTTTAGGACCCTTGCTGGCAGATTTTTTTTAGCTTTTTAATGCGTATTTCTTTTTCTTTAATTTTACTTTTTTTTTTAACAGTTTATCTTCAAGAAATGGTCACTACAGTAGTAACACATAATTATTGTGACCCTATACTGTCATTAGCTTAGTGACTTTACCTGCCTCAGCAGTGCAAGTATGATCACAAAATCTATATTTTTGCAAATGTTAATTCATTGTCTTACAATATTTGACTATAAAATTACACAATTTTTTAATGTACTAAATAAGGAGAGAAATAAAAAGATTATTTTACAGGTATTTTCTGTTATTTGAATTAAAAAAATAACATAGCATGGATTGGAAAATGGTAAATAATTATTTAGCTGACATTTTACAGAATTTGCAGTTTTTGTTAATTACAGATAATATCCAGTAAAATCACAGATTTTTTTTTCAAACTTTACATGTAAAATAGATAACAGGTTATCGTGTCCATCAATGATCAGTATTTTAAAAAAATATGAATTTGTTCTTTCACAACGTATGAACCTTGAACTCATACAGTTTTACTATATTTTAAACTTGATAAAAACATTTTTTAAACATATTTTATTGATATTTGTAGTTATTTTCATAGTTTTCTTACTTTTTCTTTTTTTTTTTCTTTACAGTCCTTCTTAGAGAACTGGTCACTGGAGTAATACATTATTCTCCTGAGCTCATACTATTATAATCTTAGTGATTTTAATGAGAGTCTCAGCAGTGTGAGTGTTATCAGTGACGTGCATCAATGGAAACTAGCCAAAGCAGCTCAGTAACAGACATTAGGTGAATATCTCTATCAGAAAATTAAGCATAATCTTCAATAGGTTATCTACTTACACACGTTTCATCATTTCTTTCAGATTATGATACTGCTTATCATTATATTCAATAACAAAAATGAACAGTCATCCCACTTTTGGGTTTTTGCAACACCTCTGTAGACAATTTTATAAGAAGAATTCCACCACTAACTAAAATAACTCCACTCAGGACCTTCTCAATTCTAAATATTAATCTACACTAAGTGTGCATCCTGCATTTTGCATAAGGTCTTTGCAACTAGTTTCAGTGGTCAGCAGCCGAACTGGTAAAACAAAGAGATCACTGTAGGTAATTAACTCCAGCTAATGTTTTGTCAGGAGGCAGTGGGTGGCCCCAGTGCACCATGGGATCCCGTGGTGAGAGATAAAGGCTAACATATGATCTTCACTCCTACTCATTAGATGACCTTTCCAACAACTGCCTTGATTAAGCTGCACATTAGTCACATGTTTCCAGTGGAGCTGCTCAGTAAGCCCAGTAAGCCAGGAAACCAGGAAACCAACCTGAGGGACGGAGCAGCAACGCACTGTTGGATTACCAGCAACTATTGCAGATATGACTGTCTCATATTCTCAGCTGCTGGGCAAACGCTACCTGTGTGCTTATTTTCTTGTTATTCGGCCATTTTTCAAAACAAAATCTTCATCTCTGTGTTTCATTATGTATGCATCATAATGCACTGAGTTTTAATTACTACTGAGTTTTAATTACACCGTAGTTGGTAATGTACACTCTGTGCTCATGGTAAAATTTACTGACGCACTTTCGGACTACAGTGGAGCTCTATAGAGCTGAGAAATGTCCGGCTTTGGGTTGACACTTGGCTTCAATCTTTTCATTTGGTTTGTTTATAATAAGAATCATATAGAACATCACCAGACACTGTGCTAACCACAATTTTCCTCAATAAATAATTCATCAAGTATAACATTGCTGTTTCATTAGTCTGATGGCGTTCTCTTTATCTACTTTTAGGACTCATATTTATGCATAAATATAGAATATTCAGAATGATTGACAAGCATTTATGATAATGCCAGCGAAAGAGACAGAAATGCACGCATCACAAAAAGAACACCATTACCTGACTGACATATTTACACTGTTTCAAAGGAAGTCTATTGGTCAATAGGAGTCTGTGACAATTATGTATTTCTGGATATGTGAAATTATTACTCTGTAAAAGCCCTTAACTGGGTTTTGCAAGATTAGTGTTTTTCCTCATATTACTCTTAGTTCAGTTATGTGCAACTCTTCTGTTTTATATCTACACCTCTTCCCAGCTTCGCAACAATGGGACAGCTGTCCAAAAACATTTGTAGATGGCTGTTACTACTCATTTATACACCGAAGCATTAGGGTAAAGCTTGCAACGTCTGAATCCTGTGAACGTGTCCTCAGATCTCAAGCAAAAAACTTAGAGATTAGAGTTTTGTGAGCACTTTATGAAAGCATATTTTCAACATGTATAGACAGTAAAACTGAAAACAGCTCTCTTTAGAAAGCAGAATGTCTACTATATACTGACGGTATAATAATATAATATAAATGCAAAGAACCTTAGGGACATCTACAATATAGTTTCAGTTTTTTCCTGTGTTTGGGGGCTTAAAATCTGCTAAGAGTAATGACAATATTGGGTTCAAAATGGAACCCTAAACCCCACAAGATGTTTTTTTTCATTTGTCGAACAACCGCAGCTATACTGATTCTCTGAGGATCCATTTGACCTCAAATGGGTGCTCCACTGGGGCAGTGGTGAGGAAACTCAAAAGCTTCCTGGAATCTCTTCTACCTCTAAGAGTGTGTCGTCGGACCAGTTGAAGAACAAGTAGCTATTTTGCTCACTTATCATCTCGTTCGAAGGTTTGAGAGGCCCAGAAATTGCTGGAGTAGGACTGAGTAGGAAAATGTTGATATGTACGATTCATTTTAGTGATTAATTCATGCTACACTACTGTGCTGTGAAGAAAAGCCGCCAGACTTGTTTTCCTCTGCAAATAAAACTCACCACAGCTCCATATAGTGCAGAGGACAGTTTACACTTGCGCTGCCTATACTGTGCAAACACACTGTAATACTTTTATAGGTTCAGGGTCAACAGGGAGAGTTCAACCCAAACACTGCTTTTATTAACATTTCCTTTCAGGAGCAGAGTTATTGTAAACACACACTGTACACATTGAATGGGGAAAATGGCTGCTTTTCTAAGGGAGCACAGAAATAGCACAGTGACATATCCCGAGGCCGTTCACACATCAGCTTTACAGTAGGCTGACCTGTGTTCGCTGGTGTTCAGCAACTGCCAGGTCTGCAGAGGTTTCTGCTGCTTTAGGGGGGAAAAGCTACAACCTCTTACACCGTGTCTGACAGACTCTGTGGAGTTTACGTATTACCACGCTCATTTACAGTGTCAAAACTAGAAGCTTTACAATCATGTAAACACACATCCACTTGGCTAGTAGAGGTACAACCAGATCTCAACAAAATGTTCCTATACAGCTAAATCGCATTCCTAATTTCATTTTAGACTGTGACGTAAAAGGAGAGGCTTTTATTTTGAAAGAATCAGAAAGGTGAACAAGAGGAGACTGGACTGTATTCCATGTGTGATCATTAGAATTCGACTTGTTTTGTTTTCATTTGATTTTTTTACTCCATGTTTGGTTAAATTTATGCAGCAAAACTACATAGCAATTTAAAGGAAAATATCACAGTTTGGGTTAAAATTCAACATGTTTGAAGCTTCATCTCAATTTTTTTGGGTTACCAGAGTCCCCAGGAGCAACAGCAGAATAAATGAATTAAATATATTTTGGTATAAAACATATTTGTGATGCGTCACACACTAATGTAAAATATGTTTCTATCATGCAGTTTAGTTGAACAGGAATGTAATTTCTGGGTGACAGGACTGCCAGCTGACTCAACCTAACTCAAGCACTGATGACACTTATCTATTTCACTTAGTTCTTTATTTCTTCTGCTTACATCACAATGCAACAAACATTATCAAAGTGAATAAATTAAAACGCTTACCACCACCACATTCTGTTTGTTTGCTTTTCATTCTTGAAGATGAAAAACTCAACCGTGTCTCGCAGTTCCTACATTCCTCTGCAACTAAATCTCAGTTTTGAAAGAAACATTAGTACATAGGTTCTATCTCCACTTACAAAGAGCTGTAAAGATCACATTACTGAAACCAACTTTCAAGCTTCTCCTCCATTTTTTTGTTTCCTGTCACATCTGACATATGATTGACTCTGAAAAGGGACCAGTTCCTAAAACTGTAAATCCTCAATGTTTAGTTCATTTCAGTATATACTTGAGCAACGTATATAGAATTTCAGAGCACATGGACGGCGATGTGTTCTGTAATACCCCCGAATGTTTTCTGCTTCACAACAAACAATATCTGAATCTTTTTAAGTCATCAGGGCTGCCAATCAAATTTTATTTACGCAGCACTTTTCAATCAAATCTGGTGGTTTAAAGTTATTTAAAAATGGCTGACTAAACACAGGATGTTAAAAATTTCATTGAATAAGACAAAATTAGTGATTGGTACTCAGATGATTAAAGAGCTAGCCGGCTAAGCAAAGATAAGCTAAGATAGATAAGTTACAATAAGCCTTTATTAATCCTACAGTGGGGAAATTTGCATTGGTCCAGCAGCAAAGATAGTGCAAACATTTAGGAAATGTAGTGCAAAATAACCAAAATAAACCAAGATATGCATAAGTAAAAATTATAGAAATAACATTATTGCACATGCGAGTGGTACTGCACAGATTCTTTCATGAATGGAAATGTTGACAAAAGTGTTAATATTGTACAAATAATTACCTATATTGCACAGATTTTATGTAAGTAGAAAAACACCTATGCAGCAAATGTTGCAGTACAAGTGTAAAAAACAACATTGCAGAGGGTATTTTAAAAGTCCAGAATATCCATCATTCACAGAAACCGAGCACTGCAATGTCTATAGTGTCTAGAGTTAGCTATGAATGCACATCTGCTCATTGTTGCAATAAAAAAACAAAAACTGTAAAAGTGTTTTCATGGATTTCAGAATCTCCCAGTGATCCTTTATCAGCTGCTGAGATCAAGGCTGTAGTAGAGGCTCAACGCATATAACTACACATTTCAAATTCTGAAGTATCACTTATCAGGCCTCCCCTGAGTGTTTAGACAGGCTTTACATCTGCGCTAAATGTAGATTTCTTTCCTCTACAAAGCCTAGAATCACTTGTTCTGCTCTCCACTGGAACATGTCGGCACCACTGTGTTAACAATGAGCAACTATCAGTTCACCACCAATCATGATGCATCCTTTGAAAACTAATGCCTGTCGAATGAAAGACTGCAGAGTATATAGGTCATTTAAGCTATTTTTACATATCAGTGTTTTATCCACTTATTGGTCATCAAACATTTATTTATCCAGAACGAAAATGCAAGTTTCAGTGTTACTCGAAGCGCTCGACATTTTTTAAAAAAAACCTAGACGAGCTGGAACTCAGTGGAGACTGAAACACTGAAAAAGTAGCTGTACAAATGATTTAACGTTTGAAGAAAAGGATGAAAGATTAAAGGAAAACAGGCCCAATCTTGGACGCAGATGAAACTCTTTGGGAACAGAGAAAAACTTTGAGGAATTGGAAGCCGTGACAAAACAATCAGCTTTTAAAAATGTCACTAAAACTATATTAATTTACTGTATTATTATGCCGTAGTTGCCAAAAAGATGCAAATTTCCTCACTGTGGGATTATCTGTTCTTATCTTATCTAGCTAGCTAGTTTTAATTATGGTCACTTGAGACATAAAAGTGCAGATTTTGTTGTTACGTTTCATTAAAAAGCATCCATTTTACTTAAAAGATCGTTTAAACTGTTTGATTCAACATTGCTTTTGGGATAGAGTCTTCCAGGTTTATACTTATTACCACATCCCTTGTGGACTCATCATAGAGTCGCTGAGCTTTTGTTTTTACCCAAACAGCCCTGATTGTAGTTCTATCTTAAAACTGGTCCCCTGTGTCTCTCAAGTCAGGTTCGGAATTTAAAAAAACAAAAGGCTGCAAATGAGCTTTCTGCTGCAGTGTTTAGATGTATGCCTAGAATTTCCCATCCAGAGACTGAACAAGTCAGAACAGTTTGTCACCATTAGCTGACATGCTAACACAACAGTCCTCCTTCCACCTACCTGCAGGGACACAATATGATCCAATTTCAGCCACGTAGGCAGAAAAGAAAGTTTTTCAGATAGAATTTCAGATGCAGTTCCTTCATTACGGAACTGGGGGATTTCAGATACACTGCAATTAAGTTGAGGAATTCCTTACTCGCTCTTTCTGTCAGTCTCAAGCTCTTAGTCTCCTGATATTTGCGACTTTCTGCATCCATCTCCCCTTCTCTCTCTGCAGGTTTCCCAAAATGCAGCTGTCACGAGTTGTATCCTGTTTCCCCTGGTGCAATGCATTATTAACAGACCCAGGATTTATCTTTTGATCTAGTTAAATTAAAATGACAGATTCTGAGACAGGCTTTACATCTGCAGCATCTGCAAAGTTGCCCCCAGATGCCGCCTGTCACTTTACCCACAGAGCAAAGTTATCTCAAGCTCCTCGGGACTCGAATCTGAACAGTGGAAAAGGAAGTGGACCAAATTACGTGGATCTTGATGAACGGGTCGAATAATGGTGCAAAAGTCCACTTTATTTCCAGCCAGCTTTAGTCGCCAGCTCTCCTGTCTGCTCTAATTACAGCATCCATCACACATAAAGAGGACGGCTCTCACAGCTGACACCTTTAAGGCTGATATAGGAGGCACTGCAGCTAAATGGACGGTTTAATTACCAGTCGGCACAGATACACTGTATAAGCATCAGGTGTCAAGACACACAAACACGAGCCAAGCATGTACACATATAGGCATTCACACGTACTGATTAGCAGATGTTCATACGCACTACAGCGCTTCTTCTAGCAAGGCTGAAATGTTCATCCCACTGTGAACTTCGACTAAACTCTCCAGCAGTGCAGTCATTTTGGGGTTATCAGCGTGTTAAATAAGTCTGATCCAAGTTGGTATTTGACTTGGCATCACACCCACAAAAATGATTTTCTGGGCTTTCAAAACATGACATAATAAATCACAATAGCTATGATTCACAACAAAACCACCCGATATATATGTCATTAGCCTGACAAATGGAAGTCATAATTACAGATCATTCCCAAACATATAGGAGAAGTAGGGACCTTCCTAAAATATCCTTATCATTTATCGTTTATCATCATTATCAATTGGATTGTTGGGTTTTCTGGTCTCTGTTCATAATTCGCAAGGTCTGTACCTTACTATGCTAAGCGCTATAATGTGTTGGGAATCTGTGCTAATTTAATAAAATTCAATCGAAATTTATCGATAGTGTTGGCAAACTTGTGCAGTTGTGTGAATAAGTGCATGTAAAATTTCTGGTGGATTTGTGAACCTGTGATAAATGTAGCAACAAGGTGTATTTAAATCCAAACTATTACCCTTTTTTTCCCAGCCTAATCAAATATTTTTTGACCCTACACTCAGCAAAACACTGACTGAAAACAAAAGTAAACATCCAGTGAAAATGAAAATCAATGTAGGCTTTTGCCTTGAATCACAGCTTCATCAGCCACTTCAATCTCCAAATGGGGTCTTCTGTTACACTATGTAATTATGGTTCCACTGCCATTAAATGATAATAATGATAATGGCTTACAGACTCGACTACAAGGTGTAGAAAGTCCCTACGATCCAATAGGTATGGGAAGGATCCATGACTATAAGAGTCAATTAATAGGCTGATAACATAGGACTTTCTCTATCACAAATCTTCTTCACAGCTGTTTTTATATTAGACATGTGTTGGCGAATTACTCCATTACAACTTCCAATTGTGTAGTATACAGTATTTTTTCAGTGAGCTGGTGTGCTCGAGCTTCATCAAGTGGAGGAGAGGTGTATGGACAGTCAAGGGGTTTTAAAGATCTGCATATTTTAGAGAAGGCAGCACTGAACAGTTACAATATATTTTAAGGCAAGAAGGGCTTGTTTTCATGTGAAAAACTCTAAAAATGAAATTTTTACACACATAGATGAGTTTGTAGGGATTTCAATAATGACTGGAAAGGGATTTTCATGATTAGACAGGTGTTTTTGTTTAGTTTTGGTAGCCGGAGGGATGCTGAGCTGTGGCACGATTACATTGTTTATCTTGTTTTAAAATGCTATGCAACCTAAGATGAGATAGATTTACCTGTGTCTCACAACTTTAAGTTGACTGTCTTCAGCCATTTACCTTGTTTACATTGTGTTTCATTGCCTGACCTGCATCATGCCTGCATACATTTATGTAAACGTATTAGAGAGGTTTATGCTGTCCACTGTGATTAAAATCTCCTCCTCGGGGCACTCAGTTTGCCATTCCACCTTCAGGTACCTAATATATACCTTCTGAAGAGAAACACGCTTGTAAATCTGCTCTCAAGCAGTTTTTAATGATTTTGCCTCTTAACAATTCTGATTTATGCCTGTTTTTCTGTGCTGCACATTGCTTCCTTCACATATAAATAGACAAATACTGGAACATATCATATTCATGATCTCCTTTTTTTCACACCAGATTAGTCTCCCTTGCTGCATGTTGCACTGTATAATCTCTGGTGATGTTCTGAAATGTACAAGCTGTTTATTGTCCTTGCATCAGTTCTGTGCTGAACTGAACACCGAGCCTCGTGAAAGCATGTCAACGCATGTGTGTGCACGGGGATTTTCCTTTGCAACAGTGGAGAGACATCTTATTGTGCACAAGTCTTTTAAAGAGAAATGCTTTGAAAATAGAGCTCATGTCTTTACATATTTCAAAGGCGACACGGTGGCAGCTGTGGTATTTTTGGTTTAGTTTCTCTCTCAGTCCTTGTGATATCCACAGGCAACTTTTTCAAACAACTTATCTAGTGTCCTCATCTCAGAGAGAAAAAAACAATCTTCCACAATCAGTTAAAAGGTGCAAAACCAGGAAAATAAATGTGGCTTGAGGAGAAGAAACATTCCAGCAATACAGTATGTATATATCAGATGTTTTATATTTACTTCAAAATAATTTGGTGACAAAACATCCTGCTGCAGATACACATTATTTGTTAATACAGAATATGCTGCTGTGCTGTTAATATACAATAAAACCCATTTACAGGGGTAAGTTGCGTCTTGCTCAAGGGCAGATTTGAACTATTGACTATTATATCAGCATACTCCGAGGACACTGCTGATTGTTTGACATGCGTATCCTGTACTGCAAATCCATAAACAGAAGCCTTGAGTTGATACTAAACAAAATCACTAGCAATCAGTCATGAAAACATTTTACCAAGAAGAACAGAAGCAACAACAAATGAAAACAAACAAATGTATTGTTCATACTGAAGCAGATGGTTAGAAAGTCTTTTACAAATCTAAAATACTACATTGTGTTTTGAAAACTGGACAGCACATTTATTCAAAAAGTAGGTCCTTCTGCATTGATTGTTTTCCTGGTTTAAAAATAAACCAAACTAATCTGAGACATGATATAAAAAAATGGGGACAGCATCTTGTCCTAGAGCCAGAAAAGTGGGGTGGAAGAAAATTCACTAATTTGATTGACACAGCTACACTCCCGTCCAACAGTATTGGAACAGGTTTGAAATCAAAAGATGAATATGTGACGAGAGATCAACAGCTCAGCATTTTTTTCCAGGTATTTACATCTGGATCTGATACTCAACTTAGAAGATGGTATTATTTGTAATGAAACATCAAATTTTTAGGTGTACAAAAGCATTGGAACAGATAGATTTAAAATAGATTAAAGTAAATAAGACTTCATATTTAGTTGCAATAACTGCATCAAGCCTGTGACCAATTGCTTTCTTCTTTTGTGATGCTTTTCCGGGCTTTCACCACAGCCTCTTTTAGTTGTCATTTGTTCTGGGGGGGTACTCCCTTAAATCCAAGGTTTAGGAGTGTGTCTATGGGAATTTTTGACCATTCTTCCAGAAGACACTGATGTTGCTGAGATTTTATGCACCTGTGGCCATGGAAGTGATTGGAACACCAGGATTCAATTATTTGGATGGGTGCCCCAATACTTTTGTCAATATAGTTTATGTGTTTCAAAGACTAACTGAAAGCAGAAATCAGAATGCGGTTTAGCTGTCAGGGATGACAGGTTGGTAATAGTTGGTTTAGGCAACTTCATGACAAAGCACTTAGAAAGAAAAGTAATCATTTTGATTTTTTTTTCACTTGTAGTGTGTATATGTTAGTATCACTGGGTGACCGCAGTAGCAAAAGTAAGTATACAGAAATTAAGACACAAAAGGAGACACAACTATGAGAAAAAAACAGGAAACATTTGGAGCCATTCCTTCTCATTTGTTTTTCTACGATAACTGTGTTATTAAAGCACTATGTGGTCCAAATTGATTTGGCTCTGCTCGCTGCCTCGTAATCTCACTGTGGGCAATTTGCCTTGTTTAGACTTACATTAATATTTACTGGGGAACATTAAATTTTTGAAGGAGACAAGCTCTGAGACGGCAGCACAGGCAGTTATGCAACTTGGAACAGATGATTTACATATTCTGTCAATGTTTAAAGTTATCTTCATTACACAGACCGGGCTGAAAATCAATACTTCATCAGAGCTGCTTGGACTATGTCTGCAAGGGCCAGTGAACAAGCAGAATTCCCCCACATGCTTCTATATGAAGCTGTGCAAACCATATGGGTTGCTCAGCTCTGTACTGAATATTGATTGTTGCTCCTTATGAGCTGATGCGTATATTGATGTGATTTGAATCTACAAAACTATCCCAAAAATTAGGTAATTTTATGGTTGTATTATCAGATTTTAGGAAATATATTTTTTGCAGAAATAGAATTTCAGGCAGCATGTTTGCAAAGCTTCACTGTGACAAAAATTAGATTGTCTGCTCACTGACATTTTCAAGTAGTCCGATATTTGCCATTTAATTATATTGTGATAAGCCGTAAATCATATGATCAAAAAGTCACTATGTTATCAATCCTAAATCGATTACAATTCCATCGTATAACATGGAAAAATCCTATAATTACACACAAAAAAATCACTAGCACCCCCCCTCCCTTATTCCTATACCACCTCAGATAACTTAAGATTCTACCTGATACCTTTATTGCCCTATTTTCCAAAAATATTAAGATCTGGGGAAACATGGGACACATGTACACCATCTTTGTTACCGTCTTTGTTCTGCACATCCCAAACACGCCAGGGAGCCTTGAACTCCCACACAGAAATCTTTTAAATCTTTGTCTCGCTTGTAGTGAACATGGAGAACATTACAATGCAGCTCACATATGCACACATGACATGCAAACACACACAGCAGCTCAGTCTTCAGCCTTCAGCTACACTCTACAGACTGACAAAAAGAAGGAAGATTTGTATTCTTCTGAAGGATTCTGATTGTAACAGTAAAGCTGATTGTGTGGTATTAATCTCTGCAAATCACACTAAACCAATGTGAAAGAAGGAAACAGAGGAAGCAACACAGAAAACACACACAACCAACCATATTCCACAGATGCATTGCAGATATTCAGGGTGAGCAGGAGACAACACCACTGCCATAAAGTTTCCGCTCAGTTCTGCAGCACCGGGGCTTCAAAACCCCCAGAATGCAGCAGAGCTTTGAGCTATTCCTTCTGGCTGGTGCTGAGCAGTTCCCCTCTCTCAGGGTAGAATTTCCCTTTTTTGTGAAGGAGATGCGAAACCAAATGGCGCAGTGCAGGCGATCTCCTTCCACAGCACAAATGTTGGAGCAGTGGTTCCTCTTGTGGAGGCCCATGAGGCAGTTTCAGAGGGTTCAAAGACACAGAGTTCAAAGCTCCATCAGGGTTGCCCTTCAGTTTCTGGAGGGCTTAGGAGCTTTGTGTGAACGGGATGTGTTAGCATTTTCAGACAGAATTTTTTTTAGCTCATCATCTGCTACAGCTTATTTTCTGCTGGTTGTCTGGTTGTCATGAATGTATTTCCTCCATAACAACAATACAGGTTACAGGAGCCTTCACAATCTCCTGCAGGGTAAACTGAGCTGATTTAACATTTCTAGTCCTGTTCAAAAATGCAGAATGAACTGACCGTAAACACCTTCTAGCCTTGCAACAATAAGACTACTGTGGTGAAAATACTGCCATGGCTCTTATTACCTTCATTAGTAAAATAAACACTTAGTTCGGTTTAATGTATTTTTTACAGTGTAATGTGAAAGTCCACAGAACTAGAGGTTAATGTTCACCTTTTCCATTTCTTAAATGAGCTGCTTTGAGTAGTTCTATTTCCTTTGATCCTCCTCCTATTCATTCATCCCCAGCGGCCATTAGTTGCCACATAGCAGCGATTTTAGATTTTGTGTGGAAACCGCATCACTTTGAAACAGAGTGCAGATACTTTGTGATGCTTACAGTTAAAATTAAATCATTTAATCCGATCTGCTGATGTCTGGACTCACCATTACTGTTAGCTACATCCATGTCTTCCTCTTTAGTACCACTGCACCTCAGAGAGATGAACAAGATGAAAATAAGCATTAAAGATGCCAAAAGGTAATCTGTTTATTCTATAACTCATCTGAACCTGGTGTTGAAGAGGGGGATTGTGAGTGTACAGCCCTTTTCAAGTCCTGCCAAAGATTCTGAATCGGACCGAGATCTGGGCTCTGACTTGGCCACTAAAGAACATTCATCCTATTGCCTTTAAATAATTTCTGTCTCGCTTCGGCTGCATGTTTTGGGTTATTGTCCTGCTCTAAAACAAGTTTTTGTAAATTCTTGTCAAGAAAAATCTAACTAAATTGACCGTGATTCAATATTTTTTACAGGCAGCGTATGCTTATGTCTTTGCCATAACCATGATCTTCACTATTCTTAGCCATACTGTGATTGCTGCAGATTGTAGGGAAATTATCATGTAAAAATTATTTAATGAAATTGAGCCACCGCAACCCATTTCATTATGTGCCTGCTGACTTAAAAGTAGAGTTTGCTGTAGCATCTGACCTAAAGCAGTTTGAAAATACATGTTTTAAGGCAAGAGTATTTCAGTGTTTTTGTCTGGAATACAGCACCCCAAGGTGGGACATACTGTAAGAACTGTTGACCACATTAAATGGGAAATATTGGTGCCATAAAGTCTGGTAAACAACATGAGCAGGTTTTATAATAGAGGATATCTTTCCCCAAGAGAGCCGAGCAGATGTCCCTAACACAATGAGTGGATGCTGGTCCAGTTCGATCGGGCTTTTCTGCTTTTAGGTTACAGAGGAGGATATTGCAGAAAACAAATATTTTATGAATGTTGGCTTCAACATCATCTTTCCCAAATTGTCTAATAATGATATAATTGTCTGGTATTAGAGTTAGTTCAGCTCCTAAAAATACAATAAATGGAACGGGAGTCTAAAATAAAAATCATTGCACACTGCAAATTTTGTACAAGTATTTCAATTTTTAAACACATCAGGGATTATGATGAATGATTCATCAATACATCGACTTAGTTTTGTCACCTTAATGGGAAGGAAATGACAGTCCTGAACAGCAGAAGATTTGCCGGTCCATCAGTGTGAGGAAATGTCAAAATAATGGCGCAGAGAAGTAAGTAGGCCTATTCAAAACAGATTATGTGGAGTTGTCCCTAATCACATATTGTAGCTTGTGTCGAACGCTGCACTGACCTTATTGTTATTCTGCCAATAGTTTTTCGATTAATTCTCCAAACCTGAATGAAACGATTTATTTTCCATTGTTAAGAAATCCTAACAGAACATACAGTCTTTTAAATTCACTAAAGTTAACTTTTCTTAGCAACATGCCTCATTAAACTGCAGCAGACTTGTTTCTCAACAAGAGACTATGCTGCGAAGATGGAGCCATTTCTTATAGTTTTAGACTGCGACAAGAATATAGGCAGCTTTTATTAAACAGTGAAATGTGAAGTGGTGTCTCTGTTTGAGAGAGCTAGAGAAGACCGATTGTGAGAGGAGTATGATTGACTTGCCACATCTCTGTGTTTCCAGGCTGCCTCATCAGCTGCTGAGATTTATGGGTTGTTGACTCTCACTGGAGGTGAAGCAAAATAACTTAGAAATGCTTTGGAATTAGAAAAACCTGGAAGTTCTCAGAATGTATAAGAGAATGAAAATTTTAGGACACGGGATGGAGGTCCCATAGAAGCTATAAAAATGGAAAGAGTAGCTTCTTTGGCATTACAAAAAGTAGTTAAAAAGGTGGTTACAAAGCAACGTTTAGTAGGGAAAGAAATTTACCATTTTGACAAATTCCAGTCTGGCTTTAGAAAGAACTACAGGACAGAAACAGCCCTCCTCAGAGTATCAAACGGCATCCTTATGAATGTTCTAGAACCAGTTCTGTTTGGTATATATCTGTTGCCCCCTGGGCCTTATTATGTACCTCTTCAACCTTATGTCCCACCACCACTTTGCTGATGATATCCAGTTATATATATATGTAATCATGACAATCTACTGTACGCTCTTTACCTTACTGCAATCAAAAACTGAATGGCTGCTAACTTCTTACAACTTAAAACAGATAAAACTGAAGTCCTGATAATCGGTCTGACTTTATTTCTCCAATATCACCCTCTATCTCGGACCACTATGAACCCACATAACACTTTCAGCCAGAAACCTGGGAGTTTGTTTTGATCATACTGTCAACTTTAACCAACACATTGAGACTTTCGTCCAATCATGCCACACTTGGAAACATAGCAAAGATCAAACCAAAACTCCACAGAAAAACTGTTGAGAAGCTTACATACCCTCATTTTCTTGTGCCTGGACTAATGCAACTCTTTATTGACCTGCCTCAATTACTCAACAATCACCCAGTTACATACTGATTACTTACAAACACTCGATACAGGGAACACATAACTCCAGTCCTGGCAGAAATACATTTGCTCCCCATTCAATATACAATTCAGTATAGGATTCTGTTGATTACTTCTAAATCTTTACACAGTCTAGCTGCACTGCACATATCAGAACTTTTAACACCTTATCCTGCACTTCCAACCCTGAGATCTGAGAACTGGATACTTTTAAAAGTATCACTGTCCATACTGAAAACAAAGTAAGGCTGTGCTTTTACTGTTTTAGCCCCAGCACTCTGGAACAAACTGCTATCAACTGTCAGAACATTCTGGTCAGTTCCTCACTTCAAAAAAACAAGCATTTGAATAACATTTCGTTCATTTCTGATGCTCTGTTATTGTTTTTATTTTTGTAACTAATGTTTTGTTGTCCTCTTTTAATACTTTAGCATTGCTTTCTAGTGCTTTGTGCATTTTAAAGTTTTGTAAAGCACCTTGTAACCTCTTCTGATTTTGGAAATAAAGTTTATTATTGTTATTGTCATTAATATGATGACCTGTCTCTTACACAAATGGCAAAAGCTCTCCAAAGCTCTTCACAATTTACCTCTCATTGAGCCATTCAAACAGGCAGTTATGCTGGCCTGATGATCTGGGAGCACTGTGGGGTTGGGACTGAACTGCCACCTCTGTGATTAATGAGTGACCCACTCCAGCTCATTAGGTGTAGAGGTGGCTGCATTTTCAGTGGCTTTTTTGGCCAACAGAATCACTGTATCTGAGCCTGTTGAGTGAAATTTAATGATCGTATCTACATTTGACTTCAGTGAAGGACCGGCAGTGGCTGAATAAATCAGCAGAGTGGTGTCACTCCAACCTCAGCACACAGCATTAACCAGAGGGATAATTACATGAAGCTGGATTTTTCCAGCCTTGTACTGTCATTATAATATGGAAGTGATAATGTATGCCAAAGTGTCCTCATGTATAAATATCCACAGGGCTAATTAAATGAAGCCGTCTTTTTTTTTCCTTCCATTTCTGTGCAGTCATTACATTATGGGTGATAATGTATGCCGAGGTGCGTATCACCATTTACCGGCTGGAAACATGGCAGTCCGTAAAAAAGTCATAATCTTTTTGTTAAGTTTAACTCCGTTTCTGTGATAATCTGTAATGTGGCACTAAGCAGTGCTGTTGCTATGGATACCTGCAGTTTAATGCACCAGATCTTTGTGTAAGGTGTCGTCTAGAGCAGTCTTAACAGATACCTGCCTGCCTACTCTCTGTCACTGTATAAATAACATAATTACCAATCCAGAGTTATCATTCTGTGTGTTCTGTAACTTTATTTTGTTGGTGTTTGATGGAATGAACTCAGCACATTTGATTAAAAAGAACTTTCCGCTGGGCAGTGCAGCAATTTAAAGCTGTTTATCTAGTATCTCATTAAATGGCTGTTAATTGTGAGCTATACTCATTAAAGCTAAATCCAATATTGCTATTTGCTTGGTGTGGAGCTGGTTTATGTGTGCTGAAATGCCAGCTTGGTGTGGGAAACATGGCACTTCACATCACAGGGGGGGAAAAAAAAATTGAAAAAAACTGTCACGACCATCAGAATCTGAAAGTTTTCTTTCCAAAATGTGTTTTGCCATTAAGAGGGAGTTAAACGTGCAGGCGGCGCAGGCAACAACAGTTCTTAGACTATTGCTGTTTTGTTAGAGCACTAATTAGAATGCAAATCAGAGGATGTACTGCCAGCAAAATGTTCTGTCACCACATTCTGCACACAAAGAACACACTTTTTCAGTTCTTATGGCTCCAATCAGCTGCAGTGCTCATGAGAAGTAATGCATGACGAGGAAGCAAATAAAACTAAGTGTTTCTTTCTGAAGCAAAGCGAACAAAATGATGAAATTAAGTCTGATGAAAGGAGAACTCAGTGTAGACACATATGAATATGTATTGATGTACTTTATTTTTGTTAAACTTGTTGAAAACCTACACTACCATTCAAAAGTTTGGGATCACTTAGAAATGGCCTTATTTTTGATACAAAAGAATTTTCTTTCAATGGAGATAACAGTAAATTAATCAGAAATACAATCTAGACATTATAAATGTGGTAAATGACTATTCTAGCTGGAAACGGCTGATTTTTAATGGAATATCTCCATAGAAGAGTGGAATAGAAGCTTTTATTTGTCATTGTGTATATCCAATGAAATCTGTGAAGTAAAAAAATGTCTATTTTTTATAATAATAATCATTTTAAAAAACTAAAAAAAGATGTGAACTAAACAAAAAACTTTCACACAACAGTTCACAAAACACTGTTTAGACCAACAACTGATTTAGGCAGTTTAGAATACTATTGATAATTTTACACTGATGCTCAGAGATTTTCACGTTAAATAATTTTTTCTTGGTTTCTAAAATGTATTTAATAGACTACAATTTGTCATATATTGCTGCATACCAACTCTTTTTAATTTTATTGTTTAGTTTTAAATGCATTTTTAAATGTTAAACAAAATTAGTAGAGCTCAACTCCTTATTTATAGTGCATGCCTGCCATTTACAGTTTATACATTTTATGAGAAGAAAATGTAATTTACAGGCAACTACAGTTATTGTCGATGACAACACTATATAAATACACTATATTATTAATAAGTCTAGTTACAGTATTACACAGTAATCCTCCTATTTTACTGTTGAGTACTGTAATTGTTATTTTAACTGTTATAATAAATTACAATTGTAACACCATAAAAAAGTGTCAGTATTTTTGTAAACATCATGTTCAGCAGAATGCAACAACAAAAAAAATGACAGTAGTTAGCCATTTAAATAAATTACAACAGTAACACTGTAAAATAACTGGTGACCACGTATGCTAGTATTTCACTGTTCTTTTTCAGGTAAATTCAGTGTAGTTTATAACCTATGTACTTTGGCAGAATCCTCTCTGAACATATTCAGTACTATAAATCCTCAAATAAACTTCAAGAAAATGTATGAATATGGCGACAAATTATGCAAAAAGTTAGATTTTACACAGAAACATGGACTCTGCAAGTGGAAATTGTTCTTTCCAAGGCTGCAGGTGTCACATCTGGCTGAGATAAAATGGCTAAGGTTTCATTCTACAGTAATTATCTGTTTAAATAAATTACAATAGTAACACTGTGAAAGTACAGTAACATATTGGCGAACACATATGCCTATATTTTACTGTACTTTTGCAGGTAAATTCAGTGCAGTTCATAACTGTCCCTCTCTTTACATATTCAGTACAGTAAAATCCTCAAATAAATAAATTAAACGTATGAATATGCCGAGAAAATCTGTAAAAAGTTTGATTTTACACAGAAGTTTGGACTCTGCAAGTGGAAATTTTTTTATTTTTTTTCCAAGGCTGCAGGTGTCACATCTGGCTGAGATAAAATGTTGAAGGTTTCTTTCTACCGACTGTAACCCTCCTCGCTGATGTGGCTCCTTCACAGGCCTCAGCTGTAAATAAATGTGTTCGTAGTCGATGTTCTTTAAAAGCAAACCAAGCACAGGCTGAGGCCAGAGGGAAGCGCTGCCTTCAGTCATCACTTCTCCTGAGTTTCTGCACTATTTACTGACCACTGAAGGTTCAAGGGATATCGATGCTGAACAATCTGGACTTGGAAATACTTCAAAAGTAGATGGAGGCAGCAAGCAAAGGAGAGCACAAATAATATCTCACTGTATTTAAAATACTCCTCAATGAAGCAAGAGTTTCGTATTCCTTTGCTGCGTTGTTTCAAATATCAAGGTCCTGCAATACTGTCTTTTGAAATTTGAATGATATAAATAGGTGGAACTGCAGGGAAATCTAATGTGCTGTACCGCAATGTAGCACAAATAATGAAATGTAATCTAACTGTTGATTTCTATGACATGAATCTTCCTGTTACTGCCACAACAACAGGACTGTGATCACTGTGAAGCATTTTATCTCATTTTGTCTCATTGTAGGACCGTGTGACGTCAAACTCCGTGCCGTTGTCATGGACGCCGCTTCTTGTATACAAGGTCTGTCCTTTAATGCAAAGGTAACAGATTTAAACCCAAACAGCTGGCGTTTGTGTCAACATTCATGGATATGCGCCTGAGCTACTGAGTTTGAGCTTGAACCTTTGAAACTCGACAGTTGACTCTAGCTGTCGCCGTGAATAAACTGTTTACCAGAATGTTTCCATTTACAGTACATGTATTTACCAGCAAGAGGTTTGGTTGTCAGCCACTAACCTTTTGACCAAGAGCACAGCCTTACGCAGGGTTTCAGAAACACAGAGGTCCAAAAACAGAGCACAAAAAGCCTTTCCATTTCCTGTAATTACATATGTGCATTTTTAGACTTTTAGAGGTCAAAAATTGGACAACAGGGCACCCGGGTAGCTCAAAGGGTTGAGCGGGTGACCCATAAACAGCTGCTATAGTCCCCGACATAGCGGCCATAGATTCGAATCCAGCCCATGGCCCTTTGCTGCAGGTCCTTCCCACTTTCATGTCCCTCTCTGACTGCTTTCCTGTCAATAAAACTGAAAAAGGCCCAAAAAATAATTGAAAAAAATAAATAAATTGGACGACAATAACTTCAAAACCATGTCAGCGGGCAGCACCGTAAGAGATCTGATATCAGGTTTACATCTGACATGATGGGTGGACTACAAAGCAAGATAACTTTATGTTAGCTGGTTTAACAAAACCTACAACCTCAGTCAAAGATAGTCATTTAACCAGGTCATCAACTGTCTTTGTCCATCATCAGGCTCTGTGTGTGTGAACTCCACTAAAGGAGTTTTTCTGCCTACTTCAGTCAGAAAAACAGGTTGTTATAAATGGAGAACCATGAGAAATCTAAACGTTTAGAACAGTAAAAAGCCCTGTGACTCTATGAGTAACTAAATGAATGCTGGTAGAAAATAGCTAATTGTGTGTGAATATATTTACGTTACAACTCAGTGCAGCTGCTTGTGTCTAAGACTAAGCTACACGTAGACATCTTAAACTTTTTACAGTCAATCATGATACTCAAGACGTCTGTTTAAGAGGTCTCACACTGTCCAGTAATGAAAGATAACTAAAAAAACACTTTAGCTTTTGGTTAAATCAAAGTGAATTTAAAGTTATTGATTGAATATTCTCTGTCATGAATGCCAGTAGACTGATCCATTTTCTAATCTAATCTGTGTTCTATTAGCGGCAATACCAGCAGTGTAGAATTGATTTTGCAAAGTATCAGGATGAAACATAACGACATTATGAATTTTCTGCATCACCAAATGAATGCATGTTGGTTCCCATGGCAACATCATGCATATAGCCTGTGCTACTGTAAGTGCACGGTTTCACCCAGTGGGATTACCAACAGATTTGCAGATATAACATCTTCTCTCAGCTGAGAGTCTCGTATCACTCATACAGAACCATCAGCACATGAATTGATTAAAGGGAGACACTTCTTACAGCTGATTTAAATCCCAAACTCGGAACAAAAACCTCTTAGCTGTGTAGCATCAGTTACCACAGTGATCTAGCCAGTTAAAACAAGACCACTTTTGCAACGCTGAAAATACTGGCTTTAAGCTCAACATACCTGCTTAACCCATAATTGATTTTTAAATTTTTGTTTGTGTTAAACAGCACAGGAACTATACACCTATCAGGCACAACATTATGACCACCTGCCTAGTATTGTGTTGATCCTTCTTATCTTGTCAAAAATGGTCTGAACCATTGGACCAGAGAACCCCTCATGGTGTCCTATGGGGTCTGGCACCAGGACGTTGACATTGGATTCTTTGGGTTCTTTGGGTTGTGCAGTGGGGTCTCTGGGAATCAAATTTGTACCACGGCATCCTGTTGATGCTTGATCAGAATGGGGTCAAGGAAGTTTGGAGGTCAAATCAACGTCTTGGGCGACTGTCATGTTCCTCAAGATGCTCCTGATTGTTTGATGTTTTTGAGATGTGGTGGGATGCATTCTCCTGTGGCGGAATGCCAGTGACATTTGGGATTGCCATTTGCATGAGGCAGTGTTCTTGTTCTAGAATAATGTTTATTTGAGTGTCTGAGTCTCATCAACATGGACGCCAAAATCCAAGCTTTTCCAGCAGAACACCACACAGTAACAAAAAGATCAATGTTGTTCACTTCACCTGTCAGTGGTCAAAATGTTGTGGCTGATCGGTGTAATGCCGATGTTATTTTGGGCATAGTGTGCATTACCTGATCTTCTTCTTTCCTCTTCATCATCGACTTTTCTTTCTTTTTCTCTCAGTGTCCTCGTCTGGTCTCGAATTTCTTCTCTTCTGAAGCTGAACTTTGATTGATGCAGGCTTTTAGTTTTTTTTCAGCTGTGTAGGTGAAGAAAGAAAAGAAAAACAAGGTCAGCTGATATTTACATGCAAATGTTTCCCAACTTGAAAATCTAAATCTATACGTCACTTTAATATGCATTTCAAGCCTTTGCACAAATGGGACTGAAAGAAAAGCATTTCGACTTTTGTTGAAAGTTTATCTGTTTGACACTGGATGGGTGGAAATAATGGTATCTCGCTGGTGAAACTAATTAACTAAATGATGTTTAACGTAGCATGACGTAGCTATTGGTCAAATCACATCTGAGGATGAACGACGTTGAACTACAAGCAGTCTGCTAGTTAAATTCTCTAGTTACAGGTATCATACTTGAGCCGACTCAGCTGCCTTTACGGTCTGTCAGCATAATCAAAGAACTGTTGTGTTGAGTAAATACACAAGTAATTACACCAATAATCAGCTGTGAAATTAATTTATCTTTGCAGCAACAAAGCAGAGTTACTACCAGGCTATTATTTCATGGCTTTTATTACACACACCTCATAAAAAATACTGAGGCCTCACTGGTGTCTCCGGCCATGACTGAGATCATTTCCAAAGCAGGGGAAGGAAATAATGATCTTTACAGTAATAACAAAGATTTTTCACTTGCTGGGAGTTTGTTGACTTCAAGATAACGTTGCATAAGAAAGAATTTATAAAGAAGATGAAAAAAGCAAAGGAAATAAACTGAGGTTTCCATGCAGCCAGTAAAAAAGTTGAGACTGACTATTCCAACAGAGATTTTTGGATGAAACCACCCTTCCTTGACAATCTTTTGAAGGTAAATCGAGTCATTCAGGAGAGACACTTGGTCAATTTTACACATCCTTGAAGAAAAGAACTCCTTTTGCGTATTTCAGTGTGTTTTTTGTGCTCCTGACTGGGTCATCCCAAAGATTTGACTTTTCATATTATATATCTTACAGTTATTTCGCAGTACATATGGAACTGAAAAGCACTGACAGTTGGGTAGGTGCTCTGCTGAAACAGGAATCAGCTGTGGTTGGTTTTCTCTGTTTTTTGTCATGTAGAAATAGCAGACTGTAGACAATTGCAATTCAATTTGCCCTAATTTTGCGTTATATTAGTTCACTTGTGGTCAGTGAGTGTGCTAAAGCCATAAAAAGTGATCCACAGTTGGGCTCACTACTTGAAAATATGATTTCCATATTGACAAATGCGTTTCTCACCCATAAAACTGAACGTAACCAGTTCAAAATGGGCATACGTCTGCTACTTTAACCATGCTGACCAGGGTTAAGTGGGGTGTGAGCTGTGTTGTTTTAGCTGTTTAGCGTTGACCTGCTTTGAAATATGACATGCTGTTTTTCTTTGTGTGTGTGTGTGTCTGTGTGTGGAGAGACACTGCCAACGTCTCCATTATCAGTAAACAAAAATTGTCCATTAGCGAAAAGCACATAATAACAACTACCTGCTGATTCATTGCAGGATCCCCACAGAGCACTGTAGGTGATTTTAATTTCACGTCCACGCTTTAGCTCTCACAGAACTCCGAATTGTTTTTTGGGATTTTTATAGAACAGTTTTTGTAAATACTTTAACATAATCAATGTTAAAAATTGCCCAGCGGCTCTGCTGTCAACGGTGCCCGCCCAAAAGAGTAGAGTGTAAATGAGTGGCAACAAAGAGAGGCTAATGATTTGTACAGCTTTTCTAAATAAATATATGGGGAAATCTGCAGCTGTAGTTGTAGAACATGTACATGTTTGTGTTACTACCTGCAATATGAACTTTACTGGAGTTACATGCAAAAAAGTCAGTTAAATGACCTCTTAATCGAATGCATTTTTGAAAGATGGATCTCATTTACTGATTTAGCTAAAACCTTTAAGAAGGAAACATTATTTTGATGGATTGAGTGACACAAGAGTATTGGTCAACCTAATAATGCATGTAATTTAAACTCAAACATCTGTCTTAGAGGCTTCAAAACTAAATTTAAGTCGAGGTAACTCAAGATTTTGAAGGTCCTCTATCCCGACAGTCCTGTGTTCTAAGGCTACATTGTGTTAGCTAATGGTGTTGAAAGACTCATTGATGATTAGAAAACCCTTGTGCAATTATGCTAGTCCATCTCAAATACTTCTTGGTTGCATTTACACTTTTTATATTTACATTTCTGCCTGAGAAAAATTAAGTGTAAAATGGTTCTAAATGCTAAGATTTTCTGTATCAGACAGATTAGTCATATTATACGTTTCTGTAGAAAGGGCTCTCAATTTAATATCTCTACAATATATCAATATGGCAGTAATGTATGCTTAACATGAGCTAAACACCA
The DNA here is from genome assembly GCA_027123335.1 of Amphiprion clarkii. Lineage (NCBI taxonomy): Eukaryota > Metazoa > Chordata > Actinopteri > Pomacentridae > Amphiprion > Amphiprion clarkii. The sequence continues at coordinate 31,023,693 of CM049578.1, read as the reverse complement.
CTTTGCTCAGCTTCGAGTGGCGGGTTGAATAAAAAGACAAATGTCTGCTCTTTCCTTGTATCAAATTAGATTCAAACACCTTCAGTACCTCCTTTTCTTTTCTCTACGTGATATGATCACACCGCCTCCTGCGTGGGCACAAACACAGCCATTAAAATAAATGATCCGCATGTGCACGTAATGCAGAGTTGTTAAAATATTCAGATCAGGAAAGGCACACGAGGCAGTATGTGGAAAGCACTGTGGGTCTATTTAACATGCATATCAGGAGGCAGCCTAAATATAGTTTACTGTCGGTTCTGCTGCCTGGATTTGTGTGCGAGAGGGGTGGTGCCAAAAAACAAAACAAACTCTGGAGATACAATCTCTGGGCCAGGGATGGAGCTATGCATGTGGAGTAGGGTTGCAAGAACATCAAGAACATGGCAAGTAATTTACTAAGACGGAGATGTGATGGGAGTAAGAAAATCCACCCACATGGGCAAGATTATTATTAGAAGAACAGGAGATGGAGGTCAGATGTGGTGGCAAAGCTTCATTCCATACTGAGCATGTTCAACATGACTGAAGTTCCAGACGGGTTACTGGTTATAACCTGATCATAACCTGAGTTTAGCAAAGTTTCCGAATTAAAATGTGTCAAAGTTTGAAAGAGCCATAAAGTCCATGTAAAGCAGTGTGATGGAAACATATGTCAGCAACAGAACTCTGGGGTTAGTGTGAGGTTCATTATCCTTAAAGTTGAGTTTCATTTTCATTTGTTCTTTGGTTATGTTTAGGAGCCAAAACTATGTGGTTAGGTGTAGGAAAAAAGCACAGTTTAGGCCAAAATACGACCCTTTAGCAACATGTTTGAAGTTTCTAAACCATTTTCTGGTTCGTCTGGGTGACCGATGCCCCTCAATATAATATCTGTCGTAATCTGTCATCATTGAGAACTTTAATTGTAAAGGAACATAATGTTTTGGAGACAAGGCTGGAAGAAAATAGTAAGAGTTTGCTCCTCAGATCTGCTTGAAGCTCAAGACTACTGGCAGAACACATCTAAATATCATGAAATAAAAATGACAATCTCAGGTTCTGCTGCATTGATTTTGATGTCTATCATTACTCTGACAGTGATATAGGAATCACAAATACTATAAAATGTGACTGTGCATGTTCCAGATGATTGCATCCAATAAATACTTTAACGACTGTGTGACTTTTCCTTTATGGAGCCAGTCAAATCCCATGTAAAATTTTTCCAAGCTTTTTAGAGCGATTCTGAAATATATTACACCAATAACAAACACCAATTGTTCAGAAATTCATAACAGATCGCATTGACTTTCAAACTGCTGGAACATAGCAGAGTAATGACACTTTTTATTGTGGAGATTTATTGCACTGGTGTAATATTCCTCAAAATGATTTGTTTGGAATTAAACTCGCTTGGCACAGCACAAAACGAGGCGGTGCTGGACAAAGAAATGCCCATCAATATACACATAGCTGCTGGCTTCTCATCTCATATGCGACGCAAACCGTGCAGTCTGCAAGCAAAACAAGCACATGAAAGAGAGGGAGAGACAGAGAGGCAGGGATTACTCATTTTCTCGGCGCTATCTCCCATGACACAACCTTTTTTAATGGATTTTCTCATCTTTTTGTGCGAGGTAATATGATATGTATTCATTTGAGTGTGACTGGTGCCGCACGGGGCAGGGGGGCTGATGGAAAGGTTGCTCATGTGCAAACAAAACATGATTTTACCTGCGACAGTCACAAGATTCCAATCCTTCCGGTCTCTTATTTCATTCGTGGCACAGTTCCAGAGCTCAGATAGCATCTTCAGTGCAGCGGCTGTGTGTCAAGATGTCGAGTTATTTGTTATTGTGTATCTTGCAATGGCATCTTAAAAATTAATCTGAGGAATTGTCCCAGAATGCATTGCATGTGCGGCTGTCATATCTGCAGAAAACATGATGCAAGCATGTCGACATGGCTCCGAATCTCAAAGGAATGCTTCCAACATCTCATGGAATCCATGATTCCAAGAACTGAGGCTATTTTGAGAGCAACAGAAGGCCCCATCCAGCATCAGCACGGTGTTCCTAATAAAGTGCTTCGTGCTAAGTTGGAGTTTACGATTTAATATGAAGCTAAACACCATCATGAGGCCATTACATTAGCATGACACTACAGCTGACCACTATTAACTTTTCTTATTCCATCATTTGGCTGGTGGCTGGTATTAATTTCCCATCTTTGGCCATCGTACTGCAGCCAGCCTGTACAGATCTAATCTTTTTGAGAACTGCATTTGGGAGACTTTAATGTCTGTTTCTTGAGGGGGGGAGAAAGAAGCTTGGGGCAAGGACAGATAAGGGAAAGACATTCTGATTCCCTCATTCTGATGAAGGCATAATTGAGTCCATTCGAGGCTTTTAGGGGGCTCAGATATAACCACGATGCCTGCAGACGTCTCTGTAATATTACATTAGGCTGAAAGTGCCGCCTGTCTGAAGAGCAGGCAGCAGTGAATTAGTATTTGCATAACAATAATGTTTAGCTTTTGTTGACCTGCACTGCAATGTTTGGGGTTTACCACATTAGCAGAATCAGTGTTGCTTGTGCAAACTGTCAGTTGTATTCCAAGTGTTTTCTTGGGAAGAAAAATAAAGTACAGTAGAGAGTCTTTGTACCCAACAAGAGCTGCTAATTTGTCTTTAGTCTCTCCTCAGATGACACAAGTACAGTAAGAAAACATCCAGATAAAAAAATTATTCACCGTGAGTGTTTGTAAATGAAAAACACACTGTAAAGATACACATATATACATACGAACTTCATAAGCATCATTTGCAGTTGTTAAATGAAGCTCTAACAGTGCACCACGGCAAAGAAATGTGTCACAAGTCTAAAGAAAGTTGCATAGAGCCTATAAATATTCATATTTAGAAGATATAATGGTACCCATCACCATGGGAACTTCCTTATAAAGTGTGATTTTCTAGTAGGCAATAGAGTACTAAAAAAATCCCTCTTGCAAATGTGTGTCACTCCCCATGTGATGAAATTGGATTTTTGTCTCGGCTTGCTTAAATCTACTTCTTTCTCAGTGTTTCTATGAATGAATAAAAAAAAAAGCTGTTCAATGCTTGCAAAGACCCAAATGAAAGATGGTATCTACATCAGTAGAGATGATTTTACACAATAGAAGCTGCATATGTGTGCACAAAATCCCATTGTTTACGATTTTTTATTATTCCTTTCGCTGAAGAGAGACGGATGCAGTGAAATCAGAATTGGTAGCACGGCTGAATTCCATCTTGTCAAGATCTTTAATTTGTAACTCTGTTACTCCGGTAGAGCATACAAGAGCACAATTTACATGTTCATACTTTAAGAATAATTACATTTGTTTAATCTTTGCAAAACATCCAGTTCAACAGTCACAGGTTTACACGATGATACCCACAGACACCTTCTAGATGACTCAGAATAACAAAGTCGCACTGCAGCTTCCTGGATCAAAGAGGCCAAATATCACAGAAACAGAGGGAAGCACCTCATTATATGTTTGTGTGCGTCTCTAACTTTATCAGAGAAACAGCATCAGAGTCCAAAGTTTACAAAGTGAGACTGCTGGTTAGAGATTTGTTTGCAGACAGAAGGTAACAAAGGTAACGTCGTGGCTGAGGATACAGAGATGGTAAGATGTATAAAGCATAAATCTGCAGCTTTGATGGTGAAAACATAATACTGCTATGTCAGGTGCAATGGTTTCACTTGTGTGTTCGGAGTGCAGGAAGAAGAGCCTCAATTGCAGACAAGTCAGGTAGACAGAAACAGTTTTAACCCTCCTATTCCCACAAGTTAATTAAATACATGTTTGCAAGATAAAAAAAACAGACTAATTTACTGATTTTGATTAAAATTGCAAACATTATTTTGATGGCTTGTGTTGACATAATCATGTTAAGAATTTATTCAGCTTAATATTGTGTCATTTTAACTCAAATCTGAGTTCTTCAGTGAAAAGAATAATAAAAAAATGTAAACAATGGGATTGCAACCACACATATGCAGCTTCTACTGTGTAAAATCATCCCTACCGATGTCATTCATTCGTAGAAACACTGAAAAAGAAGCAGATTTAAGCAAGCTGAGGCAAAAATCCAATTTCATCACATGGGGAGTGACACACATTTGCTCGAGGGATATTTTAGTACTCTCCCTGTCGCCTACTAGAAAAATCACAGTTCATAAGGGGGTTCCCATGGTGATGAGTACTGTCATATCTTCTAAATATCATGAATATTTATACGTGACTTGAAACTTCATTTAAGTTGAGGTCTCTTACCCTCTGAGTTCAGCATTTCCAGTTCCCTCCTGAAAACTTAACATGTCTGATAGCTAAGACTGCTAATTTAAAAATAGGCAAACAAAACCAGATATCTAGCAAACCCCCACAGGTTGAGGCCTAAGCAAGTGCGCTAAACAATTAATACCTGAGCAGGTATAGACTGTATTTTTACAGGGGGGTTGATGGGAAATCAGGTGAGGTGGGTGCGTGGTGGAGGACTTCTGCAAAGGCTAGAGCAACAATGAAGCTGTGTGCATCTTTGCTAATTGCTCCTTTACCAGGCCTCCTCTGTCCTCGATATGCTTTTAAGGAATCCATGACGAAGGTGCACTAGATTTGATTTCAGAAGGGAGAACAAAGGAGGCTCAAAATGGAGAAATTCTATCAGCCAAGAGATGCAGGGAGAGTGTTAAAGCTGGTATTTCATTGACAGGCAAACAGTAGCATATTGTAAGTATTTCTATTACTTTTATTACTGTTTATTATACCTTGAATTTGCAACACTTGCTTTAATTCCACTTCTAACATCTGCTGTTTAATTTTTTACCTCCAACACCTGCTTTCCTGCTGTAACATGTGAATTTCCCCTGGCGTGGGGAGAAATAAAGAACTTATCTCTTATCTGTCTTGTTTGAAAAGTTAAAATCAAATCAAATTGCAACTAAATAGATTCTGATTCACTGTGGCTGACCTTGTTGTCTGTGCAGCTATTCAAAGAGAACAGTTATTCGATTATAAAAAAAATCACATGCAAAGACTAAAATCTCATCTGTGTGCTTTCAGTGCTCGGCGGCAAATCTTGAAAACCCAGTCACAAATGTGAGAAAGAGCAGGGCACCATAATTTTTAGCCAACACTACTCAGACAAAAAGCACATGCAGCAGCTGTTGAGTGACAGCTACACTGATGTGTTTTAATACTTATTCTGGGCAGGATGCTACTCTGTGGTGCCGAAGATGAAGATGTGTTAGACTTTAAGATCAATTCTTTGTTGGTTTTCCTTGGATTTGTTGACAATAATAAAAATATGGAACAGAATCACCAACATCCATGTACTTTTAATGTCATCGCTCCAGTAAAAAACTTATAATAGGTGTAAAACAGGAACAAGTACAAGGGCAGAAAAACTGTAGTTTCATAATATTACAAGGGCTGCAATTAATAATATAGTAACAATGCATGGATAATAAATGTAATATAGATTAGTAATGCAGAGATGATTTTATCTTGAAGAAAGTGAAAAGAAACAACTCATGTTCATTATGATATAATGAGTTAACTACATAATTGTCTGTATGAAATGACACATCCATTCAGTCTTAAAAGCTGCAGTATTTTCAGCCTTTTCTCCGTTTGTCTGTTTTCTAGTTTTACTGTTTTATCTGATCTGGCTTCTCTCTTTTCATTTCAGCACTAATGGCATACATTAGTCAGTTTGACAAAGCAACTCTTCCACTTCTTTTATATTGTAAAGAACGGTGTGCCGTGTCGACGCTCAGTACAGGTAGTGTTATCTTTTATCTGTTCAAAATAAGGAGATGTGAAAAACACTTCCAGCACTACAGTGTAAATAAGAGAGAAACAAAGGAGTCTGGAGCTCAGGAAACTGTTGTGATTAACTGTGCTGTGCAGATACAGTTTTAATCCCAAAGAAGAAAAGAGGAAAATTCCCCCTTCTGTCCAGTGAAAATTTCATTTGCCTTAACCCACTTTCCCCTGACTTATTTGAGAGTATGCTCTGGTTATGACAGCGACCTTCGCAATCAGCCGAGCGTCATGGGGAGCGAGCTTTGCCCTCATTAGCAGCCTCCACTTGCTGTCTGTCATCTGTCTCAACTGGAAAAAAACAACCAGAGGACGATGGCGACTCAGGCGAGTGTCCCAGCACGCTCTCAGTGTCCCCAAGCCCGTCCTTGTCCCTTCCTCTGAAGCCTGAGCAGGGACAGAAATGTCAGCAATGCAAGGTGCCAGACAGGCCTCTGCCATCCCCATGTGTTCTGGGTATTATTCCCTGCTCATTAGGAGGTAGAACAAGATTTCACCCTTCTCCCCAAATCAAATAAAGCCTGTGTGATGATAGCCTCAGTGACCTTTAGGTTCCTAATGAATCCGACAAGGCAGAATCTCCCCTCTCTGCGTGTCAGGCACTATTTGTCTGCTCTTAGTGGACATTGTCCAGGTGTGTCCTGGTGCGACTTTTTGTGGAAAGCATCACTGAAAATATGCATGAATGAAGTAGCGGAGCTCACAAATATTGAAAACTTTATTGTACACTACTGTTTAAAGTTTAAGTTTGGGCTCACTTAGAAATGCCCTTATTTTTTGAAAGAAAAGCAGTTTTTTTTAAATGAAGATAACATTAAATTCATCAAAAATACAGTCTAGATCAGGGCTCACCAACCCTTTAAACAATAACAATAATAATGATGAAATTAATATGTAAAAAGACTGTCTGATCACATTTATGTTAATTATTCCTTACAATAATTATTAACAATTTCCACAACAATGACGGTAGGAAACACACACATATGGAAATCTGTTCCAATATTTAAAAGTCAGAGGTATCCCATCTCTGAAACTTTTGTAAATATCTTTCTTGGCAGTTTTGTATGAATCAGTATATTTGCAGCATTTTGTTCAAAATCACACCAGTTACATTTCTGCGCAAATTGTCACTTCTAACATTTTTAGGAAATCATTAACTGTCATCAAATCATGCTTCATTTGTGCAAACCACTACCTTTGTAACATTTTTGAACAATTCATGAACTCTGTCCCATGTTTGTACAAATTATCAGTTATGTAAGAAAAAAAATCAACTCTTTCACATTTTGAAATGAATCCTATCACATTAGTACTGATCACTAGCATTTTCCACCAGCATTGCAACATTTTTAACACATCATAACAACAAATCATTACGTTTTCAACAAATTATATTTCACATTTTTGTGTAATGGCACGGTGTTTTGAATGACAGCATATGTTACCTCTTTCTCTGTCTGTAAATGTGTGTTAGTGGGAAGCCTGGCATTGCAGAGCTTATCATGTCTTACCTTTACTTTGCAGCTCACAGTTCAGATGGTTCAGTTTCCCAGTGATGTCCGTTAAAAATGCCAGGGCAAGAATCCAATCAGTGTCCTCAAGCAGCAAGGTGTCTTCCCCTTTGGATTGCATGAACTCTTTGATTTTGTCCAACAGTTACAAAAACGCAGCAAAACTGGTCCCCTGCTGATCCATGGGGTTTCTGTGTGTAGTAACAGGTCACCATGTTCAGCTACAGCTCCTCCAGCAGCACGTTCAATGTCCTGGTTGTTTGGCTTTGGAGCCATTTATGATCTTCACGACACGAGTCATCACATGATCAAATCCGGCCACTTTTGTACATACATATGTCCTGCTGGTGAATGCTGCAGTGATAATGTAGGAATGCTGGGAAGTCTGGATCACCTCTGCATCGTACAATGAAGCCTGCATGGCGACCCGTCATGGAGGGAGCCCCGTTCGTCGCCGCTGAAACAAGCCTTTCTAAGGGTACATTTTTCCCCACGAAGAAACTTTTCGCCGCGTAGTAGAGCTGCCTTTAAGTTCCGGCTTTTCCTGTCCGTAGTGCGCATACAGTCTATGAGCTCCCAGGTGGCTAGTTAGCATGGAAGCTCTGTAGCGGCTAAAGTAGCGTCTATCCACATTGTGCCGCTTTGCCGACCCATAGTCGCCCCGCAAATACATACATTTATCTTTCCCTGTCGTGAAAAAGAACTCTTCCTCCCAGTCATCGTGAAAATAGTGTTTTCTCTTTCACTTCTCTGCCGTGTTTTTGGGGTAAAAACCACGTCTACCTTCCCAAAGCGTCTGCCCCCGGATGCTTCAGCAGAGTCACGTGATGGTTTGACATGCGCAGTGAACGCTGACTCGGACAACGTCAAAGTTCATTTACACCGAAGACGTGTTTTTTTTTAGAGTAGAGAGAAAAGTTTAGTAGAGACTGTAAACATGAAAATAGCTAAATATCGAAAGAACATCGAGACAAAACCACAACACGGAGACACAAAATGGGATAAAAGTAAGACAAAATGACAAAAGCAAGAAACAAGGGGATAAAAACAAAACACAAACTGAGAAAAAAATAGATATGAAATGACAAAAACAAGATACAGAACAACAAAAAACACAGTTGTAAATAGTTAAATATCTATATTATTTGGAGCTACCATTTTTCCAGAACTGGTAACACCTGTAGACACTTGTAAAAGTAGTGTTTTTCAGTTTGGGTAAAATAAATAATTAAGACTTTTTTTTTGGGTCCTTCCATCTTAAATTTTATTTTATTTTGCTGCACATGAAGCTTCACATGAAAAACATTTCAATTTGAATTTTGAAAAGTGCTCTGTAAAGAATAAAAAAAATAATCTGAATGAATTAGTTATTAATTTCAATTCATCATCTCATGTGCTTTGGCAACATTTGTATAATTTAACAGACAGCTTCTCTCATTTACGAAAATGAGCATTTTTTTTTTTTTTTACATAAACTCATGTCTTTTATTCCAACCTACATGCTAATACTTTAATCAGATCGTAATTTATTCAAGAGTCATCAAGTTAGTATTTTATGTGAAATATGTCATATTCAGCCATCTCTGCTATCACAAACCATCATACCGCTGCCTATAAATAATTCACTTACAATGATGTGCCCATTTGCTGTCTGCACACAGTGTTTCTGTGGCAGTCTTCCATGTTGTCTGCCTGGATGTGTTGCTCAGTGAGATGCATCTGACAAATACAATAGGGAAGAAAGCAGAGCCAGGCCGTATGAAATTATCACCATCTGCAAGGTGATGCTGTGAGTGCTGCGCTCTTCATCAGACGTCTGCACTCTAAAATGTCAAGCTTGCAGGTGCTAATGTATTCAAACGCCTTTGGAACATAATGCACTGTCCACTTCTATTAAGTTGCCATTATGTTCTTCATGCTTTGGATCCTGACAGAGGACGATGTCGCGTATTTTGCTCTTGGAAAGATCATCGATACCGTCTTCAGAATTTAATTGCTGATATAATCAAGATTTGCATGTAACCGTATCGACGTATTTTGCTATTAATCAGATGGTGTGTCCACAGGGAGCACCTGACGTCTACGGTTTTGAAATGATAAACAACTTAACATTTTAGAAAGTCTGTGGTGACCTTTAAGAACTGTTATTTCCATCCTGATGTATTGAGTTTAGAAATTCTGCATTTACGACTTTATGTCTCGCTTCTGTGAAAAAAGCTCTCTGAAAGCTACACATGCTGTCACTAAATAAAAGAATTTCTAAAAAAGCAGAATGAGGGCATCACATGCAACCAAAGGCAAATATTTATTGTATTCCAGACTAAACATTTTTAAACTGGCGCATTAATTCATCAAGTATTTGCTCCAAGAATCAGGGAAAACACTTTCTTCAGGTTTGCTATGTGTGCTGAGATCCTTGTTTAAAAAAATAAAGTAATGGAAAACTGCAAATGTTTTCACGCTCTTTGCTTTTACAATGTTAAACCACATGCAAGTAAGTTAAAAGTAAGATTTTACATATTCAGTCTATGTTTTATTTTTGCTATATTTTCATCTTTATTCCTTCAAAAGTACATTTTAAATTTCTAAGAACTTGTTTACTTGTTTTAGGCTTTTTTTTCTTGCATGCCAGAACTATTTCTGTCTTCTTGTGGGAATCAGCCAGAATGAGTCAGCTCTGGTCAAACATTGTATTTTTACCACCGGTGGCCTCATACTGAGCCTGACTGCGGTGCAGCGACAGCCTCTTCGGTTTCACACTGGCATGCATGAGGAGCTGTGGAAGGTTTCCTACAATCAAGAAGTCAAAAAAAACAGAACCTGAAACCTCCTCAGAGCTCTGATCCCAGGTCTGATTGCCTCTTAGCATTTTAAAAACGTACAGTCTGCTTTTTAGCTTCAGCTTCTCAGGCACGACCAAACTAGAGACCTGGAATAAATGGCGCAGAAGCTTTTTTTTTGATTGCACAGGACTGCATTTGAAACAGTATCACCACCTTTCACAACATCCAGTGAATCCTCCAGATAACATTCATTAGTCTGAGATTCTCAGGGACTAACACAGTTATAGATCTGATGTAAAGTATACACAATTAAATACTAACACTTGAATCTTATACTTTTTGTACTTTTCTTCTAAAACACAAATTGCTTAACTGATCTTAATTATGCCGCTGCTTCTCAGTGGAAATATCTCCTGTTTTATGGCACGCTATTCATTCATGACTCCAGCTCGTGGTGTAATGACGATACTCGTAAAACCACTGTTAATCCACAGCTGGCTGGATTACTCAGGTTGATAAATTAGCCTAGTCAAGTTGTTCTTTGAATGAAAAGCAGCAGGTTTATGATCCCAAGTAAACCTGCAGAGAATATTGTGCAAAAACCACAAGCACACTTACAACAGTAAAACTTTGCTGCATCGCTGGTAAATTTTAATCTATTGCAATAAAGAGGCAGAAGTTGGAGTAACAGGTTTATGATCTCAGGCGAACCACCAGAAATATTTTTTAAAAACTGCTTTGACTCTGATGACCTTAAAAACTTTGCTGTGTTGTTGGAAAATTTGAACCAATTCCAATACAGAAAAACACAGAATCTTTTCAGCATCTCTCTCAAAGAGAAGTACAGGATTGGCAGCTTGTTTATAGTACAACAATAAAGACAAAACTCTTTTTTATCCGTTGTTTCATTTTTGATGGTTTGATCAGTCTAACATATACTGATGAGGCATGACATTCTGACCACTGACAGGTGAAGTGAATAACACTGACTATCTCTTCATCATGGCTCCTGTTAGTGGCTTGGATTTATTAGGCAGCAAGTGAACATTTTGTCATCAACGTTGATGTTATAAGCAGGAAAAATGGGCAAGTGTAAGGATTTGAGCGAGTTTGACAAGGACCACATCGTAATAGCTGGATGACTGGGTCAGAGCATCTCCAGAACTGCAGCTCTTGTGGGGTGTTCCTCGTCTGCAGTGGTCAGGATCTATCAAAACTGGTCCAAGGAAGGAACAATGGTGAACCGACAACAGGGTCATGGGCGGTCAAGGTAATTGATGCACGTGGGGAGGAAGACTGGTCCGTGTGGTCCAATCCAATGTTATGAAACAAGCACAGCTCTTAGTCAGACAGTCTCTCAAAAACAACACCGATGAGCTTAAAAGAAACAAGCACATCAGATTGTTTTGCTCCTATAAACTAATCTTTAAATCCACTGTAGTCCTACATGTCAGTCATAAAAACAACCAGTCTGAATAGGTCCTTGCTTCACTCTGAGCCTGGCTCCTCTTCTAGTTTGTCTTGGGGGAAGCTAGGACATTTCTGTTTGCAACAACTGAAAACATGCTGGAGGCGATAAATATCTCATCTGGGCTGGGAAGGCCTCTGGATCCACCTGAGGAGCTGCAGGGTATAGCTAAAGGAGGGTTGTCTACGCTCTCTGGCTTCCACTGTAACACAGACCTGGATGGAGGGATGGATAATTACACCGAGAAGCGATACCTCTGATTCCTTTGTCAGCAGCCTCCAACTGCACGTGCTGTGGAAGCTCCCTGCAGAAATGATGAATCCTGTGCAGCCCACAGTAACGAGTCATCACTCCAACAAAGGGACCTATTCACAGACTCCCACAAGAGCATTAGATTTTTACCAAACTCTCTCTTTCACTTCGAGACAAGAAACCAATTACACAACCCTCGTACGCCGCTAATAAACATCACCCCCACGCCACACCCCACGCTCAGCACTCAAGGGTGAAAAATTGGTGGATTATCAAGTAGCTTTCATGTCTGTGGATGTTTACGAATGACGGGGGAAAGAACCACTTGGAGAGAGATAAGAAAGGAGGAGGAGAGGGAGCGGGTTTGTCCCAGTGGTCCGGAGGAATACCAATATAATCATGTACTCGTTCTCTTGTTGGTCTCTAGAACATTGGTGAAATGGAGCACAATGTCTTCAAATAACACGATCTTTGTAGCAGAAATACTTCACCACTGATAAAGAGTTTGTAAAAGAAGATTCAGAAAGGAAAGAGCTGTGGAAAACACAGTTATCTTTAATGGCTGATTGCTGTGGTGTATTGAAGGTGAGGATTGAATGGCCATCAGATTTTTCTTCTGAGTGTCCAACCGGTCTTTTTTTAACATCTTAAAAAACGTAGACTTGCCAGCTGAGAGGCACCATTACAACTTGTGTAGCCAAAATTGCTCAAAGTCTGCAGAGTATAAGTTTCCAAAGATACCAGATATGATCCACTGAATTTGTAATAAGTGTGTATAAAAGGATATTTGACATTATGATGAGGAATATAGATATAAAGCCATAAATACGGTAACTTGAATACGATGTTTTTTTCCAAACTTAAAGCTCCTTAGGGGAAACAAAAAAAGGGAAAGCTGGACATTAAAGGTCAAAAAAGACTAACGAAAAAGTGCTTAGCTTTTTTCTGACAGTCTTAGCCTAAATTTACATCTTGTTTTTTCTAAGGAGACAACATATTTTGATCCCCAGGCCTATTGAATATATAGTAGCAGGCAAAAACGTTTAAAAATTCTTGTAAATAGTAAATGATGACCTGATGGAGTTAAAAATGACACATTTCTTTAATATTTCAAGCAAGATGACTTTTATTTCTATCTTTTACACTTTCAATACAACCAAAAAGCCCAAAGCATGGTCAGTACTGAGTTAAACCACCTTTGACCGGTATCACTTTTTGCTCAAACTTCCTGCACATGATTTGCTTGTCCAGCAATCCTATGAGCTGTTCTCTCGGAAGGCTTTCTTTTTCGAACTTTGCCTCCATTGCTAACGTCAACTGGAAGAAACAGTGTCTTTATAAGAGCATCTAGGATTTAAAATTTAGAGAAACAGACTGGATCCTCATCATTGACCAGTTAACATTGTCCGTTTCTACATGGAAGATCTACAAGTGATAGTTAATCAAAGGCCTGCATGGCTGTAAAAAAAAAAAAAAGACACTTGAAAAATGTCATAAACTGAATTTGGAGCAAGGTTGTATATCTTGTTTGTTATGTTGACCATAACACTCTGGCTCTACAGAGATTTAAGAGGCTTTTGAACAGTTAATTAACCTCTGCTCTCCATCCACTTCCCAAATTGTCATGATGCTTGACTAGACTAATCGTGGTTTGTTTTAGTGCAAAATGGTCCTTCATCATCAAAACACAACAGGTCGACAAAATCACTGCATTTTCCACCTTCACATTCAACCTGAATATTCTTTATACGTGTACAGACTAAAGATTTTTATCACCGTTGATGTTGTATCCTGAGATCTGAGCTGACACGTCTCCTCTCTGTCATGATGGATCACCATATCTGTCGTCCATTCTCATGTGAATTACAGAGACACCAACCCATTCACCAACCTAACCGCAACTCATTTGGGCAGCTCATTTCCTTCCACAGAATGTTAGTACGTATGACTCATTTCCTCATTAAGAGTTGTGTTGGTGGCGTTAAGTATAAGAAATGAGACGATAATGGAAAGAAATAGAGCCAACACAGGATCCTCTTATGCAGATTTGTCTACAGATGTCTGTCTCACACTGTAATGGCCTCTGTGCAATACGACGATATGAGTGTCAAGAATCTGATTAATCTTGCTTCTGTTTGACCCAGAGATAATAACAGCAGACATCAGGGAAGGGGAACGTATTTGTGAATAATGATCATGGTAGATGATGTGCAATAACGGAAGAATGTGGTTTCACTCAAGATGACAAGTTCAGATGGCATCAGATGCAGATTTGTTCATGAAGCACAAAAATACGCAGAGGGTCTTCATCAAATATAGAGTGCATAGAAAGATAGACCAGCCATCACCCACTGGTTTAAACAGGAGTTTAAATACATCATTTCAAGCCTTAAATACAAACTTACCAGGTAAGTAATAAATAACAATGTACTCCATGTTCCAGACTGTAAAATGTTTATTTCTCCTGTAAAGTTGGACATTTTAACATGGCTGTCTATGGGAATTGACTCGTGTTTGGAGGCAGCCTCAAGCGGCCATCTGAGGGACTGCAGCTGGTCTTTATTTCTACAATTGCTACAATTTCATTTAGCAGATGCTTTTATCCAAAGCGACATACATCTGAGGGTAAATACAACACAAGCAAGGATCTAGTCAAGAGAAAACAACCTGGATGAGTACCGTGAAACAAGTTATTTCTCACCCTTGTGTTTTCAAAACACAACAGAGAAAGTCAGCCCCGAAGCAAGTTTGCATTTTTTGTGTAAGTCAGCTCAACAAAAACTAAAGCTCCAGTCTGAGATAAAAGGTACTGGGTAGGCGGGTATCTTTGTTAACTCAAGCTTTCTGCTTCAGATTCATTCACATGCAAACGAGTGTTTAACATGTGACTCTTCTTCTGCACAAAATACAGACATCGTGTGTCACTTAACTTAGTCAACAGGTTGTTTTAATGGAGAACAACAAGGAATATAAATGGGAAAGTGCTGCTACTGCAAATGATGGAAGACAGGAATGCTGCTAGAAAACACTGTGTGGTAATGTATTTACTTTACTGATGTGCAGTTGCTTATTTCTAACTTCCTACAACCTCTGTTTCCCCCAAATTATGTTGCTATAGGACATTCCAAATTAGCATATTAAAACCACAACCAAACAAATGAAAATTAAACATAAGTCTAATAATAATAGCCTCACACAGAATGCAAATCCTGGTCTCCTGGTGAAAGTTCTGCAACCAACTTATTCCTCCATCCTCCCCTCCTACCTACTTTGTAGTTCTTTCAAACTGGAAGCCTTTCCTACAATGTCACACGTGATAAATTACATTTCCCATCCATGTCCCCATTGGGGGTGAAAGAATTGGAGAAGCACATGGCAAACAGATGGGAATTCCAGTTCAGAAAACACAGCAAACATATATTGCAAAATCTATAACTGTCAGAGGGATGCTCTGGTTCAGACTGAAGCATGAGTGACACACCAGCCAGTGGAAAGCAGCCTTCATGGAGTGTTTTCAATTACGTCCTTATCAGTGTGTGCGGCGTCTTCACGGGAATAAACGCTGAGGATTTCCTGCCTGACATCAGAACTGTGAGGAGCGAGAGATTTTCTGATTAATCATCAGCACTGTGGCAGTTGTTGTAGCTGCTAAAATCGCCAGCTTTTCACATTCGGCTACTTCTTCACTCAGAAAACAATTCTTTCATAGCCGAGCTGTGCTGAACTCATGTGGTCTAAACGTAGCTTCACCTGTGTCCAGAGGTGTGATCATGTAGAATAAGTGGGAAGAAAACACCTGCATAGGCGTGCAGGGAATTAAATAAGTCGATATGATGAATGGCTAATATTTAGTGTCACTAGTAGGTGCAACAATATGCAAGACAACGGAACACATCTTTTCCACGAGCCTATCCAAAAGTTTCAAATAGGCTCCTGCACACTGTCTGACTTGCAAGAATTCATTTATTAGCGACGTTTCTAGGTGTCTACATGCTAGTCCTTCACCATGCAAATGTCGTGGTAGAAAGAGAGGCTATTTTAAAAAGATACTGGCTGTAGCTCTAATGAATGCACTTCACATTTTATAGGGAGGCATCAATTACCAAACACCATTCCACCAAATAACATTGTTTTCTATCCACCGCTTAATCGTGAAAAAGGCAATGGGGATTGGAGTTTATCCCAGCTGACTTAGGATTGTTGTGGAATTTTCTCTTTAACAAGGCTGAAGGTGAGAAACAAAAGCTTCAATCAGACTGGATCTGTCTTTGAGTCATTTACTGTCTTGCAGCAAGAGTGAGAAGGTCAAACACACAGCTCACAGGCTGTCGGTGAGGTTTTCCGTCCGATACGGAGTACAGAAGTTCTCATATACAAAAATGCGACTGACGGACAGGTTACACTTTAGACATTGCTTGGTCTGACACCTTTTTCACCTCTTTCAGGACACAAGGTAAATTTTCCATTGTAAGGACACAGCCTGGACAAGTCAGCAGCCCATCACAGGTCTGCACAGAAAGATGGACAACCATGCATGATTGTCTTTGGAATGTGGGAGAAAGAGACCTCGTGCTGCCCCCATACAGAAAATGGTAATTCTAAATATACACTACTGTTCAGAAGCTTGGGGTCACCCAGACAATTTCAATTTCATGTTTTCCAATGAAAACTCACATTGTCATTCATGTGCTAACATAATTGCCAAGGGTTTTCTAATCATCAATTACCCTTTCAACACCATTAGCTAACACAATGTAGCATTAGAACACAGGAGTGATGGTTGCTGGAAATGTTCCTCTGTACCCCTATGGAGATATTCCATTAAAAATCAGCTGTTTCCAGCTACAATAGTCATTTACCACATTAACAATGTCTAGACTGTATTTAGGATTAATTTAATAGTATCTTCATTGAAAAAAAAAGCTTTTCTTTCAAAAATAAGGACATTTCTGAGTGACCCCAAACTTTTGAACAGTAATGTATCTCTTTACGTAGCATTGGTAAATCCTAGGATATGAATGCCTAAAGCCCCCGAGGGCCAAAAAACCTAGACTCACAGGTTGCATATGTAGATGAACTTGCAATTGCATAAAAGAAATCTCCCCAAAAAGCACAACTTAAGCAGATAAAAGGTAAACATCAACAATAAATCATCCCAGTAATACGTTTCCTTCAGACTTTACCCCAGCACAGTATATAAATAGAGTCTAAGCCTCAAGAACCCATGCTGCAATAATATATTATACATACATATGAAGCTTTAGGAAAAAATTACCAACACCTGCAATACAAAACGAGCACTAACACATTCGATATATTATGGGCTGACTTCAGAGAGATTTCTTCAGCTCAGTAGTGAAGCGCAACTTCACCAAAAGCGGTAAAATATAATAAATGGTCCACAAAATGCTCAGAGTCTGATTTGAATTGCAGCTGCTCGAATTGGAAGGAAAACCGCTTCCCATGTTTTCGTTGCTAAGCACAGTTATCCAAAATCTATGTCTTCTGTTGCATGGCAACATTAGACGGGTGATCAGTTCAATACATTGTTTGGAGGCATTAGTAAATACCTCAGTGCTGCCGCATTGAAAACATAAATGACTAGTTTGGATTGATGGCTCGAATAACAAGTGAAAGGATTTACCTGCATTTTGAACTTCAAAGACTTGATTTAGTTTCCACCGCGCTGCCGCAACCATTCTGAAAATGATCTGCAGTGAACAAACCATTCCATCCCAGTGAAATGACCGGCTGTGTGTCAACTCACTGCAAAAAGCACATTTGTCTCTCTTTCTTTTTGTGCCTTTCCCTTTGGTTGTAGTGAGCTGTCAGGCTTAAAAGGTGATGGAGTGCGACTGCTACACTTCTAGAGTCGATTACAACTCACATCGCAATTGCCGGAGTTGCCGCAATTGACTTATTGACTCATGCGTTCACGGCATCCAAAGGTTGTGCTGCTGCAGCCATTATGTGCGCAAACCTAAAACTAATTTACTTAGCAACAGTAATTTTGTTGTTTTCAGGTTCAGCCTCCACCAGACCAACAAATTCCTGCTTGTTCAGTGGACTGGGTGCCCCTGTGGCCTGTTAGAACCCATTCATAGTCACAGGTATTTGTTTTAAAATTTATGTTTTGCTCCACCAGGCTTAAACCTTCATCCTCCACAAAAAATGTGAGCGCAACCAGAGACTTCCTGTTTCTGCTGAAGTGCAGAACATCATTGGTACAATCAGCCTGGATTATCCCACTAAGGATTGGAAAACAGGGATGTCCACATCTCAACGAGGCCTTTGAGCAGCATTCGACAGCCCATTTCAACAATTTGTTTGATTATGAAAAAAGACGCACAACTCCTTAGTAGCGCTTAATGGTGAGCATTTTAATAAAGCAGTCACTGTGAATGCATATTAATAAAATGTCAATTCCTGCAGGTCCATCCGCAATCAAAAGCAACAGCACCAAAGGGATTCTGTATATCGGATACCAGCTTAGTTGACAGATTCTGTATATTGTAGCTACATGTAAGTGTTTTATTTTTCTACTGAATTTTGTTTGTTTTTGTCAGCTGTGGTGTGTTTTCTAGGATCGGTGCTTAAATCTGCTCCTGGAGTCACATTGTGGACAAAACACTTGGGAACAAACTGTTTATTAATTAATTTTACAGTTAATAGAGGAAATAGGGAAACACTGATACATTCCTGTGCTTTTAAAATAACACATTAAGTTAAATGATGGTCATACATCCTTCAACACAACTGCAAACTACACAAATGCATTCTGGTTCTCAGTCCTTCTCTCACATTCTCACATAAACACTGTGGTGAGTGGAACAAAGGGCATCAATGCAGAGACTTTATACAGTAACACAGAAACTGTACTGACTGTAAATATCCTTCTACTCGTTTATATTGTCAAGTAACTCATGAAAACACCACTTTTTAAAGCTCACATTGCTGACAGAACAGCCAACAATCAGTCCCTTGAGAGCGCTCAAACACAATATCACATCCACCTGAAGACAAATACAAACATTACAGCATTACTAGAAGAATAAAGAACCGCTTGCAAAGAAGCATCACTGCAGACAATCAGGAGATCATATCTTAATGACGCATAGAGCTACAAAATTTAAACAAACTGCTGGGCTCTTAGATGACCTGATTCCATGGTACAACACTGGGCTGAAGCTGTTAATTGAACAATCTGATAATGTTGGGGAACAGAGCTGTTCAGTGTACAGGCAAGAAAGCAGTGATTTCACAGTTGGATGCGGTCACATTACACTAACTCCTGCAAATCTGAAATCTCTGAAGGACTGAAGAAATCTGATCACCATAAATGTACAACTCACACAATCAAATGCGTTTTTATATGTATGCATTAGTCTCAAAAAGCTATATTGAAATCAAACATGGTCTGTAGTATGAGCTCTTCATCATATCCGCATAATGCAAAAATGACTGATGCAGAAACAAGTTTCAAAAAATCCTCACCTTAGGAGCAGATTTCCTTATTTCTGTGCTTGGGAGTACTTGCAGCAAAACGAAATGCACAACAAATCAAACATAACCAATGAGCAGCATTTGCCCTCCTGCTCCAGCCTGCAGGTACCTCAGCTCATCCTCTGGGGAAATTTGTGTGCCGAGCACAAATCAGCAGCCACACGGGGGAATAATGCAACACATCAGTGGCGTCTTGCTGTCTTCCCATGTTGATTTACAGGCCACCTTGCCGCTTAAATGCACAGATCAGCTTTGGCAGGCCAGTGGGTTTCCTCAGATGTCGGCGAGTCACAGCAGCATTACTGACTCCTCCTGTACTGCAGACTGAAGCCATTTTAACATTTACACTTTGAACGTGTGTGTGTGCCATAAGAACATGTACAGTAAGTGAGAGAAAGGAGGATATAGTGCCTACGAGTGCGCCTGAGTTGCATTAACAAGACGCCAGGGGAGTATGTGAGCACGGGAGAGGAGGGTGTGATGGTGTGTGTGTTCTGTGCTCTTCACAACACAAGTGTATCGAGGAAAAAGAAAAGTTATTGTGTTGTTTCTGTTTTAACAACGTCAACATCCAAGGTTAATACATCAGGTTTGGCTTAGGGCACGAGCTGGAAATAAGGTCTGGAATAACAGCTAGATTTGGAATCAAGCAAGTTTCTGTACAAAGTTTGATTCCTTCATGGACTAGGACTGAATACACACCACTTGAATGGTGTGTTTCATCCTTGCTGTCATTTAGATTTACCCTGTTGCAACCGTCATTAGGAAAAACACACAATGCATTACTTTTCTGAGAGGTGTAAGTTTTAAGAATGCATGTGGAGGAAAATATGGTGGTTCACAAATTCCAGTCTAAAATTCCACCAACACACTCAAGAGAAAAATGAAACACTCAAAGGTCCAATAATGATGTGGAACTCATTCGAACAATACAACTGTTTTTCTCTTTTGACCAAATACTAAAATTTTGGTGTCATTCTGCACTGAAAAAATATGTCATGCATTTGTGTATGAAGCTCAAAAGACATCTTGGATGGAGAACGGTTGAATCCACAACAGTTAGTTTTCTCTACTGAGCATAATAGTTCCTAATAAAATGATATTCATGTAGTAATATAGAAAAATAACATGCAAATTCTATCTTACCTTTGAAAATGCTTTAGTTGAAATAAAATACCATAAATTTCCTCGAAAGACAACGAAATTGCTTCAGTTCCACTGAAAATCATGCAAAATAAATTTCAGATTTAGATGTTCAGACTTTTGAGGACATCCAGACAATCCACCCAGTGCTTTACTAATTCATATATAGAGAGTTTACAAACAACTGAAAAAAGTTAATGAAAATCCTGATTTTATGCTTTCTATGGAAACTGTCAACTTTACAGTGCATCATGGGTAACATCAGCAACATCATAAATGTATATATATTTTTTATGAAACTATGAAATGTAATTTAAATACTGGAAATACATTTTAAAATTATACAGTTAGTAATTTTATATATCATATATTAAAGGTGATATTGTTTTTACATGTGTAAATATCCCTTATTAAATATTAAAAGCCAAAAACAAATACACATGATCTTGTGTAAAATTAATGCTAGACAGTAATTATGGGCAATTATTGTATTTTTAATAGATCGGTATTTTTGTTATTTTATTGTATTTTTTGACACCCCAGCTGCTGGAATATTGGAGTTTTCTTTCAAGCATTTTAAAGCCTGTGATGTTTTCAGCAACTGGGACAACTGTGACTTGAGTGAAACGTCAATGCAATCTATTAAATGAATTTTTACACCTAAAAATGATCAAAATCTGCTTCTTTTTGCTGTCTGAAACTACACCTGTAGCACAAACCATCCACAACTACACTGTCCATTCATACACTTCACACACCAACATCTGAGCTGACCACCAGCAGCCCGAATGGAGCTCAGCCCAGCGCCTTTACTTTCAGACTACCTCATGCATATGTACAGAATCGTGAATGATCAATACGATTGATCAGGAGACTTGATGCAAATCAAACAAATCCCCACCGGCAGTGAAATACTGTGATGACAGGAATGGTTTTTTAAAAATCACTTAATGTGAATTACTATTGATCTCCAACCCTGGTCAATAGTTATTTCAGAGAGTGATGGAGAGGACAATTGGAGGCTTGTGGGTGAACTCAGGTGACCTCTGCTTTGGCTAGTGGGCATCCTAGGAGGAAAAGCAGATGTGTTTATATTAGGGCTGAGACTTCAATAACGTGTCAAAAAAAAAAGAATAACGCATTTAATCACAACTTTCTCAGTTTCCTAATTTCTGGCACACCAGTAACACTGATGCACACTCCAGCCCAGTAGGTGGCGGTAATGAACCTAAAGTCTGTTTGCCCGCTGTGAAGAAGATTCACAGGACTGAGTGATGTCAAGAAAGTTTGGTGAACAGTGAAGGAAATTGAGACCGCATTGAGCTTGTTAGGTGGAAAGTTTTCTTTTAAAAATCTTCCTGATGGCAGATTGGATAAAAGCGTGGTTGTGTGCAAATTGTGCAACAAAGAGTTTTCTGATCACCGCAGCACTTCAAGCCGACCATATCACCTCAATGCAAAACATGTTGCTGTTAGCACCAGAGCTAATGTTAGCTACGACAGTCCTGGTACCAGCAAACGGTGTAGCCATCCCATACTATACCACTTTTCAAGACACTGAAAGTGCTTGAGTTTAAAAAAAGTCTTAAAATGTTAAATATAATTGCTATAATTGCACTTTGTACTAATCTGTGAATGTAGTAGACGAAAAATGCAGAAAAATGTAAATGAAACATTTTTGTTTAAGTCCACGGATACACTACTCTTCAAAAATTTGGGGTCACTCAGAAAAGTCCCTGTTTTTGAAAGAAAAGCAGTTTTTCAATGAAGATAACATTAAATGAATCAGAAATACAGTCTAGACATTGTTAATGTGGTCAATGATTATTCTAGCTGGAAACTGATGATTTTAATGGAATATCTACATAGGGCAGGGGTGGGCAATTAATTTTCATACGGGGCCACATGAGAAACTTTGACGGTTGTTAAGGGCCGGACCAGTACACGTAAAAGCTCTGCTCAATATATATCTCAACAAAAACAGTAAATGAAACAATACAATGATATAATGAAAATGTGGAACACAGAACACAACTATTTAATGAAAGATTTTGTTTTTTCATTCAAACTATGATTGCTGCCTATTGAGTTGTAGATATATACTATCATAAAGACATACTTAAAATGTGAAACTGATTCAATTACTTTTCAGCAGTCACTGTTTTTACAAACGAAGTAAGTAAGCCATCACTCAGAATTTATTCCACAACAATATGACCATCAGCTGGCAGAGATTTGAAACTTGCCTTATCATGTCAGTTTTTGTTCATCATGAACGCTATGAGGTGTTGTCAGTTTTTCTAAATCTACATTAAGATGACTGTGAAGCATAAAGAAAGACAACAGCTCCCCACTATACTTACAGCAATGTTCAATATATCTCAATAAAAACAGTAAATTACACAATACAATGATGTACAATGCCCAACGCTTGAATCTCTGCTCTCAGATCCCAAACTGGTTTCAGCACCTTGTCCAGGCTGAGCCATCTGACAGCTGTCTGGTAACCAAGGTCACCATCTTCACTCTCATCTCCTCCAAAAAGACAATAAACTGTCTGTAATTCAATGCTCTTGCCCTGATGAAGTTAACTACTTCAGCTACAACATCAGTCACATGGTTGATTTTTTGCACTGACTTACACAGCACCTCCTGATGTATAATACAATGCAAAAATATCAGTTTCTGCTCTGGGTTTATTTCAGCCACTTTATCTTGCATCCGTTTCAAAAGTACAACATTTTTCCCTGTCAAATTTGGACAGTCATCAGTTGTAACACCAACCAAATTCACCCATTTTTGTCCAAGCTTGTTCATGCATGTATTTACCTCAGTGAACAAATCACTCACCGTCGTGGTTCCCTTCATTTGCTGCACAGCTGCGAGCTCCTCCGTCATCTCAAAGGTTTCTGTTAGTCCACGTACAAACATGAGTAACTGGGCTGTGTCACGGACACCACAGCTCTCGTCCAGAGCCAAGGAGAAAACGTCAAAATCGTCCACTTTGTTGTGCAGCTGAAGCTCCAGATTTTCGGCGATGCTCTCCGCCCGCCTCGTTACGGTTCGCCTCCAAAGGGTCACATTGACGAACGCTCCTTTCTACTCTGGGCATATAAACGCTGCAGAGTCCACCAGCCTTTCTTTTATAAACTCTCCATCAGAGAATGGCTTACTGTTTTGGGCGATTTTGTAGGATATTAGAAAACTCGTCTTGACTGCTGCATCCCTTGATGTGAGCTTTGGTAAAACAAGGTCATTGCTGCTTTAGCAGTTTAGCTAGCAAACCTTCAGATATCCTCCCCGCTCTGCATCAGTCAAATGTTTGTACTTCTCCGCATGTTTGGTCTCGTAATGTCGATTCAGATTATAATCCGAGCACCGCGATCTGTTCTCCACAAACTAGGCCACAGCTTTACCTCTGATTTCAATGAAGAAATACTTGGAAGTCCACGCCTTGTTAAAAACTCTGCATTGGGAATCGATCTTTCTTTTTTTGGCGTTAGCTGACATCTTCCCGGGCTGAAGCTAACAAACAAACCAATCAGCGCATAAACCTTATGCTAAGTACGGAAAGCACGCGCGAAAAAACGTTAACTTAGCAGACCTTTCAAAATAAAAGCAGTGCAGGCGTATTGCTTGCATGTATTGCGATGATATATATTTGCATTGACTTTTAATATTTTCTAATGACCTCATACGAGCCAGTCAGGGTCATCCGGCGGGCCGGATGTGGCCGTAGGATGCCCAGGTCTGACATAGGGGTACAGACAGGGGCGGATCTACTGGGGTGGCATAGAGAGGCAACTGCCACCCCTAGAAGATGCCTTGCCACCACGGTTGCCACCCCAGTTCTGAACGATCTAATTCAAAAATATGTATATGAAAGGTTGTGGCCGGCCGTAAAGAGCGAAAGTCCCGTAAAGAGCGAAAGTCCAGGAAAGACGAATACCGAGTGAAACTCCGATGACCGAGTGTTTGCGAATGCACCATGCAGACGTCACGTCCTGTACAGTCTATGACGCTACAGATACGAGGCGACACGCCCCCCCTGAGGGGGCTGCTCTTAGACCTCACTCATGTGGATGACAGCTGGACTTCGGTGTGACAGTAAGACACTAGTTAGACTACATGCTAATATAACTGTTCACTATGTTTTAAATGCTAATAGTGGCTAAATTCACATAAAGTGTTGGCTTGCGAGACGAGCCACGGTTTCCGGTGAGCCTGAGCCTTGCTAATGTTTACTTGTGTAGCTAGCTAATGTTAGAGAACAGCCACAGAAGGATAGTGGGGATCGTCTGTGGAAGTTTTTCTTTTCTTTTTTGATAATTACAACCTGTGGTTCTGACAACAGACTGTAAGTCAAAAGAAATCACACATTCACTCAGACTTTACATGACATTAAAGTGTAACCAAACCCCCAGTCACACCAGGTTTTCATGCACTGTTTGAAAACTACATCCTGCTTGTTTAATGCTGATTTTTATCATTTTGGTCGCAAGGTCATAATAACACCAACATTGATGTGTTTCATCACAGTACAGTCATATCATTTAGTTTAGAGCTGAAAAAATGTTTACATATTAAGTATCTCTTTAAAGGTTTAAATTGTACACATCAGATTTTATCATAGTTAATAATGAAAATTATCAAAGGAAAAAACGTAGTGAAGTCAGTGTGATTCTTGTAGGAGACTGTAAACAATGAAGAGGAAGGGAACCACCAGCAGCTTTTCCCAGCCTAAAAGAAGAGAGGAGGAAGAGCATCCCAGAGAGGAGATGGAGGAGGAAGAGTTAAGAGAATGAAATGAAGGCATGCAGAGCTCAGACAGCGAAAGGTAAATCAGACTATCTCTGGTCCAGCTGCTCCACATGCTATGAATATTGCTTTAGTATAATATATCTGAGTAAGAGGTACACCTGTCACAATAATTACCTTTTTGGACAAATTATTATCTGATGTAGTTAGTCTTTTAATTTTAAGATGATAAGTAGATCCTTAATTCTTAAGAATATCCAAATATTGGAATTATAGAATTATTATAAGAAATGTCTCAAATAAAGAGCATCAAAATATAAAACCACAAATCTAAGACAATAAATAAAATTATCTGGACTCTGGCTCTGTTGTAGATGAATTAATAATGTAATCATTGTGGCAGGCTGAACATAAGCATAGATCACACAAATGCAGATTTCCCAAAACAGTGCATAAGAGAGACATTGTCGAGTCTTAATCTAATTTGCTGCTAAATTTAAGAAACATTTTTAACATATCTAGCATTTGGTTTCTTCAAAGTGTATAAGGTTGACTTTATTTCAGTTTAAATCTTTTCCCCTTTCTGCTAGACATCAAATCACATATTGTGATTGGCAGCTAATAAGAACAACTCATGTTTAGGATTGGCTGACAAATACAAATGATATCTACTATTTAACATACTTATTTCAGCAGTATTTGCATCAATTTGATAATGCCTGCTGGTTGGTTTCATCCAAATCCGTCATTCCATTTTTGAGTAATGTTGCTAACAGACAGACAGACAAACCAATGGCAATCATCACATGACTCTGCCAAGGCTCCGCCTCCTTGGCAGAGTATATATGTGAATGTATATACATATATATATATATATATATATATATATATATATATATATATATATATATATATATATATATATATATATATATATATATATATATATATGCCACCCCCTAAAATGTATCTACTACTTCCCAGATTAATCGCAATTAATTAAAAAGCCTCTAATTAATTAGATACATTTGTAAAATCACGTACCACAACTAGTTTATGTATGTTGCATATAGTGACCACTTTTTTCTCTTTTACATATTCTCTTTCACTGAATGTAAACTGCAGTAAATAGACTGCAATCTAAGTTTAAGTGGCCACTGTTAAAAAATGCAAGAGTCCTAATATCCAACATCTTGCATTCTCTAATCAGAAATGTCCAAAGTAATCAGATATAGAAAGAAGAACCAGACAAACAGACGGTGTCCAGCCTGTGTATGAAAGCTGGATTCAGCAGGTTTTAGCCAAAATGAAAAGGAGAGGTCACTTTGAAGTTTAAGGACTTCCAGCAATCCTGTGAGGTGGAATCGGCAACACATGCACAATCTACTCATGCTAATCCTCCCAGCCAGTCTTTGATGCTTTATGTCAATGGAAGCCAGTGGGATGAGAGAGAGAACAGATCCAGCATGGGGTGAACCCAGCTCTTCTCCAAACGAAACAATTTTTAGACCTTGTTCTTAAGAATCAGTTCACCTCCTGATCACTTAAATCAAACATTACATGCAGTTGCAACTTGTGTTTAACTGGTGAATTCGTCTCCATGTGCAACACCATTAACCAAACTGCATGCCAAAGTTAAACAACTCTTCTTTCTCTGCTATATTCTTACCCTTGGAGGGGTTTAAATGCAGAAGTCATGCTGTACACAATAGTTCCATGCAAGTATTACCGTTTGCCGTTATAACATGGCAGCTATTTCCGTGAACTTTGCTCAGCTCATAGCACACAGTAAAAAATTGTTAAATTCATGTGACTTTATCTCCATCTAAGCCTCAGCATTCGGGGAAAAAGCCTTGGTGAGGAAACTGAGGAAGCCTAATTACCTGAGTTTGGCAGAGTGTTCAACCTTTTGTTACTGAGATTCCTCAAATGAAGTGAGCAAGCGAGATAAAATGAAAGCGGGGATTAAAATTCTCTACATGCAGCCTAATTCCAGGAAACATGTCAAGTCCCTGCCGTACAACTGAATGGTGAAGGGCTTCAAGTTGGCACCATTTTACATACAAATCATACAAAGCAAAGAACATCCATGAATGCTGAACGGGATGCTAAATGAGGAACAGCTGAAAGGGTGTAGGATGTGAATTTTTTTCTGTCACCGCTTTGCATAAATTTGCAGAACACATCATCTATCAGAACTGCATTTTGTTGGGTGTCGGTGAAAAGATCAGCTGAGCGGGTCAAACTTCCCTGCAAGCAAGATCCTGGAGAGAACAGATTTTATGAAGTGGGGACACAAAGGGCTCAAGTGGCATTATGGACTGAGACAGGCTCCATAAAAAACATATTATACCTGTCAGGCTCAGAGAAAAAGAGACGCCAGCGGCATTCACTGTGATGTATACTGCACATGTCCAATGTGAAATATTAAGTTATTTATTTCATATTACATTCCCAAACAGCTAATATACCACATCATGCACAAGATGTCAGTTTGCTCCATTTCTTGTAATGCAGGGGCCATAAAAACTGTCATTACTTCTAACTGCAATTAGGAAAACAAGCAAGTACAGAATCTAAATTAACAGAATGTGACAATGTCATCTAGTTCACTGTGTGCACAACTATTAGGCATGTAAATATCTTGACCTTATCACCATATTCATGCAAATTTTCCATCTCCAAGGTATATAAACTTTAATGTTAAGTGGATTGAAGTATTATCAGGTGATGTGTAATGAGGGAAGGTGTGGCCTAAAGTGATCAACACCCGATATCAAGATGTGCATAATTGTTAGGCAGTTTCTTTACCGCAGACAAAATGGCCAGAAAAGAGATTTAATAGACTCGGAAAAGACAAAACTTTTAAAATGCCTTTCAGAGGGATGCAGCACTCTTGACGTAGCTAAGCTACTGAGGTGTGTTTAGAGGTACTTATTTGTAAATTTTGAGTTGTTTATTACTCTGCCAAGGAACACGGCGGAGTTATGCGATGATTGGCGTACGTTTTTCTGTTTGTCTAACTGTTAGCAACATCACTCAAAAACGAAATAACAGATTTGGATGAAATTTTCAGGGGAGGTCAGGAATGGCACGAGGACCAAATGATTATATTTTGGCAGTGATGCAGCTTATAGTCTGGATCCACGGATTTGTCAAAGATTTCTGTATTATTGCAAGATAGTGGCACAGTGTCGCTGTAACTATGACAGCAAGTGAACGCTACGTCAGCTGCCTGCTGACGATCACATGATTGCGATCCTACTACAAATCGACTGTGGGGACTTATTGGGACTTATCTGTCGGAAATGATACAAGTAACAACTGATTAAATTGTGGAGGTGTTTTTGAGTCCCATCAATTCCTGCCGCCCACTACACATTTAGGTCACGTGATTCAGTATCCGTACATAACGTACACATGCATAACACACGCCTGTGCTCAGCGCAAGTTTTTTTTTTTTTTTTTTATCTATTATAGATTTCATACGTCGGAAAGGATACAAAGACTGAGTACTGCGCTCTCTGGGTGCTTTTGATGTTAGTTATTCTTACTCTAATAAATGAAAACAAACTAGTCAGATGGGAAATGTTTAGTTCTTTTTAAATTTAGCTGCATAATAATTCTGTACACTAATAGTTGCCTAATAACTGTGCACACATAGATATTCTCCTGAGAAAGCAAAACTCACGTTTCCTTTGTTTAATGCTCAGGTATGAGGTGTATCAACATTCTGGATTGACAGAGAGCATTATATTTCTTCAAAAATAAAATGAATCCTAAGGAATACAACTTGTATAATAATTGTACATGTAGTGTATGCATGAATCTGTCCCTGTAAGCTCTCCAGTCTAGAGCTGGATTTGAGAGTCTAGAAAAACATTTGAGAGCACCGAGGCCTGATTTCATTACAGAGCCGGTCGAGGTCAGAGGAGCTACTTTAAGTCTTTTAAATCATCAGAAATAATGAAGGTAAATTTCTCCGCCGCTGAGTAGATCTTGAACTAATTTCATCGATGGCATTCAATTGAACAAGACAAGAAGGAGAAAAAAAGGGAAAAAATGCATTTTAAATGGATGTAGGAGAGAATAAAATAAAATATGTATGTGACCTGTGTGTCATCACTGATTCTGGCGTTCAGACTGTGAACAAATGCTCCACAAGTCAGCGGAGGCTCATTAGTTTTCGATCAAGCTGGGTGACAAGAAAAACTGATTATGACTCAATAGAACTGTGCATAAGTTGGACGAAAGGCCCCCACTCATAGCTGGGTAGAGGTTACACATTCAAAACAACCATAACAACAACAAAATTTTAAGTAAATAATCCGCTCAGACACAGCAGAGTATCGAGAAATGGTCAGTTTTGTGTCAATCCTGTCAACTCCACTGGTTATTATAAAACCCTGTGAAGACCAGGCGGCTCTCTAATAGTGGACCTTCTTAAATGTGTTGAGAGGTGGAGAAAGTAAGGCTCTGTTTATTTTCAGACAAGCACCTTCATTGACTGTGTGGTTGCTGGCTTGATTTCTTGTCCAGGAAAGTGTGGTCTGGCACAATCGAAAAGAAATATTTTTGTATTTACACTCTTGCTCTCAATTCAATTCTCAGTTCAAAAGTTTGGGTTCACTTAGAAATGTCCTTATTTTTGAAAGGAAAGCAGTTTTTTTTTTTCAGTGAAGATAACATTAAATTAATCAGAAATACAGTCTGGACATTGTTAATGTGGTAAATGACTATTCTAGCTGGAAACGGCTGATTTTTAATGGAATATCTCCATAGAGGTACAGAGGAACATTTCCAGCAACCATCACTCCTGTGTTCTAATGCTACATTGTGTTAGTTAATGGTGGTGAAAGGCTGACTGATGATTAGAAAACCCTTTTGCAATTATGTTAGCACATGAATAAAAGTGAGTTTTCATGGAAAACAAGAAATTGCCTGGATGACCCCAAACTTTTGAACGGTAGTGTATATAGTGCAAATTCAAAACAACAACTCAAAGCGCTTAGCATAGTAAAGTACAGACCTTACAAATTACAGAGAACAAAAACCCAACAATCCAAAGATACCTTTGGATTCCTTATGACCTCAGACAGAACCAGGCTCAGGGAAGGCGGCCATCTGCCTCGACCGGTTGGGGTTAGAGTGGGGATGAGAGAGTCTTTATTTATTAAATTGGTTCTTTTCTATTGGATCCTACAGGAAGCACAGTTTTTGTACAGCAGCTTGTCACTGAGCTAATTGCTTTTGGGTCACTTCCTTGGGATTATGGGCGTATTACAGTAATTTAGTACCAAAGCGTTGGGAGACAGGAACAGACAGATATTAGTGTTTTTTTTAGCCTCCTTGCCTGATAAATGGCCATGTCTCTCTGTTGAAACACTGTAAACTCTACCCCAAGGTTTTCCTTTCCAGACCTACAGAAGACAATATGAAAAGTAAATTTATCATGAAACCAGTATAGAGTCCCTCCTATGGATATAATTAAAGTAAAAAGACTAGATTAAGCCTATGTGCAGACTGGTTGGAAGTGCACTGAAAACTGGGTCAAAGTGCCCTCTTTAAAAAGAATAATAAATGCTTGTACCTTTGATTTGCAAAGCCCAGCCACTTTGCAACGCAATCTCTCATCAAAATGTGTAACAGCTACAGGGAAAAATGTATTAGTTTTGCAATGAAGTCTGTAAACTTGTGAGATTCCTGCATTTTATTTATTTATTTATTTGGCTTACTGTCTTCTGTTGGCCTGCGTCCAAATCACATTTCTGGCACATTTAACGCCATGTGACTCGCACAAAAAGAGCAAAAGAGGGTACATTATTATGATGAAAATAACCAAACTCAGAACTTTCATCCAGAAGACTGGACCTTGGAGGTGTGAGATCTGTTTTGCTTATGGTATGAACAAATATGTATCTTATTTGTTGCGTATTCAGTCACTGTTTGTGTTTGTGCTGCAAATCTACTTGGTTTTGTTTAGGCATCAATATTCCATCATGGTTGAAGGCCTATTCTATACATATGTTGTCTCTTTCTGAAGATCTTCATTCTAAAAGGAGTCTTCCAAAAGGGCAGTTTGGAGTGACTTCAAAAGGCCAAAATGCATAGAAAAAGCCCTGTACATGTGGACATGGCCTGCAACACACCTGTTCTCATTGTTTTCTAGGCTGTACACAAAGCTCTACATGACGAAGCTCCATCTTGTCTTATCTTGTACTGTATTATCCCCTGAGAGCACTTTGCTTTCAGAGCACATGCTTACTAGTGGTTTCTAGTTTCCAGACAGAATGGGAGGAAGAGCCTTCAGCTATCAGGCTCTTCTGCTGTGGGATCAGCAGACACCTTCTCTACGTTTGAGATTAGATTGATAATGTTCATTTTGCCGTCTTTTTACATTAGATTAGTGTTTCTTTTTTTAACCTACAAATTAGTAAAGATGGGGGCTGCATAGTGGATTGGTGGTTAGCACTGATGCCTTGCAGCTAGAAGATCCCCGGTTTGCATCCCTGCCTTCCCAGGATCTTTCTACATGGAGTTTGCATGTTCTCCCTGTGCATGCGTGGGTTTTCTCCGGGTACTCCGGCTTCCTCCCACAGTCCAAAAATATGCTGAGGTTAATTGGTCCTTCTAAATTGCCCGTAGGTGTGAATGTGAGAGTGATTGTTTGTCTTTGTATGTAGCCCTGCGACAGACTGGCGACCTGTCTAGGGTGTCCCCTGCCTTCGCCCTAGTCAGCTGTGATAGGCTCCACCCCCCCCACAACCCTAGTGAGGATTAAGCGGTGTATAGATAATGGATGGATGGATAATTGGTAACTGTAAATTGTCCGTACGTGTGAATGCATGTGTGATTATTGGTCTCTGTGAAGCTCTGTGATAGACTGGTGACCCGTCCACGTTGTTCCCTGCCTTCACCCTAAGTCAGCTAGGATAGACTCCAGCCCCTCCACAACCCTAATGAGGATGAAGCGGTGTATAGATGATGGATGGATGGATGGATGGATGGATAGATAGATAGTAAGGATGTTTTTTCCTTTCTCAGAAGGGTCATCTGACGTGTTGATGACGTATCCTTTATCAACATGAACTCTGGATCAAGGACAGATTCTGACAGATCTGTCAGGCGAGTCACCTGATAAACACATCTTTAATGCGTCAGATGACTCTTCTGAGGGAGACTGTAGACAGCAGTCGAAACATGTCAGCAAGGTACAAACCATCCTTAGTAATTTGTCAGTAAAAAAAAAAAAAAACGAGATTAGACTTAAAATTTTCTTTTTTATAAAGCTTCTAGTTTGGGCTGCACAGGTAAGTAATTAGTTATACCTGCTATAGGCCTAGACTTACAGAATGATGGGCTTCTACGCTTCTTTCTTTGTCTTCATACAACTACATGTCATAATTGCATGTCGTCCAGTTTGTCTTCTCTTCCCTGTAGTTTGTGTTTTTTTCTCACTGCAGGAATCTGTGACTACACGTTTCTGCATGCAGACACAGATCTCCAAAGTGTTTATTGGTCTCGAATGCATTTCTGTTTGCTATCCTGTTGTATCTCCCCTTCACCCTTGCCCCAACTGGTCCAGGTAGACAGCTGCCCTCCCCAAGCCTGTTTCTGCCACAGGTTTCTTTCTGAAAAAGAAGAGTTGGCGCCCATATAGCTCAACGCGTTGAGCGGGTGACCCATATACGCAGCTGGCCCGGGTTCAATTCCCGCTCGCGGCCCTTTGCTGCATGTCTTCCCCCCGACTCTTCTGCCCTGTTTCCTGTCTCTCTCTCACTGCACCTGTCAAATAAAGCCCTCAAAAAGGCCAAAAAAATATTAAAGCTGCAAGCAGCGTTGGACGGGTCCTCGCATCCGTGCTGGTCGGCGAATCCACGCACGTCCACCAGGTGGCGCTGCGACCGTGAGTGCGTGTCGGCCTACGGATGCGACGAGGGCCGGACTCTGATCACGCGTGCAAAATTTCAGGCCGATTGGAGCATGTTCAGGCTACTTATAGAGCTTTTCCTGTCGATCCACCGGGTGGCGGTGTGACCGAGAGTGTATATTGGCCTATGGATGTGATGAGGGTCGGACTCTGATCACACATATAAAAGTTCAGGCCGATCGGAAGATGTACAGGCTAGTTATAGAGCATTTCCTGTCCATCCACCAGGTGGCGCTGCGGCCGAGAGTGTATATCGGACGACGGATGTGATCAGGGTTGGACTCTGATCACACATATAAAATTTCAGGCAGATCGGACTATGTCCAGGCTAGTTATAGAGCATTTCCTGTCCATCCAACAGGTGGCGCTATGGCTGTGGCTGTATTTCAGCATGTGAATGTCATCAGGGCATGACTCTGATCAGACATGTAAAGTTTGAGGCAGATTGGAGCATGTTTAGGGCAGTTACACAGCAGTTGATGTTTCATGGCGAAGCATCAAAGTTCAGGAGGCCGCCATGGCCACGCCCTCAGACTTTTGTGGAGCATTTTGATAACTTTTGATCACCCATGCCTGGAATACATCCTGGCCGAATTTCAGCTCTCTCGCTGTTACCCTGTTTGAGTTTATAGCTTTTGAAAATGTCTAAAAATGACCGAAAATCTTCAAAACATATGACATATAATTCAAAATGGCTGACTTCCCGATGGGTTTTGGCCATGGGTGTCAATTAAATTTTTGTGCGTCTTCATGAGTTACATATGTGTGTCAAATTTCATGATTGTAGGTGACACGTACTGGCCGTAGTAAATGTTTGAAATTTTCCAGGTGGCGCTATGGAGCCATTTTGCAACAGTCATGGACAATTTGTCTAAAATATCAAATATTTCACCAGTCATGATGTGTGTGGCAATTTTGGTGAGCATATGAGCGTTCCTAACCTGTCAAAAAGTACTTTGTTTATTACAGAAACAATGCGTTGCCACGGCAACACCGTTTTATGAATTGTCAAAATCGTCACACTGTGGCATCATCAAGGTGTGACCACTCACCTGACCAATTTTCAGAATGATATGACAAAGTTTCTGGCAATGGCACGTGCAAATGTAATGACAATTTCTTCCTGTTGCCAATAGGTGGCGCTATGAGTATTTCTAAATTTATAAATGTGGATGTGTTCAGACCCGGACTGGTGTCCATCACATCAAGTTTGGTCCGGATTGGATCATTTCCAGCTGAGATATTAATAATTCAATTTTCATGGCGAGAAATCAAAATTCGCCGCGCCGCCACAGACACGCCCCTTGACAAGGAGTCACCATTTTCTCTGGGAATCATCATCAATGTGTTCAGGCTTATGTCACCAAATT
Organism: Amphiprion clarkii; assembly: GCA_027123335.1. Classification (NCBI taxonomy): domain Eukaryota; kingdom Metazoa; phylum Chordata; class Actinopteri; family Pomacentridae; genus Amphiprion; species Amphiprion clarkii. Next base: position 30,989,076 of record CM049578.1, on the reverse strand, counting down.
TGAGGTGAATCTGATCAACGTGCTAAGAATAGTACATCAAAATGTAAAAAATGTCTATTTCTTAATACCAGACGGTGGCGCTATGACTGTCAATGTACACAACCACATGGATGTTGTCAGGGCAGTACACTGATCATACATGTAAAATTTCAGGCAGATTGGAGCATGTACAGCAGAGTTAGACCCCACTTCCTCTTTCATGGCGAAGGATCAGTATTTTTGGGAGTCGCCATGGCCACGCCCTTTGACTTTTGCAGAGCATTTTGATAACTTTTCATCAGGAAGCAGTGTTGCATATATTTGCCAAATTTGGGGTCTCTCGGACTTACCCCCACTAAGTTATTAATCTCAAAAAATACCACAGTTAATTCAAGATGGCCGACTTCCTGTTGGCTTTAGGGCGTGGCCATGATTGACTTTTTCATGTGTCCTGATGCGCTGCATAAGCACACAAAATTTTGTAGCTGTAGATTAAACACTGTGCCAGTTGGCCTAATGACAACTTTTTGCAACTTTGTAGGGGGCGCTATGGAGCCATTTTGCCACACACATGCTCAACTCCCATAAAATATCAAATTTTTCGCCAGTCCTGATGTGTGTGCCGCGTCTCATGCATTTTGGGGTATGATAAGGCCGCCAAAAGTGCAATTCAAAAGTTCGCCAAAGAATAACAAATAATTCCTTGCATTCCAAAAGGGTCTTCGCACCATTCGGTGCTCGGACCCTAATAATTCTTAGGGTTTCAAAAGGTTCCTCGCACCACTTCGTGGTGCTCGGACCCTAATAATTCTTAGGGTTTCAATAGGTTTATAATAATAAACCACAGGGTTTCAATAGGGTCTTCGCACCTTTGGTGCTCAGACCCTAATAAACCACAGGGTTTCAATAGGGTCTTCGCACCTTTGGTGCTTGGACCCTAATAACACTGAATAAACCGTTAAAAAACATGACGAAAAAAATAGTAGAGGTAAAACAGGGAGTGATAATGAAAAATTTTGAGGGGCCCACATAGGTGAATCCTTGGACTTTTTTTTACTTATTTTTCCAAACCAATGCTCCGGTAAACAGCAATAACTGAGACTCTTAACTATCAGTAATCCCCACCATTTATGACTCTATTTAGGCTGCACTGTTTAACATTTATTGTTTCACACAGTTCTTTTTTTTGTTAACATAACTTTTCCTCATGCCCTTACTTAACATTTGGTTTTTATTTCAAAGTCTCAACAACATGCTTCATACTACTAGACTTCTCAGGACAAAAAAGGAGGAAAAACCAACTGGCATAAGTTAAAATAGCTTGGTAAATAAATACTAACCTGGTAGCAGAACAAAACAGGTCACAAATAATGTTGGCACATCAAATAAAACGTTAAGTGGGCTACAGCGATTTCAAATCACAAGGCTGAAATGGGCTACTCACACTGCTTAATGGCTGAAGTTACATTTCCCCTCTGACACCAACTTTTCCACATCAGGCTTGGCCGCTGTCAGACTTATGAGCAAACAGTCCTCCAAAGACTGGTTTGACAGTCGGTTCCTCTCAGTGTTTTTATCGAGTTCATCTTGGAGAACGCAGCCTCGCAGGTGTAGGTTGAACCCAACATGGTGAGAACATACATAGCCAGCGTCTTCAATGTGCCATAGTCCTCGGGACAAGACACCCAGAATGCGCTGAGGTTTTCAGCACCATGGAGAGCAGCCTGGATTTCAGCCAGCTCGCTCTGAATGGACGCCTCGTCCAACGGCATCATTTTCACCGCGTTTGTGGAGAATTGTGGTGTTGTCCTCCAGCGGAAGCAATGCCAGCAGCTCCTCTCGGAAATCTTTGCCATCAAAGTCAGGATGGCATAAGGACAGGAGCTTGGGCATATTGCAGTAAAGTTGCCTTTTCTTTGTGTAGAAAGGAGTCGGCCGAGGTGATTCAAACATCTGACTGTGATTCCTCCTGGGCGCCTTTTATTGGAGGTTTTCTAGACACGTCCAACTGAGAGACAACCGCTAGATAGACCCAGAACTCGCTGGAGGGACCGCATATCTTATCATGCTGAGGAACACCTGGAGATCCCATAGGAGGAGCTGCAAAGTCACAAGAATATAATAATAATAATAATAATAATAATAATAATAATAATAATAATAATAATAATAATAATAATAATAATAATAATAATAATAATAAATTTTATTTGTAAGCACTTTTCTTGACACCCAAGGATGCTTTATAAGAAAAACAAACACAACAGATAAAAACTATACATACAAGAAAGAGGCAATTACAGAGAATAAATAGTCTTTAACAGGTGAGTTTTGGGTCTGGATGTGAAGAGAAGCAGAGAGTCGATATTACAGATGTCCGGTGGGAGTGAGTTCCAGAGTTTGGGAGCAGAGCGGCAGAAAACCCTGCTGCCCATGATGGTGCTGAGGCGGATGGAGGGCACTGTGAGGTGGATGGACTAAGAGGATCTGAGAGAGCGGGTGGAGGAGGCGATGTGATGGAGATCAGACGATAGGGAGCGAGGTTGTGGATAGCCTTGAATGTATACAGGAGGATTTTGAATTTAAATTGAATGTAGGTCAAAGGAGAAAAAGAGGAGGATTTGTATGCAGTTAGGTTGAGTGGCAGCAGAAGCAGAATAACTGTGCTTCTTAAACCAAGAAGTCAAACATTCTTCTGCCATTTAATCATCAAGTTAGTGTCTACATCTATTTAATGCAGCCACACAACAGTTTGTATTTTACTTGTCAGAATGACTGAGCCGCACAACAGTCCTTGAAGGAGTACTGAAAATAAAAGTACCATTAGACTGATTCAGCAGATTCATGTAATTAAAAAGTTCCAAAAGAAAAGTTTATATGAATGTTGAACTGAACCAGGTTTCATGTGTGGTTTGAATAAAATTGCAGTACACAAATAGAAAGACAACTTTCCTCTAATGGGGAATTATTTAAAGCTAATTTATTTTTATTTGTTTTGGTTTGTTTTGGTATGTAGGCATCTCTGAAAGGACCATTTTAGGATTTGGTGGAGTAACTCGTGCTGTACTTTGAAGCTAGTATTGATTTACAGTTTATACAAAGATTGCTGAGGGGTCATGATATGATGAACTGAACTGGACAGGAGAAACATCATTCTACAACACAAAAGTCTACTTATTTCTAATGTTTTCCCCTCCCCTCAAATATTACTTATATCATAATTTGGTGCTCGTTACAGAAAAAGCTGTGGAAAAGTTGAGATAGTTTCAGTCTAATTGAAAGCTTGTAACAATTGATCGGCTACTTTTTGTACAAGTTAAATTGTTTGCTTGCCTGTGGCCACATTTTGTACACATTTAGCTGTTTGCTTGTACTGAATAAAAGTTTCGAGGTTTCCAGTGGCTTCACAATAAACAGCAATTAACTATCTGGGAGTCAGACTGTTCAAAGCCTGCACAATAATAACTGTTACTGCCAGGTAACATGATTTTTTTTCAGAAAACATCAGAAGCAATCATTTGGTACATCCTGCCCCCTGATCAAATTGTAATGAGACTATATGAGAATGAAAAACATGTCTTTGGTTGAGGGAATGAGAACAGGCAAATGCTCTTCCAAAGTGAAATGGAACTTTTGCACAGTGGTCACAGACATCCGTTATGTGATATAGAAAGATATTAGACCAAATGTGGCTGCAGCAGGAAACAAAAGAAAGACATTTATTTTCTAATGTGATGCTTAGAAAAGGGTTGAAGTTAGCCAATCATGCAGAAAAATCTTTAGAGCAGTTCAAATGGTGACAAATTGTCAACCACTGACCTGTCAGATGGGACTTTAAGGGACAGTGACCAGAAAGTGTGACCAAAACACAACCACTCTGTTGACAAGTGACTATTAAAAAAAAGGATAACACTTAGTGGACATAACAGACAGAAGTTGAGATATGGAGGCAGCTACCAACCACTAATTAATTAACATTTACACATGATTTTTTTTTGCAAATATCTCTTTGTTGCTATTGCCCATATCTGTCTACATTGTTGCACAGTCATACTACACTCTATGAATGCCTATTTTTGAGTGAAAGAAAATAATCATGGGTTGTCATCAGTCCAAATCAGGTGAGACTTGTTGTTAAAATGTGAAATCAATGAATAATTTGCCTAAAGAAGAATCTGAATCTAACTGTGATGCATTAACAGCTAAAATTAAATCTGATGCATTTATGCTGGTCAGTGTAGCAGCAATTAAGTCATTAGTCAGAGCTAAGAACACAGGTAAGAAACTTAAGATCATTGCTGTTCTTCAGGAAGAATTGACTAAGATAAAGGATAAAGAGGTTGAATCTTGACTTAACACAGAACCGGACTGAGGATCAGGCTAAGTTTCAGGAAATGGCGGTGTAGAAAAGGGACAGAGTAATGATGAGTTGATGAAAAAAGTTTAACAGTCTGCATGTTCTTCATGTGTTTTTCTTCAAAGTGATAAGATGGAGGAGTCAGAGCTTTTTGAAACTAATCTAGCTTTGTGTAAATGCATGATTGTTAACACAGCTGTGTGTCAGCCTTGGAGTTCAGTGGAGGCCCGAGATATAGTGTTTAGTGCACCAGATCCTTTCATTAGTGTGATGAAATGTCTTGATTGGTTGTGAGTTACAGCTACATTGTCTAATGTTGTGGTTCCAGAATGAAGAATGAAGTCATTGTTGCACTGTATGTTTTGGCACAGAGCGGTCTGTGGTTGAGGAATCTTTTGATCTACCTCCCACTGAGAATGTCCAGTGACCTGATGAGCTAGATGTGCAGACATGGTTAACAGATCACAGTGGTGTTTGCCTTAGTTCTAGAGTGTATGTCGTGAGATTTCTTACAGGTATAGAGTGTCAAATCAGTCATGGCATAGTAGTGTGTGGATAGACTCAATGCATGTGTTGATGGAAATGTAGAAGGATGGTTGTTTCTCCACTGAATGATGTGCTAAGGTTAAATAATTGTTTCATTTCACAGATCAGCCCCGGTGTTGTTTTTATCAGAAGGCTGCTCCCTGAACACAGTTGAAATGCAGACAATGTGGGAATTATAGGAGAATGAGAGACTGGGCCACAGACTGCAGAGTAGTAAGGAGCTTGTCAGTAGAATGGAATGTTTTGAACTCTGTAAACACTAGAGTTTAATAGTCTCCTATTGGAAATCTAATATGATCAGTAGTAAAAAGGAAAGGGGTCAATGTAAAATTATTTGTGTAATATAAAGTGGATTTTTTCTACGCTTTGAGTTGAGAATGTAATGGTTTGGTATTGCTGTGGTCCATACAGAGAAACTAAAATTTCATGTGTGCTGGATTAAAATTAATTATAATCTTAAAAGTTAACTATATTAAGTAAATTAATGCGTTGGTAGTAAATAATAGTGTTAAATGTTTAATTTGTGTAGCTTAAGGAAATTATATAAATATTAAATTTATTTTTAAGTTTTACAGAGTATCCTGAGAGCAGGATAAATAGAACAAGATGATCAATAGGTGAAATAAGTCAAAATATATTACCAGTTGTGTCTATCAATATTTCGATAAAGTATTTTTGCAAAATGTTGTGTGTCATTATGTAATTAAATTGAAGCTATGAATTGATAAAGGGGGTATACTTTTTGTTGTATGTTTCACTGATAATGTTTTCATTTGTAGTTGTAAAGTAATTGTTGTAGGAGTTTCAGGCGCCCCATAAGTAAATTAATTTTTCATCAAGTTTATGTTTGAAAAGCAGGATCAGCTGTGGAGTATAGTATGTGATTGTTGAAGTAACACTTTTGAGTGTGATGGGAAGAGACCTTCTTTGTCAGTTAAACACTGGTATTAATTGTAGTACAGATTAGTTGTTTGTAGGAAATAATAAAATCAGTTCAGTGTTTGAAATTAGCAAGATAATTAGAAAGATTGAGTGACTTTAATGCCTGCCAACTAAAAATGAGAACAACACAGGGAACGTGATGCTGTGAGATCGCGAGATTCAGCGAGAGTGACGAAATTCAACATGGCGGCTCCCAGCTGCTAGATGCGAAGTAAACAAACCGCCGTTATCTCGACGTATTTGTATTAAAAATAAATACATAAATAAACCAACAACCTAGCTAAATAGCCTGCGCAAGATCGGAAACGGTAGTGCTCACAGTGGAGGACCTTGAGAACTTCATTGACGACTACTTCGTCCGGTGCGTGATGGAAGACGCCAACCCGAGCAAGAGGAAGAAGCCAGACTCTTCGACTGACACACAAGACCTGGAGGTCACGGATATCCAGGTAAGTGTTCTAGAATCTATTAATAAGAAGCTCGATATCCTTAGTTTGCTTCACCAGGAAATAAAAGACCTGAAAGCAAGCCTGGAGTTCACCCACCAGCAGATAGAGGATCTGCAGAGGGACAACAACGAACTCCGGTCCACGCTGACAGCGGTCACTTCAGAGGTGGATACGCTTAAAAAAGAAAACACAACCCTGAGGGAGACCGTCCTGGACATCCAGTCGAGGAGCATGCGGGACAACCTGATCTTCTCTGGTATCCCTGAGTCCACACCGGATAACCCAGAGACTCTTGTTAAAAACTTCATGGTGTCGGCGCTTAAAATCCCTGCGGAAACTGTTAAAAACATCACTTTCCACCGCGTCCACCGGCTCGGACCCCGAGGAGGAAACCGACACCGTCCTATTATTGCAAAGTTCGAGCACTTCCAGCAGAAAGTGCTCGTAAGAAGCAAAAGACGGGAGCTGAAAGGCACGTCGTTCGGGATGAATGACCAGTTTCCCAGGGAAATCAATGAGAGGCGCAAGGTATTATACCCCATCATGAAAGAACACAGACAGAAAGGTAAACGGACTGCACTGGTTGTGGGCAAACTATACATAGATGGGCAGCTTTACTGCAAAACATGTAGAAGTATAGGAAAATCCCATTGTGTGTGTTGCAGTGGTGTTGTTGACAGTTCATCTTTTGAGCATTAAATTGTCAGTTTGAAAGTTACACTTTTATTTATGAGGAAAAATGATAATGTAATGTGAAGGGATTGTACTGGTTTATGGTTGAGATTAAGCTGCTTTTTTTTATCAGTTACAGGGATGGAATTGTGTGTACATACAACATATTTATACAAACAGTATGCAGGTGTTTGGTGGAATTTTGTGCTCTTGAATGTTTTTATTAGTTTTGTTTGGAGCTTAGTCAGTAATTGTTCTTTAGAATAAGTTGTATGTTTTTGAGAATCATGAACAATATCATAGTAGCTGAAGTTGGGTTCAAGTTGGGACTCCCGACTCCCGACTCCCGACTCCCGACTCCCGACTCCCGACTCCCGACTCCCGACTCCCGACTCCCGACTCCCGACTCCCGACTCCCGACTCCCGACTCCCGACTCCCGACTCCCGACTCCCGACTCCCGACTCCCGACTCCCGACTCCCGACTCCCGACTCCCGACTCCCGACTCCCGACTCCCGACTCCCGACTCCCTTCCACGCAACCAAAAAACCAAATGGAAAAACCAATGCAAAAAAATGAAAAAAAATAAAAAAAAATTAAAAAATAAAATACAGAAAAGAAAAAAAACACAGAAAAGAAAGGAGAAGACAGAAAAGAAAGGAGAAAACAAATAAAAACAAAGAAGCTAACAAAAGCTAACAAAAACAACCTAATAGAAGGAAACAAAAAGAAGCAGACTTGACTTGCCTGTAACAATAGGAAATAATCAAGTTGCAACCACTGACTTCTTCCTGTAACCAGAGGAAAGAATCAAGTTGCAGCCACAGACTTCTTCCTGTAACCAGAGGAAAGAATCAAGTTGCAGCCACAGACTTCTTCCTGTAACCAGAGGAAAGAATCAAGTTGCAGCCACAGACTTCTTCCTGTAACCAGAGGAAAGAATCAAGTTGCAGCCACAGACTTCTTCCTGTAACCAGAGGAAAGAATCAAGTTGCAGCCACTGACTTCTTCCTGTAACCAGAGGAAAAAAATCAACTTACAGCCACTGACTTCTTCCTGTAACCAGAGGAAAAAAATCAACTTACAGCCACTGACTTCTTCCTGTAACCAGAGAAAAAAAAAATCAAGTTGCAGCCACTGACTTCTTCCTGTAACCAGAGGAAAAAAAAAATCAAATTGCAGCCACTGACTTCTTCCTGTAACCAGAGGAAAAAAAATCAACTTGCAGCCACTGACTTCTTCCTGTAACCAGAGGAAAAAATCAAGTTGCAGCCACTGACTTCTTCCTGTAACCACAGGAAAAAAAATCAAGTTGCAGCCACTGACTTCTTCCTGTAATCAGAGGAAAAAAATCAACTTGCAGCCACTGACATTCTTCCTGCAACAATAGGAAAGAATCAAGTTGCAGCCACTGACTTCTTCCTGTAACCAGAGGAAAAAAATCAAGTTGCACCCACTGACTTCTTCCTGTAACCAGAGAAAAAAAACAACTTGCAGCCACTGACATTCTTCCTGCAACAATAGGAAAGAATCAAGTTGCAGCCACTGACTTCTTCCTGTAACCAGAGGAAAAAATCAAGTTGCAGCCACTGACTTCTTCCTGTAACCAGAGGAAAAAAATCAACTTGCAGCCACTGACATTCTTCCTTCAGCAATAACACAGCAACAAGCTGCAGCCACTGACATTCTTCCTGCAACAATAGGAAAGAATCAAGTTGCAGCCACTGACAGTCTTCCTGCAACAATAACACAGCAACAAGCTGCAGCCACTGACATTCTTCCTGTAACAAAAACATAGCATCAAGTTGCAGCACAGCCTTCCTTCCTGTAACAAAAAACAGAGCATCAACTTGCAGTGACAGATGTTCTTCCTGCAACAATAGTTCACAATCCAAACAATTTTTCTATAGATAAAGGTTTTTATTGACAACAAACTTGTACAAAACATTAAACAAAAAAAAAACAATTCTTGCAATTTCTCACAATCATCTATAAATAGAAAAGGCAATCAATGCAGTCAAATGGAGTCGAGTCAAAACCAGAATGTGGCAACAATGACAAAACTCCTTGTGCAACATCCTCCAGAAAGGTCCATGGTCACCTTTGAAACATTTATCAGCAGGTCAGTTAAAAATCCAGCCAGTCATGCTTAAGCAGGTGGTGTATTTTACCCAGACTACACTTTTATCACGATTTATTTTTCCCATCTTAATAAAATCTAAAAGCACAGACATCAGCACAAATGATGTTCTAGACTAAACAGTGTGTACATTCATTTCTTACCCATTTTCAAATTGGCTTTGAAGGTTGTTGTTGGGTCTTCACCCTTCGTGGAAGCTGAAGTTTTCTGCTTGAACATTTCTGGTCTTCATCAGGTGCATTTGTTACCCAATAACGCTTTGTAGCAGATGGTCTGGGGGAGGAAAACGTCAAAAAAATGTGTTAAACTATAGAAAGCTGAAAGCCACACACTAGTGCATATATATGAAGCTACAAAATTCAACAAAGACTCTAAACTAACAACAAAGGGGAAATTTAAGAAAACCATAAATGAATAACCTAAACTAATCCATCTAAACTGGATACTTACGAAAAGAAACTCAGCTGAAGGGGTAGGTAGGAAACCCAAACAGGGGTACAAGGGCAGCGTCGTGTCCAAGAAGCTCTGGTGGTCGTGAGTTGACACAGGATGTGCCAGCCCATGCTGCAGCAGGGACTGAATGACAAAGCTGGCTTATATGCTGGGAGGTGGAATTGCAAACAGGTGACTGGTGTGAGCCGATTACGGCAGCTGATTCTCATTGCTGCAATCAGACTGCAGGCAGGTGGGAGATTCAGGAAGCAGAGAGACACAGTAGAAAGTTTTAATTACAGATTAAAGTGTGGCTAAATTGTCAGGCCTGTCACTGCAGGCTCTGGCTAGTGCCCCTCCTCCCCTTGTGTGTCTGTGTGTGTTTGTTTCCTTTTTAGGAATGCTTGTTGTGGAGGAGGCGGCGACAGGTAATCAGCGGAAGTGGCAGCAGATGTGCGGAGCCGATCAGCCACTTCCCCCCTCACTACTTAACCGGGCTCCACTCTTCTGTCGACGCCGGATCGTAAAAGCTGCTCGTCAATACTGTCGCAGTACTTCATTTTACTGTTGCCTCAGTACGCCAAGTAACTTGCTCTGCTTTGCTTCAGGTCAGGACTGCCTTCCGGTGGAGATCACCCGATTCCCTCCCTGGATGTGGACTTACCCGGTTCATCTGCTACCTTCAGCCATCCTTCGACCAGCTCCAGCGTCGCCCTCACCTGTCGTCTCCGCAGCAGAGGCACATCCGTGCCGCCTTCGAGCCTAAGCCCCCAGCGTTTCAGTTGCCAGCTGTTGCACCGGTCCGAGCAGGCTCCGTTTTTTTGTTCCTTGTAGTTGGTTCTGTTAATGAGGACTTCACAGTAGGTCTCTTTGTTAGACTCTGGCTTATAGTTATAGTCTTAGTAGTTGTGATTCACGCAGTGTGTAGTGCGTTATTCTGTTTGTAGGATTTTTTGGACTAAAGCATCTAAAGTGGAGGTGGCATCTCTGACCCACCCTTTCTCTAGCACTTGAGTAAGTTTAGTTTTACGCCATAGTAATATTACAGTTATCCTCCGAGTTTTCCAGCTTAGTTTTCTGGCCTTTTATAGTCCGAGATAGTTTCGTTTTCTCCTGGTCACTAGAGGCGCTAGCAAGTCAGCGTATTACCCGTTTTTGTGTTCTGACTATTTCCGTTACTCGAGGACACTGGGAATGGTAGTGTTACACATTCTACAATTTGTAAATAAAAGCTCGTTTACCGCAACATCTGTGCTCCTTCTCCTTCCTGCATCTGAGCCTCAAGAAAATCCTAACATAAATGCAAAAAAATAAAAATAAACAGCAGGAGAAAAAGGTGAAACACTTAAGGAGTCATTTACTATGAAAGTCTAAAAACAACAGACTTAAAGCTTTATTAAACAGGATGATAAAACAAGGCTGACTATTGAAAGATTTGATTTCATAGATTCAACTCTATAATCAGTCCCATCGGTTCTCAAATCTCTGAAAATGTGGTTTCTTACTCATTTCATTAACAAAACAGAATGAATTAAGACTCCTGTTGGAGCCAAAATATGATTTCTTTGTTTTGATTGTTGTGAGTGTCGGTATGACTGTGTGGGTGTGACTTTAGGAGCCACGGGGTTGCCCACTGTTGGGAGTGGAGTGCATATAATGGCTAATGAATGAATGAATGCAGGTGTGCAGTTTGGAAGAGGGAAGCCGAACAGTTTTCGACCGTGCTCAAACGCCGTGTCAGGCAGGTGAATGTTGTCAGGTTGTGTAATTTTGGTTTATTGGAAACTTAATGTTGACTGAATGATAACTTACCTGCAATGTCGTAAATAAACGAAACATCAGTAAACGAGTAGAGACACTGTTTTAATTTGAAGCCGCACGCGTCAGACTGGAGGACACTAACTGCCACCTCAGTGACTACAGGTAAAGTCAGTACAACTCCAATAACTCTTCATTAACAAATCTGAATGTCCCTTGAGCTACTTCCTCCCCATTTTAGACAGCAAAAAAAAAAAGAATCCTGAACATTGGACATGTTCTCAACACATTTTTAGTCTGACTCACCAAATGTGCTGTTGCAGGTAGGTGCCTGCCATTTCCAGCAGCATTTCATGTAATATTCTTTTCCCCTTTTGCTATTCAAGTGTTACTGTTTTCCCATTTACTTTGGAAAAAGCAACACTCACAGTGCTAGTCACCGTGCTGAAAATGGCAGGCATGTCCGCTTGGTTCTTTCAGTGAATTAGCCATTTTAATGAAGGTGCTCACTTCTATATGCACAAATATTGCACCAAAACAAATTACCTCGGAGCTGATTTTGCAGGGACACCATTGCTGCATGCCTAATATGATTTTGACTGACTGGGGTAAAGACATACAAAGAAACCGGGACGTATTTCCACCCACAGCAGAATAGCAATAGGTGCACACAGACCGTTCTTCAATGCTGACACATTCATCCATCCATTCGTTTATTTCCCTCCACATAACCAGTTCCAGCAGGCTAAGCACGTCATTCCATCTGCAATTCCATTTCAAGAGAATTTCTTGCTTTTGTTTTTCAGCCCTCCTTCAAGGACTGTTTTCTGGCTCAGCTCAGTCATTCTTACACAGTGAAAGGAAAATACATTATATTAAAATATACAAAAATACATCTATTAAATAGATGTAGAATACATTACTGAATACTCATCAGACGTTCTATTCAAAGTTGATGATAAAAATGCAGAAGAAGATTTTTTGGACCCCTTTTTCTGGATTTCAAAACATATTCACACTGCTTCTGACCACCAATCTGTACAAACAGCAGCTCCATTGTCCTCTTTTTTATCTACTTCATCTGCATGATTGCCATCTCAGTAACTTCAGCGCTGCCGTTTATCACCACCCCACCGGCCTACACTGCTGAGTTTTCACGACTCTGTGCCTAGCTTTGGTGGAAGTCATCCGCCCACCCACTGCAGACACTCTTCATTAAGTCTCGCTGTATATGTACAGACAGATACCAGTTCTTCTTCAGCAACACTCATAGCTCTCAGGGCTATGCATTGCATTGCACCATGAATACAAACTACATTTGTGAACAAAGATTTACAAAGACTTGCAAAGAACATGTATGTCATGGTGGTCCTGAGTTTCCAGTGACTCCCGTAACTCTGAATTTATTGTCATGGAATCATTAAAACACACTCTGTCACAAAAAACAATCATGCATGTTGTTTTTTCATAGATTTATGACAGGTACTTTGGAAATATGACAACATCCACTGCTTCAAAAAGAATGTGCAAACAGCAATGGGAATATTTGGTTAAACATCCCTTGGTCATTTTCACCTCAACTACATGCTTTCAGTAGCCATCTCCAAGTTTCTGGCTGGGTCCTTGACCACCCATCTTGACAGAATCGGTGCAGTTCGACTAAATTTGTTGACTCACACAGACTTGTTTCTTCAGCACAGTCCACAGGTTCTCAATGGAGTTAAAGTCAGGAGTTAAAACCAGTCTAAAACCTTAATTCTTGCCTGATTTCACCATTCCTTTACCATGTTTTTGGTCATTGTCTTGTTGGAACACTTAACTCCATCCAAGATCCTTCTGGCTGATGATTTGAGGTTTTCCTGAAGAATGTGGAGATAATCATCCACAAGAACCAACATGCATGAATGTTTTTTGAGACAAAGACGCGTGTTTCATTCATTCCAGCATAGAAAATTAAGAGCTATAGCAGTCACTGAAAATTCAAGATTGCCACAATATGCACGGTCTTTACAAGTGTATGTAAGCTTTTTTTCACTACTGTACATACTAACATCAGCATGATAACAACCTTACCCTGACATTTCTCATGGTTGTTAGCATGGGCCAGAAATGACAGATCATGTATTTTCGAAATTTGTTTTTGATGGTTCAATACAGTGCCAGTTTGTATTCACATTTAAATATTTTTGTCCTCATAATTTGCCATATTTTTGTCAAAACACTCAAAGTTCTTAACATATAAGTATTTGAGAAATTCACATTTTGCTTGGATAATGGAGCTACATGGAAGCTTAGGTTTAGCCAAGCTTATTTCATTCAGACGCCAATTTTCCAAACTACTGTTGGCACAAAGAGTCACCACAGTTTTTTGGAATCATCCTCTGGGAACCATAAATGCTTTTACTAAATTTCACTGGACAATCTATCCAGTGGGATTCCAGACAAGACCAAAATGGAGCAACTGAAAGAGCAACATTTTAATCCATAGAATCATATTGAATGCATGGCTAAAAAACACAGACTACTGCCTGGACATCAGTGTAGATTAGTTTAAACCTAGAGATCGTGCTGTTATCTTTATATTCAAATGGAATCAGGAATTAAAACAATACAAGAAATAGGCAGAAAAAGCCTGAGAGCTGTATGTGTGTTTGACCAAGATGAGTTGTAATCAGCTGAACAAAACATACTCCTACAACAGCCTTTTCATATTCAACCCAACACTTAACTGAATGGAAGACAGTTATCATGCACACTACTTCTGGCTCTAGGCTCATCTCACCAGAATACTTGTCACTCTTTGTTTGTATAGTACTCTTTTGTATGTTATGCCTTTTATCCTTCACCGCCAGTGTTTGCTAAATAACGAAAGGATGTCATCTGTACGTTCTTGTTACATGTTGCCACATTGTGAATTGAATTATAAGTAATTATGTATTGTAAGTTATCATGAACACTTTTCTGCTCCTGATAGGGATCTTAAAAACAAAGCGTATATTTTGCTGAGAGAAAAACTTCCTTTGTTTGTCAAATGGAAGGGGATGCATTCATTTTGAAATGCCAATAAACTGTTTGTTTGATGTCAAACCAAAGCGACTGATGGAACAGTTCATATGCAAGTTAAATGCATTCATTTAACATTAAAAGACAGTTTGTACAGAAAAACACTTTTTACTGAGAGAGGAGTCAATCCTGGGTTATTTCATCTTTAGCTCTATTCCTGGCTGATAAGTGCAATGCATACAAATATCCCACCTCTGTTTGGTGGGATGAAAAACAAATATTAAAAGTCATCTCCCATGGGTATAAAGCTTTAAAACATTGACACCGCTTTGAAGAGAAAAGTTATCCAATTGAAGCTGCAAGCAGCATTGGACGGGTCCTCGCATCCTTGCTGGTCGGCAAATCCACGCATGTCCACCAGGTGGCGCTGCGACCGAAAGTGCATGTCGGCCTCTAAATGTGATGAGGGCCGGTCTCAGATCACACGTATAAAATTTCAGGCAGATTGGAGCATGTTCAGGCTACTTATAGAGCCTTTCCTGTCCATCCACCAGGTGGCACTGCAACCGAGCGTGTATATTGGCCACTGGATGTGATCAGGGTCGGACTCTGATCCCACATATAAAATTTCAGGCAGATCGGACCATGTACAGGCTAGTTATACAGCATTTCCTGTCCATCCAACAGGTGGCGCTATGATTGTGGCTGTATTTCAGCATGTGAATGTCATCAGGGCAGGACTCTGGTCATACATGTAAAGTTTGAGGCAGATTGGAGCATGTTTAGGGCAGTTACACAGCAGTTGGTGTTTCATGGCGAAGCATCAAAATTCAGGAGGCCGCCATGGCCACGCCCTCAGACCTTTGTGGAGCATTTTGATAACTTTTGATCACCCATGCCTGGAATACATCCTGGCCGAATTTCAGCTCTCTCGCTGTTACCCTGTTTGAGTTTATAGCTTTTGACAATGTACAAAAATGACCCAAATTCGTCAAAACATATGACATATAATTCAAAATGGCTGACTTCCTGTTGGGTTTTGAGCATGGGTGTCAATTACATTTTTGTGCGTCTTGACGAGTTACATATGCCTACCAAGTTTCAGAACTGTAGGTGACACATACGGCCCTTAGTAAATGTTTGAAATTTTCCAGGTGGCGCTATCGAGCAATTTTGCAACAGTCATGGACAATTTATCTAAAATATCAAATATTTCAGGAGTCCTGATGTGTGTGGAAATTTTAGTGAGCATATGAGCATTCCTAACCTGTCAAAAAGTACTTTGTTTATTACGATAACGATACGTTGCCACGGCAACAACGTTTTATGAATCGTCAAAATCTTCACACTGTGGCATCGTCAAGGGGGAATCACTGAGCTGACCAATTTTCAGAATGATTTGACAAAGTTTCCAGCAATGGCATGTGCAAATGTCATGACAATTTCTTCCTGTTGCCAATAGGTGGCGCTATGACTATTTCTAAATTTATGAGTGTGGATGTGTTCAGAACCGGACAGGTGTCCGTCACATGAAGTTTGGTTCAGATTGGACCCTTTCCAGCTGAGATATAATAAATTAAATTTTCCTGGCGAGAAATCGAAATTCGCCGTGCCGCCACAGACACGCCCCTTGACAACGAGTCACCATTTTCTCTGGGAATCATCATCAACATGTTCAGTCTTATGTCACCACATTTGAGGTGAATCTGATCAACGTGCTAAGAATAGTACATCAAAGTGTAAAAAAATGTCTATTTCCTGCTACCACAAGGTGGCGCTATGCCTGTCAATGTATACAAATACATGGATGTCGTCAGGGCAGTACACTGATCATACATGTAAAATTTCAGGCAGATTGGAGCATGTACAAGAGATTTAGACCCCACTTCCTGTTTCATGGCGAAGGATCAGTATTTTTGGGAGTCGCCATGGCCACGCCCTTTGACTTTTGCGGAGCAATTTGATAACTTTTCATCAGGGAGGACTGTTGCATATATTTGCCAAATTTAAGGTATCTCGGACTCATCCCGAATGAGTTATTAATTTTAAAAAATTTACAGCTAATTCAAGATGGCCGACTTCCTGTTGGGTTTAGGGCGTGGTCATGATTGACTTTTTTGGGTTTCCTGATGTGTTGAATATGCCTACAAAATTTTGTAGCTGTAGATGAAACACTCTGCCAGTTGACCTAATGACCATTTTTTGCAACATTGTAGGGGGCGCTATGGAGCCATTTTGCCACACGCATGCGCAACTCCCATAAAATATCAAATTTTTCGGCAGTCCTGATGAGCATGCCAAATTTGACGCATTTTGGGGTATGATAATGCCGCCAAAAATGCAATTCAAAAGTCCGTAAAATAATAATAAATAATTCCTTGCATTCCAATAGGGTCTTCGCACCGTTGGTGCTCGGACCCTAATAATAATTCCTTGCATTCCAATAGGGTCTTCGCACCATTCGGTGCTCGGACCCTAATAATTCCTTGCATTCCAATAGGGTCTTCGCACCGTTGGTGCTCGGACCCTAATAATTAAAAAAAAAAAAAAAAAAGAAGAGTTTTATCTTCCCATTGCTGCCAAGTGCTGCTCAAAGGGGATTAAAAAAAACAACTTTGGATTTATTGGGTTGCCTAAAGATGATATGCAATGGTGCTATATAAATAAAAAGTACTAAAGTAACTAGAAAAGCCCTAAAAACATGCAAACATGTCCTAGTTTTGCTGCTGCTTTTAGTGAAAATAATACGTTTTGGGCTGTGGACCGGTATAGCTATTATTCAGTGGGCTGCACTTTGATTTGTCTTACTTTAATTAGCATTAGCTCCAGGACTGAAACACGCTTCTTCTTTTCTTTTTTTTTTTTGTTTGATGTGATATATCAAAGCAGTGAATAGGTGCCTCTCCTTCCTACTGCACACGTCCCTTCCAGAGTCTGTGCACACCACTGCTGTGCTGCTGTCCTGGTGTCTGTACAGGAGTGTGATCATGTAACAGTGGAATACAGCCTGAAGCTCCACACACTGGAATCCCCCATCGCAGCATGGAAGCAGCCCCCACTGAAACATTTGGGGATTTTTTTTTTCTTTTTTCTTTTTTTGGATGCAGACCAAATGTGTGTCACATCAAACCAAAAAACAACACAGACAAACCAAGAGACGTCAAGCTACAGCATGTTCTCCCATCATATCCCCCACCGCCCGTGTTCTGCTCTACCGTAGGCTGCCAGCCGAGTCCCTCTTCCCGTTGCAGGGAACGGGGGGCGGGCTGTAGGACGGAGCAGCCAGCCAGCGTCGGGGCTGAATAATTGATCTCTCTCTATCGGTCAGGAGGACGTTAGTGGGACGCTTCTCTCTCCATCCCTCCATGTGATTCAGTCGCTCCTTCCCATCACGGTGTTAACGGCAGCAGCTTCACCCTCCGCAAACCACCACCCCCTCTACTCCTCCTCCTTCTCTCTACGTGTGTGTGTGAGAGAGAGAGTGTGTGAGTGTGTGTGTGTGTGTGTGCAGAAAGACGAAGCGCCAAGCAGGAGGAAGCACCAAGGACGTCCTTTCCCCCCCCCTCCTCAGCCCCGGGAGCCGGAGATGCAAGGGACGAGCAGTTAGATTAGCCCGTGCTGCTGTTGCCTGCTGCAGGAGAACTTGGATCCGGAGGCTGCTGCGGCTGAAGCTCTGCTCTGTGAGTGTGTGAGGAGGATCCAGCCGGTAGCCGGACGGAGGTAAATCGACGCTCGACGCTTCGGTGCATGTGAGCGGCGTTGGGGAGCTATCCGCTGTCGGTGGTGCTGAAAGCAGCCTGCTCAGACGAGGAAGTGCATGTGTGCCTCTGCTGCTCCACTACCCCTGTCTCTCTGCACGAATATGCACAATACGGTCGACTTTGAACACATTTACCGCACATTCACCGTGCACACGCATATGCAGCTGTAAACACGCGTGCATCAATCCGTATTTGTGCGTAATTATCGTGTTGTGAGAGCAGCTTTTTTTCTCTCTCTCTCGGTGCCGGAGTGGGATGGCTGTGTCCAATGCCCCTCCAATGGAGGATGGAAAGTTTTACCACATGATCAGGAAAAATACACTGGAGTGGTTTAGTCCGGCGTCCACATGCATGACAAAAGAGTGTCCTGCCAGGCTGAGGACTGGCACCGAGCACTTTTCTCTAAACTCGTGTGACTGCAGGCACAGCTCGGAGGTGATCAGTGACTGTACCCCCCGACACCGAACCCTCAGCTGTCCGGAATTATTGAAAAAAGCGACACATTTGCAAGGAAATAGTGAGAAGTAGCTGTTGTTTTGGTCGGGACTTTGGAGATGTTGTGTAGATGTGTTTGAACCATTGACCTCGGTGTCCTTCAGTTGGCGCATTGAAGAAAGAAAACGCGCCTAACGCACAGATACAGTGCATATATGCCCATTTGTGAATGTTTGGCGCAAGCTTTAACAGCAACCTAGTGTAGAGTCAATTAAGAAATCACTGATTAATGTTTCAATTTAAGAAATTAGCTATAATCTCAAGTGAAGACCACATATAATCTCACTGTTTTTGTCGTTTTTTTCCCTTCCAGATCTGGCAACAAAGGACTTCTACTTTTCCGCAACTATTGAATGTAACATCGATCAGATAAGGAAGGCAGGGAATTAAAAGCCATCATCATGAATTTCGTTATGAAACAAGCGTTGGGAGGTAAGTTCAACCTTTTAATTGAGAGTGTGTGAGTCCGCTCTTGTTTCTGCTGGAGATTTTATTTTTCTTTGAAGTTCTGATTTATTTATTTATTTATTTATTTTTAGCACCTGCTGCTTTTTCGTGTCTTTGTGTGCAAATCACACATTATACTGCTCAATGTTTTAAATGAAAAGTTACATATCTCCTTTCTTTGGGTCCCTTTCCTTTGTGTGTTTTTGGGCTTTGCTTCCACATCTGCTGCTGGCTTGTTGCGTACTTGGCACAGTTGGCCCCTGGGGCGCACTGAGAGCAGCTTACTGTAATAGGCTAGTGATTTGTAACGTTGACTGAACCATTGTGGCCAAAAGGGCTTCTGGTGTTGCGCAGTGCGTGCAGCCCGCTAACAGAGAGGTGACTGGGTGTTACCATTAATCAGGCTGTGGCCACTCTTATCTCGACATGCTGAGGACGCAATTTCAACCTGAAGGGGGGGAAAAAGATAATCAAGCCACAATCTTATTTCAGTAATTTCATTCCAACATGCAGACATGTGAATGATTTTCTAATTGCTTGTGCTGCAAGTATTCCCCCGACATGAGATTATCATACCCGAGTAATGAATTCTGAAGGAATATGGAGTTGTTATCATGTATGAATATGCAGATGGTGCAGCGGAAGGTGAAGGTACCTAAGTGGTTTCCACAGAGCACTGACTGCTGGGTGATTTGTCCACAGTGGGCCCTCAGAGCCAATGTTTGTTCAGACCAAACACTGATCTGCTGTTGTGTCTTGATTCTCTGATTTACATGAATAAATAAGCCACAGGAAGTTAAACGTTGCATTTTCTGACTCTGGCTCATCACGTGAACACAAATCCGTCACTGTCCTCACACTCTGATTGGTGCATGGCAGCATATGACGTCACCATTCTCCAGTTGAGCCACTTGGACCAACCAGCAGAGCTCAGAAATCTCTCAGGTGAAATAATCCAATCTGTTCTTCTTTTGGCAAAAGACTGTGTTTATGTAAAATGCCATAACACATAGTGAGAGGCTGATGAAATTTGTTTCAAGCTGTTTCACACTCCCCCCTATTAACTGATAGATTTCATTAAAGTCTAATAAGCTGGAGCATCTCTTGCACCATTGGAGCCATTGGATGATGTAACCTTTACACAGGAGAGAGTGTTGTGTGTCTCATGGAGGGGATCTTCCCTTCAACTTGAAGGAGTACATCACTGACCTTTGGAATTGTAAATCTTCACTGCTTGAAGCTTCAAAGATGTTTCTGTCTGTCCTCCTTTGAGAAGTTTCTGTGTAAGCTTCAGCACAGCCATCATCCGCCACCAAACTGGTCCTGCAGTCTAATCCACTTCTCCTACACTGATCTGTTTTAGAATCAAAAATGCCTAAACTTCTTGTTCAACTTTAAGTTAGAAGTAAACAGCAGTGCAACAAAACCCAGACAATTTCATGTTTTCCATGAAAATTCAGTTTTATTCATGTGTTAACATAATTGCACAAGGGTTTCTAATTATCAGTGAGCCTTTCAACACCATTAGCTAACACAATGTAGCATTAGAACACAGGAGTGATGGTTGCTGGAAATGTTCCTCTGTACCCCTATGGAGATATTCCATTAAAAATCAGCCGTTTCCAGCTAGAATAGTTATTTACCACATTAACGATGTCTAGACTTTATTTCTGATTAATTTTATGCTATTTTCATTGAAAAAAATGCTTTTCTTTAAAAAATAAGGGCATTTCTGAGGGAGCCCAAACTTTTGAACGACAGTGTACATAAATACACAAATGATTGAATGAATGAATAAACAAATAAATAAATAAATAAATGGCCTTACTGAGGGCATCATTATAAAGTAAGTTAGACTATTTCTAGCTGGCTAAATCAAGTTGCTACTTTAAACTGAAAGTTCAAAACGTTTTGTTCAATTCACATCATCAGTCGTTTCATTAAACTACTGTTAATGGTCATACTGTAAATAAAAAATAAACAATCTAAATAAATAAAACAAGCGGACTTCGCAGCTTTTATTTTGAAAAGAATACACTCCAGTGTATATTGTAGACAAACTGTTGCGTCGTGCATGTGCTGAATGAATAAACTGATTTGGGAGCCCAAAGTTAATGTCCTCCAGTTTGACTGGAGCATCAGGCAACACCCAAAGTCAGAGCTAAATTCGAAATTTAACCACAGAGCTATTTCAAAGCCAAACTGCTGCTTTCTCACCACTCAGTTTTCTTTTTCGCTTAGTTTAGTTAATACTATACTAAATAATTATCCATTATTTTAAAATTCTTTCAGATTCAGGTGCAGTCAACTGTCATTGTTCAAGGGACTCCAGCTACAACTGCAGTCTTAACAAATCAACATGTCAAGTTTGAACATGGAAGAGCAGAAAATTGTGATAAGTTTCAGTGCGGTACTGCCTTAATGAACGCGTGTGGAGAGGCTCTTGAGTTTGTTGATTGAAGTTCTCCAGGAGGGAACAGTGGTGGTTGAGTGAAGTACTGGCACATTGTTTGACCACGTGTTTTCCATTACATGACATAATGTGTCCTGTGTGTGCAGCTGTCACGGTTTCCTATGTCCAGTCAGGATCCACTTCATCAAACAGCTGCTGAATTCTTTAGCAACACATACTTGGTGTGATTTCTGCAGATCCGCCTTATTCCAACTGATTTCCACTCTGATGCCGTTCTTGGCGTTCTGTTTATATTCATTTGCGAACAGCTTGTCACGTTGTCAGCTGGGCAGGTGTTTCTCAATGGCTCAGTGATACGACGACACTGCAGCAGCGGTGTCGCCTGCTGCCTTTTTTCCATTGTTTACATTTTGGTAGGACGAGAGAGGCCCGTCTGCTTCCTCGCCGTTTGTCCAGTGAGAGCTTCCTGAAGTGCACAGATTAAAAAACATTAAAAATGCATTTAGATTGAAACTACAAATGAATAATTTACAGAATAATGTTTTTTTTAAATCGGGAAATCTAGCAAATGCACACATCTCTGACAGATGTAGACCTACACTTCTTGATAAGGGAAATTTAATTATCTCCCTGGATTATCAAGATGCAAGAAATCAAATGGATTGTTTGTATGATATATACAATTAAATATGCAGCAAAATGGGACTGAAATTCGTTTTTGCCTTTTTGAAGACAATAGCACTGGTTTATCTTGTATTAACCTATTTACCACAAATTGGTTGTTTTTTTTTTTTTAAAAAATATAATTTACTTTGCATTATACACGTACATATTTGCTGACACTGAAACAGTTTAATCTGCTGTTTCAGGCAGTTACTGGCACACATTCATGTATGACGAATCAGTGAGTAGACTCTTGAAATGTTTGTTCCAGGTTTGTAAGTCATCACGTCTGCGATGTCAAACTGACTTCACTGTTGTGGGATAATGTATTACATGATTTTCCAGCCTATCTGCACCAAAACAAAGACAGGAGCCATGATGCTATGTAAGAAATTGGGAACAATTACACAATAAAAGTGATCTTCACATCATGCAGAAAAGAAGTGGAAATCAATGTCAGTCAGGGGCAAACAGATTACATCCAAAACTGCAACGTTCACATTCAGAAACAGTAACAAAACGTACACGTTGGTGCGTTGTCTTCAGGTTTCTGGTCTTGTTTGCCATTTTGACTTCCTGTATGTCAGCTACTGTAGCTGTGTGTTCATCCCGTGTGGAAACGTGTGGAGCGTTTGCTTGTGGGTGTCTTTGGGAGCAGCGGGTGCCCACTGCCTGGCTGCTACAAAGCTTCCCGTCAATAAAGAGGAGTCAAATACCCTGAACTGTGCATAAAAGAAATTTCACACATGAGGAAAACCAGGCAGTTTGTGCCAAGGTCTTCACCTTCAGCAGAGTATTTCTTTCCATCTTGGGGAGCAAATTTTTTTGTTTCCTTCTTAAAGAGTAATGAGTTTTCAGTGTGCAGTGGATTAGCTGTGGGCTATTATCTCACTTCTCTTTCTCTCTGTGTGCTCTGAGGAGAAACTCGCACTCCATCTGCTCCCATCTAGGCCCTGATTTGTATTCTGTCGGCTTTATACAGTGAAGAGCAAGGTCGTCTCGCTAGGCACCAAGGAGGCATTCATCTGTCACCCATGACCCTTTCATCTTTTGAAATGCAAGTCATAGATCAGAAGTTCTCAAAGTCTTTTCAGTCAAGGATCCCTGCATGACGGACTTTAGAACAGTTATACAGAAGAACTCTCCTGAAGAGACAATTAGTAGTTTATGCTGGGATGTGAGAAAAGACCAAGCTGGTGGTCAAGTAACCACAATTCATAGGTATTTAAGACCACCTACACCTAGGCAAATGATATCATTAGTGCTGCCAACTAGTGGTAACTACTAGTACCTTTCTACAACCCATCATGTTCCAGCTTGGTGCTAAACCATCCTCAGGCAAATGGTTTGTGGCAACGAGTGACATCCTAACTAGGAATCAATCAATGAATCAGTTTTTATGTACCACAAGTCATGCATCAAAGATAAGTCCAGGTATTGACCATAAACAATAAAGCAACTTGAGTTGGATTAGCAACAAAGCTAACGTAGCTGCCTGAAATTTAGCGAGTGTGCTTTTCATGTTTCCTTGGAAAATGTGACTGACTTGTACTGACATATCTCTAGCTGGCTAGCATGTTAGTTGTCAGTTTCCTAACAAGTCTGAACAAATCAACTACTTTCGTTGCTACTGCTGTTTCCATTCATTTTATCTGAAGTCAACAAAGCAACCCAGTTAATTAACACTTGAAGGCCATACAAACCTCTGTTACGAGACATGATTAGACATTTTGTCAGGGCTGTGTGTGTATTTATAGTCTTAGCTTGACTGACATCTGCTTCACTGTCCCATGAGTTTTCTTGCACCTGTTAGGATCATACAAATTGTGCCTCCATTAATAATAACATACGAATTTTGGTGGACTCCAGTAATTCCCAGCTTTTCTGAGCCAAATGTCAATGTGAGCCTGCTCAATCGGACAAACTGCTCCAAAATCAGTGTGGTAATGCAGGACTTTTAACTTTACCACGGTTACAAAAGACAAGTGAAGCAGTCCTATGTGCTGCTTAATGACCTCCGACCAACACACAGCCCAGCTTGTTAAATCAAACCACGATCAACTAGGATAGCATTTCATATTTCATATGTAACAGCCACTATTGCAGCCTATATCATGTGTCCAAGGCCTAAAACAACAATATTAGCACCAGATAAATACCCAAAGTGTGTAGCTTGCATCATTAAAGGAAATGATTCAAATTAAAGGCATCTGTGTGGCAATAGATGTAAACACAGGTAAACAAAAGATGGGACCAGGACATCCCTGTTTTAAAGCAAGCACCTTTTTTTTTCTTTAATCCTTTAAGGTCCAATGAATAAAACCAAGCTGAAGTAGAGAGTTTCCAAATTCTGATTAGTCCAAGACCTCCTGGAGTCCCTTGGCCATTTTAGAACCACTGGCCATAGCTCATCGATGACACGTAGGGAGAAAAGCTGGACAAATGAGGAATGGATGCAATCTGGCTGGCAGTTAAAGCTGTGTGTGTGTGTATGTGTGTGTGTGTGTGTGTGTATGCGTGTGTGTGTGTGTATGTGTGTGTGTGAAAGGCTCTTATCGCAAGAACGGGAAGCCATGGCGAGGGGAGAGGGGAGGATTTATTGCGGATGACATCATCAAAAGTGCTCGTAAATAGAAGTCAGCTTTCTCACTCTCCCGCCTTTTCCTTCATTAAAGCTCCTCCTCCTCCACCTCTTCCTCCACCTTCTCCACCTCCTCCTCCTCCTCCGGCCTTCTGGTGCCCTCGGTCCTCGGAGGAAGAGGAGGAGAATGGGGTGTAGGAGGAGATGAAAAGTGACAAATTGATCTGTAAAACTGGGTGTTATATCATCAGCGGTTGACGGCAGAGGTTGTAAAGTCGCGCCGCACTCTGCACCGGCAGAAGCTGTAATCTCTGTTTAATGGGAGATGTTTTCTGTCTTCGGTGGCCTCCGAGTTCCTCTCCTCCCTTTTTCCTTCCAAGCCCCCTGCTTCAATTCATTTCATTTCTTAACCCCTTCCTCCCTCTTCCTCATCTACTCATCTTCTCTGTCACGTTCCTCCTTACCTCTCGTTTCCTCGCCATGAACCTCCTCAACCCTCCCTCCTTTCACTCCACCGATCCTCTCTTTGCTCTTCCATCCTTCAATTTAACTTTCCTCCCCTTTCTTCTCTGCTCTCCCTCCTTCGGCGATTACAGTAAATCTTAAGGGCAAGGCGAGGGGACCTCAATCAGACAGCCACAGGGGGAAACTGGGATGTGTTTGTGCGAATGTGTGTGTGTTTCTGGGTGTGATTCAGTGCTTGCTTGTGTGTGGCGAGAGAGGGGGAGAGTGCAGCAAAGTGTGCGACAAACAGAGAGACTTGGGTGGACCTTAGTAGTTGGCTTCAGCTGGCATTAGACGATAAAGTGTAAGAGTGTGTGTATGTGTGTGTATTTGTGGGTTCTCAAGAATGACTGGGAGAGAGATGATGCTGACACAAAACAGGCAAGCAACACACAAATGCGCCAACACGGACACACAATCAGGAAAGGCATCAAATTCAAACGTATTGACAGACTGACACACACACACACACACACACACACACACACACACACACACACACACACACACACACACACACACACACACACACACACACACACACACACACACACACAAACACAAACACACTGGGAGTCGTAATCAGTGGGACGCGATAAACCTCCCACCCAGGTAAAAACCACAGGAGGCAGAACAGCACAATGAACAATGCAGCAGCCTGCATTTACGCACATCCACTCAGCAAACAGGTAAACAATCTCTTGACAAACGTCCACAAATAATAACACAAGATAACACACAAAATTAAGTTTGGATTTGAATTCATCTTTGTGATTGCAGTTTTCTGTGCAAACCAGCTGTGTGTAATTTACGAGAGAATAAGAATTGTTAGATTTGCAGGTGCACGTTTTTCGGCAAAATTGCTGTCAAATGGCTCACATAAGAAAGTGTAGTTTTGACCTGTATTTCC
This sequence comes from Amphiprion clarkii, assembly GCA_027123335.1. Classification (NCBI taxonomy): domain Eukaryota; kingdom Metazoa; phylum Chordata; class Actinopteri; family Pomacentridae; genus Amphiprion; species Amphiprion clarkii. Next base: position 30,963,025 of record CM049578.1, on the reverse strand, counting down.
TCACGCTAGGTTTATAAATGCAGCTGCTGCCGACTGGAACAGATAGGAGGTTGAGTGTTTTGCTCAAGAAGACCTCAGCTGTGATAATGAAGGTCAGAGAGCTGAGCTGCAGGCCAACGATACCAGTTACACATCAGAAAAATTCTTAACCCTTAAGGCCATTTACTGGCTTTTGACTGGATTTCCATAAAAAAGTGGAAGACAAACAGACCTTTGACCAAAGAATCTAGTTGAGTTTTGACATTGATTTGGAATTAATGTTGGCTCGAACTTTGCAGAAAACAGAAACAGTGTTCATAAAATCAATTTTAGCACATAGTTGGAGGTTTGTGCTCTTTTGCAGCCCTCTACGTTCCTCCCCCAGTATTTAGATTATTTCTAGACTTGATGCAATCGGACTTTTATGTGTATTGGACCACAATGGATTATGCCCTTAAATTTAAAGACAGTAGCTAAACTAAATTGAAACAATTCGATTTTTGAGCTCATCTGGGCTTCAGTTTGCAAAACTCTTGGCAAAAGTGCAGCTCTTCAATCCAACCACAGATACAAGTGAACATGACTCAAAAGTGCAACATGACAGAAGTATAATGCCACAAATCATAAAAAGGATAAAAGCAGATTTTCTGCTTATTTACTTTAAAAAAAATAAAAATGGAATCAGCATGTTCAACACTTTAACAAGTACCCACTAATGGAATAAAAGATGACTTTATATACTGTCAGTATAAACACAGCCTGCAGTTCAACCCAGTTTGGCCAAAACGTCTCTGCATGTCATGTGAATGTTGGTCTCAGCTAAGTCACTAATGGCTTCTTTTGATTTTGTTTGTATTGGCGCCTGCTGACAGAACGTTCACCTGTGGTCATAGTTACAATGATGCCGTGGATCCAGACTATAAGCCACATCACTACCAAAATCTAATCAGGTGGTCCTTGTGTCACTTCTGACCTTGCCTGAAAATTTCATCCAAATCCGTTACTCCATTTTTGAGTAATGTTGCACACAGACAAGCGTACACCAATCAACACATAACTCCTTGGCATAATAATAACACGGTTTGATCCCAGTTTTAAGCTTAAATTTGGTCAAATATTTCTACAGAACAGATGAGCAGTTCAAGCAATGTCAGACAGCAGAACATCAGATGATTTCTTCTGTTTTCGCTCTTTCTGCCTCTGATAGATGGTGGAATTTTGAGAATTTCTTGAAAAGACACCCTGCCTTTCGAACCCGCACCGGTTCAGAGGGTTTAATAACCGCTAAACACATGAGCGTGATGGATGGGTTCGGTGAAGGAGTGCATAGAATAAGCTCATCTGACAGGGCTGTGGAGTGTGTCAGACCTAAAAGGCTGCGAACCCTGCTGGAAATACATTACCACAGCAGCCGTGTGTACATATAGTCACAACAGAAACACAAATGTGGTGCATATGTTGAACCGCACTGAGTAATAGGTTGCGTTTGCGCACAAATACGATCTGAACACGATTGTAAAGCGTCACGACTAATACTGAAAATTCACTATATGAGGCTGTATGAGGCAATTCCCTGTGCTCTGATTGTGTGGTCACATAAGAGATAAAACATCATTCTCCTGAAGGATTAATTAGGATTAGCTGTGAAACCCTGGAGGATGTGTGGCTGTGTGAAGATATACCTGTTGTGTGACCTTACAACCCCCCTGGTACACGGACTGTTTACTTGTTCTAACAGAGAATGACAGACCATTTGGGTTTTTGTATTCCATCTGCTTTTTATGTGTTTTGAAATCTAACTTGTCTTAATACAAGTGTTTTTTTTCTACGTAATGGCCATCCCCTCCCTCGCAGTGCAAGCAAACCCACATCTGTAAATGAACGGCTTTTACATGGCCTCTTTTGCACGACGTTCCTCTTTGCTCGTCTCCTTATCTTTTTCCTTTTCATCTTCCACCCTGCTCGTCCTGCTATTCATCTTCCTCTGTCCAGTTTCTGCTAATGAGTCTGATATGGACAGAGTCTTTTTTGAGCTACAGGCATGGCCTCCCTCCTCCCCGCCGTCTTTAAATAGAGCAGCGGGACTGATCCATTCTCACAGCCTTTGCCGAGTTAGTCGAGAGTTGATTGCAAAGCTGTAAGAACATTTTTCTTTTGTACATTAAACTTTGATTTAAACAATGGAACTATGGCCACAGGACACTGAAACGGGATTTTAATGAAGCTGCAGTCCTGTCGGCAGGATTGCAATATTACAACATGTTATTAAAGCCCTTCAGCCCTTTGCATGGAAAATGGAATCATCTTTTGTGTGTTTAAAAACTGCTTATTTTCTTTCCGGATTCTTGCAAAATGCTGTTCGGTAGGCTCAGTCCACTAACATCAGGTAAGAGTTGACTGTTGAACCACAAGCTTAGATAACACGACATGTAATTTCAACACTACATATGGTTCCTGCTGGATTTCATATTAAACCTTTGCGCATGGTTGGGCAGTCTCAGTTCTTTCACACTTAACTGCCTTTCAGCTGACTTGGCATGTAGGAATAATGTTTTATGGTGGATATCAACCCATTTTAACCCAATTCCAAGAAATGAGCCAGGAAGAGAGGCAATGTAATCCTGATAAATTGATGTGCAGTAATGATATCTGCCCACCTGCACACCTCCACGGCAGAGCAGTTTAATGTTCATTGTGCAAAGCCATATTGTCAGGGAGAAACTCCTGCAAAACCCCATTAAACTCCTTTGAACCACAACTACTTCACACACTGACCGGTGTCGATTTTTCAGGATCGAAAAGTTAAATCACTCCGCCAAGGAGGTGGAGCCTCGGCAGAGTTATGTGACGATCGTTGTTGGTTTGTCTGTCTGTTAGCAACATTACTGAAAAATGGAATAACGGATTTGGATAAAATTTTCAGGGAAGGTCAGAAATGACACAAGGTCCAAGTGATTAGATTTTGGCAGAGATGCAGCTTCTAGTTTAGATCCACGGATTTGTTAAAGATTTCTGTATCATTACGAGATAGTGGCACGGTGTCACTGTAACCATGACAACAAGTGAAAACTACGTCAGCTGCCTGCTGACGATCACGTGATTGTGATCTTATTACAAATCAACCATTGCGGACTTATCGGGACTCATCCGTCCGAAATGATATAAGAAACAATTGATTAAATTGTGGGGGTGTTTCTGAGTCCCATCAATTCCTGTTGCCTGCTACATGTTTAGATCACGCGATTCAGTATAAAACAAAGTACACATGCATAACACTCGCCTGTGCTCAGCACAAGGTCATTTTGTTTGAGGGTACATCTATATTAAATGGTCACATTCTATAGTGCCGTGATTTTTGCCATACATTTTTGCAAGATTTCAGCCATCGGAAATGATACAACAACTAAGCAGCCTTGGCGGAGTGATTCTCTTGTTCTATATTTAGTCCCAAATTAAGCAGTTCCTTTATCATGCAACTTTTCAAACTGAGTAACTGCTACAATTTTTATTCAGCTTACATCAAACCAGCCAACTATTTAAATGTTACGTAACAAGTCAGTCAGTATTTACAGGATTATAAAGTTCTTAATACTTGATGAGATTTGACCTGGAGTCAAGGTTTTTTATCATCTGCATTACACCTCTGAGCAAGTTTTCAGGAGATTTGAATTTATAAGCTATAAAAAAAATAGAGCTCAAGAGTCTTTTTATCCTTCATCAAGCCTCAGTTGAAAAGAAGATCTTTCTTTTAATTAAACTTTAAGTTCATTAATGTGTCGTAATGAAGTAAATACAACTCCATGAGCCGGGTTGGAAAACTTTTCACCAATTAGTTATGTTTTAATCGTATTCCACATATTTTCCTTCCTCCTTGGGGAGCGCTGCTATCTCCAGCAGAGTGTTTTGATCAGTTCAGAAGGTTGGTGAATCACTTGTTTCTTGTGCAGAACAGATAAAACTGTAGAATTATGGCGCTAATCCAGATGGGTACTCAAATAAGCATTTAGTTCAAGGTTCTTGTCTTGTGATTTAGACTTCCATTATCTCTGCGCTGGACTGGAAAGAGGATAAATCTGTGTGAGTATTAAGCTGCTGACCGGACCCAGTTGGGTTGACATCTCTTGCTCTGGAACTGATTCAACGTTTTTTACCTGTGATCGTAGCTCTTTGGTCCCCGTGAGTGAATTCATGTGCTGAAGAGAGAAAAGAAGATAAGACACCACTGTGTTCTCTACACTTATCTGATAATAGTTATAGTCTGATCTCTATATAGACAAATTTCTGGTGCTTTCTCTGTTCCCCCTTTTTTCAACCAGACAGTCTGTAAAAAAACTGAAAAATCTGCACTCTGCAGCATAACCAAGCAGTTAGTGAAAACAAATAGGGACTTTTTGGCAGGACTGGGCTAAACTGCAGGTTGTGTATCCAGTCCAGAGAGGACACAATTATAGAAACAAATTAAAACATATTCTTGAGTGTAAACCTCATTATCCATGGTTGTCCTGTTTTGATTGAGGTAAAGGACTTTATATTTCAGTGAAAAATCAGCCCACAGTGAGTAAAAATGTGACAGTAGCAAGACATTTAAAAAAAAATTGCCTCAAAATTGCTTGGGCTTCAGGTGGTTTAACTGAAAACAAATAATATAGCTGTAAGTTCATTCCAACATAACACAATGTAAAGCTGCTCTATATGAACCAAGGCAACAGCTGTATTGCTACTGACATTTAAAACTATAGCCATGAATGCAACTCTTAATATTAGAGCCAAAACTAACATTTAAAGCCCAAATAATATTCATTGTTGACATATTTACAAGATGACAGCAAAGTCTGAAAAGCATACACTACCCGTCAAAAGGTTGGACAAACCTTCTCATTAAATGGTTTTTAATTATTTTGTACATTGCAGATTAATAACAAAGACATCTAAACTACAAAAGAATACATATGCAATTATGTTGTAAACAAAAAGTGTCAATCTTCAGTACTAATCTACAATGCAGAAAAGAATACAAATAAATTAAAAGCACTGAATGAGAGGGTGTATCCAAAGTTTTGACTGGTAGTTTATATCCAAAAATAGGCATACAAATGCACATTTGTCTGCTAATATTTGTCCAAATACCAATTTATCTGTGATAAAACAAGATTAGGTAATTAAAAAAAAAATCCTGTTCAGCAGTAGTAACTATGACTGTTGATCATAGCAAGTAGTGATGTCATTTACAAAAAAAAAACCTTGCAACACATCTCCTTGTACCTCCTCTAGTGAATGGAATAAATATATTTTAGCTTTGTGTACTTTCTCACTGAAAACAAGAAAATTGTATGTATTTCCTCTGAATGCTTGGCTTGCCTGCACTCCTTCTCAACACTAACTGCATGTTTGTGTACTTGCGCTCTACAATTATGCTTTTACAGCACTTTCAAAACTACCATCAGAAAGGAAAAGTGCCCATACTGGGGTTTTTTCCCTCCACCTCGCTCTACCGAAGGGGCCAATTTTTTTAAAAAAGCCAGTCTGAAGATGATTGATGTATTGATACTTGACTTGTCATCATGGTCCAGCAACCCACCCTGAAGGTCTCTGTATACACGGAGTGAGTCGAGGGATTTATAATCATGGAGCAAGTGACAGAATCCAACCTGGGGGGATTTTCTGAAACTAAACTTACACAGTGCTGTCTTAAGAAACAGCCACGTTCATAACATTTAATCTGTTCCCTTAACTTATGAAGCATCTGAAGCCTTAGCAGTCACAACTATTGTCAAGAAAAAAATGCAACAAGATTTAAAAAAAAAAATTGAAACATTGATTATCTTCCAAAGCATGCAAAGACAAAGATAGAATACTATTTTTTTTAAAAATTATGAAAATAACAACAAATATCTAATAGAATTAATCACTTTAGAAAAATTTTCTGTTATTTAATAGTTTTTTGTCTGTAATTTAACAAAACATGAAAAATCTGTACAACTATTTTAAATTTATTTACCATTTTTTAAATCCTTAATGTATATAACTTTTTTTAAAAAATAATGGCAAATATTTATAAAATAAAAAAAACTTTTTGCTGATTTAAATACAGTAAAAAAAGTGTCATTTCACAGTCAAAATGTTGCAAAAGCAAAAATTACAATTTATGAAAATACAGATTTCTGATGTGGCTAGTTTGAGCCTGTTTTTTATGCTTATCATGGAAATTCATATTTTTTTCTGTGATTTTACTAGTTATTATTTCCAATTTAACAAAACAGGGAAAATCTGCCAAAAATAAAGCAAACTGTTCAGTTCTAAACTGTGAAATATATGCTTGTTTTTTGTACAGTGTTCAAGCAGTCTTCTACTCTTGGTCATTATTTTTGCTGTTTCCTCTAATAACTTCAGAATAAATGTATTATTTAATTATCTTAACAGGAGGAGATTTATTTGATGAGTGTTTTAACATCGGCAGTCCAGACCACTTGAGTTGAGACCAGATCCTCCCAAGACAACATCCAATGAGGATGTAGAGCAAAACCAAAGCTAATCAAGTCCTCTTTCAAAAGATGCAAGTAAAGTGTGCACATATAAAACATTTTTAAAGGACTGTGGCTATACTGTGTTGCAGATCTACACGTTAGACTTTAACAGCTAAGCTAACCACTGCATAAACAGTTCCACACAACATTGCACAAAGGCGCTATCCTTAAATAGTTTGTGTTGCGTTGAAGCAGAAAATACAGAAAGATAGACACAGCGGCACAAATCAGTGTAAAATAATGTTAAAACCAAAACATAAAGTTAAAAGTGGGTAAGAAATCTGATATAAGATGGACTCGTATCAGCTGGGATGAAGAAGAGAAAAGAGCCCAGCGATGAGGCAAGACAGTCAGACTGGCAGCATGAATTAAAACACCCCTGTAATTTAGGAATCTCACAAGCGGATCTCAACCATTTTTAGGTCGAAATTTCTTGCGTTTGTCAGGTTGTGGGTGCTACAGACTTCTACAGCCATCCAGAAGCTCTTTGTTCTCTCTCGAACTATCTTCCTCCCTTATGTAGTAATGACAATAGATTGACATTTTCCAGTCTGTGGGGGTTTTCAGTCCTGCAACAGCCTGCCGGGGGCGGCCAGTCCATCAACTGCAGAGGGAATCCCCATGTGGTCAACATGGCTGTCAATCAAATCTTTCCATTTTCAACATGAGAAGTCCCCGAGGCCTCCGCTGTGTGGAAACATTTGCAACTGACATGAAAGAAATGAGGAGAATCTGACCCGAGTGCCCACCTGTGCAGGACACAAAAACAGCCAAGACACCAGCTCTTTGACTGACAGTCTGCTTGCTGAGTTCTTTAGGTTCCTTCTGGTGACTGTAGAGTTTTATACTGTCCAATCCAAACCTCTCACTCGTGGCAATTCCCTAGAGGAAACTGGAGCAAGACATAACATTTAGTCAATGTAGGTGATCACTGTGACTCGGTTCAGAGAGATATACGTTGATTAGGCTGATCAGTGAAGAAAAGCTGTCTTGTATCAACTTACATGATGTGCAAAGTGGACAGGAGAGGTCAGAGGCAGACATCTGGGATTCATCCATGTTGTCTGAAGCAATATGGAGTTGATTTCCTGTAGTCGGTGCAGATGTTTTTTGACGCATTGGGGGTTTAAAAAAACAGCTGCTGTTACCACTGACATATTATCACCTTGAAGTGTACTATGTACTATGCAAAATCCCTCATTGTTTTTTTTGTTTGTTTTTTTTTTAATAAACATAAATTTCTATCTTCACTGTATCTCGGTTAGATTTAAAGCTGTAGACACTCAATCAGCCTTTCTGGAATGAGGCTAAAACCAGGTATCATAGAATTAAAGAATTTTACAGTACTTTGGGCTGAAACTTAAAATACACAATCTACTGACACTTAAATGAACTTGTTAAAAAGAGGTAGAATTTGCTATGCATACTTGTTAACCATCAGTCCCCTGCATACATATCCTGGAGCAACAATTAGGATTAATTTTCTGGTCTCTTTGTTGAAAGTAGGGCTAATATCGCCTTTTTTTGTTGGGTTTTTTTTTTTTTTTTAGCTCTGTTTTGGTCTCCAACGGTGCCTTGAGGGGAAATCTGATTGTTCAGCAGATAAATGCACCACTCTGTCACTAGAGAGTAAACTGCTTGCTCTGTTTGTCCTCTGGTTTTTGGCAGATATTGCTCAAAGAGGGTGTACATATGGTTTGCTGGAGTTCCAGACTGGGACCAAATGTTTTAGAGCATGCAAGTACATATATAGTGATGTTTAGTCCTCAGTCTGAAAAGATGTTTTGAGATGAAAAGAGACCAAAGACCTCCGGTTAGTCACAAAACAAAATATCAGAATAGACAACTGTTACTCTGTGGTGAATCATATTTTGTGTTTCACTTTTTTTTTTTTTTTTTTTTAGAATAATTGCTATGTGCATCTATTATCATTTAAATTTTGCAACAACCTGTGAATAGCATAGCTCCTTGCATCCATCATGATTAGTGCTAATTCCCTCATCAATGTTGATCTTTGTTTAATTCCAGTTTTTGCTGAGTTTTAATGATGTTGCCCTTCACCTTGTGTGAACGGGTGACCGATTTCGTGTCACTTGCTCATTAACCGGCAAAGTGAGTAAATCCATATTTGCGAAATAATTCAATTGGCTCTGACTGCTGACTGCTGCTGGCATGATAAATAAACAAACACATGCACAGCTACAGTCCCGCTCATGCAGACAAATGGACCTCTCTGAACCGAAACATACAAACACCTCAGTTCTTTTGCTTCTCGGTGCTAATTACATCTCCAAATGGATCTCTCTTTTTTTTTTTTCTCTGATCTTGGTGGGGAGTTCAGAGAATCAAAACACTCTACCTGCATCAGTGGGGAACTGAGAGACACTGTTCTGCATGAGAGCTGCTGATGCTTATTACTGATTCACGCTTTGACCTAGAAAGCGGTTAATAGCGTACGCCGAGGCTGCATGACACTTTACTATACGCTGCGGTAAGAGGGATGACTGGATAGCCCACATTAGTGTTATGGAGCACCCTCTTGATTGCGCTTGTGTGCATGTGTGTGCGTACACGCATACAGTGTTCGGTGTATCATCATTATTCGGCAGGAATGTCGCCGTTCTCCTTTGGCTTTTTTTTCACTGAAATTTGCTGTTGACTCACTGCTCTCCCTGCTGGTATTATTTTATACTCAAGTTTAGACTATTTCAGATGTAATATACCATAAATTGTTACATCTAGAAATGTCACTGTTGTGTTTCTGACACATTCTTCACATACACCTGGAAGTAGAGCTCTGAGTTTTATGTTTGATATGATCACTGATCTTTTTTAGAAACTATATCATTGTTACTGTCAGGTAGGAGTCCTTTGAGACTGAAATAACTTAGAAAATGTTGTATCTTGCTGGTTTGTTGACGATGCACTGACAACACATACATCTGTGAGATCAATGTCTAGAATCTATAACGACACCAGCTGGTATCTTTCCAGACTCCTCCAGTCAACTTGGTGATTGGAAAAAACTGAGATGCAGCCATGTACTTAAAAATGCAAATCACCGGTGGCGTTCTAACACTATGTTATTGTCATAGTGGCCATATTACGTCACAATTTATCATTTTGAAACCATTACTCACCAGTGTTACTGATTAGATCTGTGAACAACAGGACAGGGAACACAAGATCAGATACAATATTAAATAGTCATACTGCCAGTTTTTGCAAATACAATGAGAGGTAAACTCTAGATTTAGAACTCTTGCAAAAAAAAATGTTCAATGTTCAATTTCCATCACTTAGATTATATACAAATTATGCTTTCATAACCTTCCTCCTTTACAAATGAATGAATAAACAAGCATGTGTGATCTGCCATTGGCAGTGTGAGTTGTACAGCAGTCTGTAGTAGTTGCAGCTAGCAGCGCTGCTGGTTTCACTCAAGTGAGTCACCGTCTCGGACAAATAATGGAAGACGGCCTATAAAATCCTGCATCCTTTGACATGCAGCGAATATAGATCACTAGGCCTCAGAAGAAACTCACTCAGGTCTATAAACATGTACATTTATTTGATTTTCTGTTACAAATCAAAAAACACAGATTGTCTAGTACAGAGGTGTCAAACTCATACTAGTTCAGGGTCCACATGCAGCCCAGTTTGATCTCAAGTGGGCCACACCAGTAAAATCACAGCAAAATAACCTCTAAATAACAACTCCAAATTTATCCCTTTGTTTTAGTGCAAAAAAGTACATTCTGAAAATGTTTACATTTAATGAACTATCTTTTTTTTTACAAAACATTATGAAGAACCTAATTTCAACAATATTATGCCTCAGTTTATCATTTACACATTACAACTTACACAGTGTGTCTACATTTAGTCACAGGTATCTGGAACTGAATAATACAGTATTTTAATTTATGATCAAAACAACTTGTCAAGATCTAGAAATTATTTTAATGTCCTTTCTGTAATTTTTACCCTTTGCAAAGTCGTCCTGTGGGCCAGATTGGACCTTCTGGTGGGCCGGTTTTGGCCCACCAGAACATATGTTTGACCTCCCTGGTCTAGTGTGTTCCACTGACAGGCCATATGTCAGTAAATAGCTGGCTTTGCTGGTATATCTGGAATAGTGCCGTACTGAACTTAAATATGGACTGATAATAGGTGCTAAATTATTAGCAACAGGAAAATGTTTCATAACATGTTAAATTCTTTCCCATAAATGCATTACATCCATATCTCCATTAAAGCACATAATGAAAACACAAAGTCCGGTTGCATGAACAGCCTCCACTCGTGCTCCCTCCTCGGCTCATAAACAGCTTGTCATATCTCTTGATAATGGAGCCGCTTCACTCTCTGTCGCTCTGCTCCTGACTTCAATGCAGATCTCCAAAAGCATGCTAGTCCTCAGCTTTGTCTAGTCACACCCTGCAGACCTCCTCTGGTGGAGGCAGCGACCGGCAGGGACCGGATCTGCCTTTTGCAAGACAGTGACGTGAAATAAAAGCACCCATGACCCTCTGAGCCCCACACCTCCACCTAAACAACTCACTGCCAGCAGCACGCTGCGAGGGCTAACAGGCTTGACGTAGATGTACACATGGAGGGCGATCCAAGGTCTCTGCCCAGACTAGTCACTCTCTACAGTGTGGTGCAGTGAATTCTTCATGCACCTCCTGGTTTTACTGATTTTCTTTGGATAGAAATGTGTATAAAGGTGAGATTGTTCCTTTATCCTAACAGTGGGTAAATTTACTGCCTTTGTACTTTGCTAAATAGGCCAAAGTGTTGCTAAATAGGTTAACATGTCTAAAGTCAAAAGAAGGTGATCACATTCAAAATAAATCTTGTTTTCTGCTGATCTGTAATTACCAATACCAACTAAAATTAAACATTTTATCATGATCCAATTTTCAGGTATATCCTGCAGCCTTACCTGTGCAGATTCTGAGATCTCTCAGTTCAGTTTAGAAACATGATAATCAAATTTGCATTGCACATTAGTACGCCAGTATTTTCAAACTCAATATGAGGCACTTCATGCTCCAAACTGAGCAATTTCAGTATGCACAGTATATCGGCAATTTTAAAGATACTCATTCTCCCACTGTGATTCTTTAAATTTGCATTTTAGGCGAAGGCTTGACTTTGCACAAGTACACAGATGGGAGGCGAACAGAAGAATTGGCCCGGACACGCTGTCGGCAGCATCCAGAACTTTATGCAGGGGTCAGCAGCTGTACACTTGGCAAACACACACACACACTGGCAACGGCAGAGCTGTCTGAACCAAGGGCACAAGGAATCAGTGATGTGTTGTGGCCCGCTGAGCCACCTGGAGGATCCTGATGCAAAGAGACGCCGCCTGCCACTGTGACACACGCACACACCAGAGGGGGTGAGAAGTTATCAATGGCCGCCGCAGGAGCGCTAGAAACTGCAGAGTTTGTTTTCTCTTGCACGAGTTGGGTCGTGAAGTGAGCTCTCGAGCGCATGGCCAAGAAATTACTGAGTCACTGTTGTTGCTCAATAACCTCAACAACCCCTGCAGATGCAGTGGGGGCAGTTTGTTCCACCAGGCAGCAAAAATCAGCTCGTGATGATGAAACATGCACTCATGAACATATGCTTGTCCACCAAGAATGGCATATAAACAAAAAATAAAGATGTCCATGCACAAGTTAGCTAACGCATGAGAATGAGAAACATTATTTCCACACACACACAATACAAGCAACATGTAAGACAAACAGGTCAATAAAAGACAGATTCGTTCGAGCATGATGGCACAGATGAACACAGATCATACGACAATGAACACACACCTTAATTCAAATACACACCTGTGTACAAAGACACGCGTTAGTCGCACACATGCACACCACAGATGGGTTCTGTCTCTACCTCTGCAGTGGCTGTGCTGTGGGGAAATGAGTCATCAGTTTGCCCTGAATATTTGCACCCAGATTATGCGTGATCGCTGTGTCGACCTCCACTGTCCGTTTATTGGCAATTTAACATCAAACAACACTGTTTAGTTTGGGTCAGGAGAGCTGAAGAGATGAAAACACGCAAGCACTTTAGTCACTTCGGGGCCAAATGAGAATATAAGGATGAAAAAATATTAGTAGTTAGTAGTTAATCAGTTTAGCTCCTCTTCTCTGCAGGATTGTCTTCATGGAGGTAAGACAAAAACATAGTTGAAGATTTAGTTTTCAACAGATTTGATGAATCTGGTGGCAAAAATAATGTGATTGGCTGACTTGAACATGAGTGGGAAACTAAAGAAGGTGAGACTAGATTATTATCAATCTGCACCAGAGCATAGATAGATAGATAGATAGATAGATAGATAGATAGATAGATAGATAGATAGATAGATAGATAGATAGATAGATAGATAGATAGATAGATAGATAGATAGATAGATAGATAGATAGATAGATAGATAGATAGATAATTTTAAATGAACAGTTAATGTGCGAATCAACAAGGAATTATGGTTGCAATTTGTGGCATCATAATAGTTTAACTTTATATTGATCCAAGATCTTAAACTGATTCAGATATTTTACCACATGCACACAAAGTTTAATAGTTTAACTTCTTGTTAGTGGTGCAACCCAAGTGGAAACTTGTTGATCCGTCGCAAATATAGTTGATTTCACTTCTTAATTTTATATGTAAACAAGCTTACAGGTTTAAGTTTGGAGGTGTATATTTTCCAACACAGCTGGCCGTGTCTTTTGTTCTCATGATTCAAACAAGAGAGTTTTGTGCCCACTCAAGGCTTGGAAGTGCTCCAACTGCCAGTTACCTAACATTATCTATGCCACACATAATGAGGATTTTTACTTAGGGAACCATAGATGCCTGAAACTCCTACTCTAAGACTAAATGGGAGAGCTAATTGAACAGAAAATGTGCACTGGTGTTCAAGGAAAGTGCATCGCCCTGTAAAATTGTAATTGTTCTTCTGGCAACATAAGAGTATGGCAACATTTCTCTTAAACTGCATCAGATGACACTGACATGCGGAGATGCTGATGTAATATTGGTTTAGCTGTTACGTTCAGCTACATACGCTGATCAGGTGCAACAGTAAAACCACCTGCCTAATATCTTGTAGGTCCAGTTCACACTCACAGGACCTCTGGAGGTGTCCTGTAGTGTCTGGCACTGGGATGTTCCTGTGGTTTGTAGGGTTGGGGCACCGTGGATCAGGTTTGCTCTGGTGTTTTTGCGTTTCTATTGGGGTGTCCTTGGTCTGCAACAATGTCTAGGTGGATCCCAGCAAAACATTGCATTGTAGCGACATGATCAATGTTATGGACCTGTCTGTGGTTTCAATGTTGTGGCTGATCAATGCAAACAAACTCTGAAATGGGTGCAGTTATTCTCTGCTTGTGCCTGCTGAATTGTCATTTTCCATTTTAAAACAATAAACATGACACAACTTAAGGGCTTCTGATAACAGTTGAGCCATAAATGTCATGTTTACCAAAACGTTTGCATAAAGGTTGCAAATGCTCATATTATATTAATTATCCTTGCTTTAACTGGTAATAAATATCACGTGTTTATCTTTCTATTTGTGATTTTAGTTATTAATGTCATATACAATCCAAAAAAAGAAAAGAGAAATGTGAAATTCATATGTGAGGCACTTTCTTTGAACACCAGTACATGCACTACTGTTCAAAAGCTTGGGGTCACCCAGACAATTTCATGTTTTCTATGAAAATTTACACTTTAATTCGTGTTGTAACATAATTGCACAAGGGTTTTCTCATCATCAATTAGCCTTTCAATAGCATTAGCTAACACAATGTACCATTAGAACCCCAAACCTTTGAACGGTAGTGTATATATATATATATATATAAAGTAACATTTTGACTTAGGGTCATGATCTGGTCATGAAGGATGAACTGCTACTGGCTAATTTGGCTGATTTTAGCTTGAAACATCAGCCTGGTTCAAAGACTGGCATATTAAATATGAATAAAAAAATTCAAAAGCAAGAAAATCATTTTCCTCTGGGATATTATTCACCAACCTATTAATAGCTGAACTATATTGTTTGCATTCCAAATAGTGGATTTTTAATTTTATTTTACCACACTACAGTGCGTTTAAATTAGGAGTAATTCACTTCCCTTGATATCTATTGAATGCAAAAATTGTGGCTGGTTACGTAAAGGAACCACTGTTGCCTAAAATAGCCCCTGTGACGCCCTTCTTAGATAATCACTAATTTTCCACTTGGCTCTGTGCTGCAACATGCCATGCAGCTCTGCCCAATGAGAACAATGTGTAACTCTCTGGCGACGGCAGAAAGCAACAGCTGACCTTCGCTGCACCTTCTTGACCGGCATCCAAAATGGCCGCCCTCTTCAATATGCTGCCTTGGCACGCCGTCCGCTCGTCGGCTTGATCATCACCGAACACTTAGAGGATTAGGGGCGATTCCCTTAAAGTTGCATGGAGCATCCGCAAACATTGGCAGGGAGATGCGCTCATAAACACACACTTTTCATGAAAAACAAAAGGGCCCATCCATTATGTCTACCTGCTGTAGGTCCATTAAACTGTATTGCTCCATTTGTTCTGCGGGATCATTAATCAGAACGCTTCGGCTGTCTGCTGAAACTCTGTCTGCAGGTGTGTGTGTCTTCACTCTGCACACAGGTGTTCATCCAGGGGTGTTTAGTCGGTCTGGAGGCTTCAGAGTAGCGACTGTGTCTGAAGTGCAGCACAAGGTCGAGCTGAAAGCGAGTGGATCAAAGACAAGCAGCAGAGCGCCCACTGAGGCTTCAGTCAAGGTTACACCAAGGCCAGTGCTTTTATCCTCCCTGTCACTGAAAGCTCTGGGGAGGTTTAAACCTGAAAGCAGTCCAGTTACGATTCTGCTTATCTCCCCTCTATTGGTGGAATAAATGGTTAATGTCAAGGCAAAACCATTATCTGCAAAATGTCCACTGTGCTTTAAAGACATTGATCGACGCTCACGGCACCTTTGACTTCAATAATTTGACCTGTTTCAGCAAGATAGCCTGAGGGCCTGGTCCTTTAGATCAGTTAAAAAAGCCAGACAGAGCTCCGGTGCACTGGTGGCCTCTACCATCACCTCCATCACTCATGACTGGAACACAATGACCCTGAGGTTCAGACACACATCTTGTATCTACTAATATAATACTAATACAGATGTCTATTAACATTTATTTTTCTCCTCAATCGGCCGACATACAAACATTTCAAATATATAGAAAGCTTCACAAAAAATGCCTCGGAGTTGGATGAAATTTTCGGGGAAGGTCAGAAATGCCACAAGGATGAAGTACTTAGATTTTGGAAGTGATGCGGCTTATAGTCTGGATTCACGGATTTGTTAAAGATTTCTGTATCATTGCGAGATAGCGGCACGGCGTCACTGTAACTATGACAACAAATGAACACTACATCAGCTGCCTGCTGACGATCACATGAATGCGACTATTGCGGACTTATCGGGACTTATCCGTCGGAAATGGTGCATAGAACAATTGATTAAACTGTGCGGGTGTTTCCCACTCCCATCTATTCCCGCCACCCGCTACATATTTAGGTCACGCAATTCGGTATGCATACGTAACGTACACATGCATATCACACACCTGTGCTCAGCAATGTCATTTTTTTTGTGGGTACATCTATATTAAATGGCCACATTCTATGTTGCCGTGATTGCCACGAATTTTTACAAGATTTCATGACACAACAACTGAGCAGCCTTGGCGGAGTACTGCGCTCTCTGAGTACTTTTCTTGTTCATGTTTGGAAGTACACTTCTACTACAATGAACTTATTTGCAAATGCAATATACCGCTGCCTTTATTTGATAAAAAGGCACGTGTCAGTCATTTCCTAAGTGTGCTGCAGCTAGCCTGAAATTACAATAAAGCTGAGCAGTGTAAACAGACCATCAGTCATACTGCCTTCAATTGTAAAGAAAGAACAACTAACATGGCTGCTCAATTTGTTGAGGCTCACGTCTTTTCTCGTGGTTTAAAACATGTAATCTCACAGTTTTCTTTGGTTACAAACAAAAACCATAAACATTCTGCCTGGTGTTTTTTTTTTTTACATGGATAGTCTTTTACTATGCATTCTACAGTTATGGCGGCTGCTGGCGCTGCGTCTTAGTTAATAGGTGTTAACAGCATCCGCATGGCTTCCCAGGTGTAGATTAGCTGATTAGCTGGCAAGAATAAATGCCAGCAGGACTTTGGATCCTAAGGACTGAGATGAAAAACTTCTGTTGTGTGTTTTTAGTCCACATTGCTGCAATTATAGTTTACTCAAAACAGCCAGTCAGATGTTAATTAGTAAACTAATTCATTGCCTTATTTGTGTCCGTTCCTGTTCCAAGTCATAATGCTGTGTTTCAGCTAGTTTCTATATGCCTCCCCGCATGGTTCCCTATAAACATTACCTTTTTGCACTCTGTTCAGGACCGGCTTTACATCCCGCTGGTTGTCATATGCCGAGTGTTCTGAACAATCCTTAGTCCCAAACGCTGCCAACAGTTCTGTGGTTTGATTCCGACCGGGCTCAGCCATGCTGAAAAAGCAGGCACTCACGATCCTGTGTGGTTCTATGGATTAATAGCTTGTGGTATTTGTGTTGGAAGCGGTGAACTTCCAGGAGAGAGGGACATGTGGACGAGGACAGGATGGTTAAGGGCGGGGGTACTGAGAACACAACACTGTCCTGACTCTGCTGAGGAGATCAGGACCGCGTCATCCACCATCTGTCTCGGGGAAATTCCTCCTTCGCTGAGCTGCTCTGCACAAAGCAACGAAAGCAGGACATACAATGATAAAACTTCACACAGGCAGGTGGAGGATGTGGTGAACACTCACAGGTAAACGCAGGCGGGAGACCATGTTTCAATTTCTTAAGGTGGCATATTACTGATTTTTCAGTTTTCTGTGGTGTTTCTGAGAGTAAATGGCAATGCAGTGAACATGGTTCTGAGATTATCATCTGTCCTATGATGATGATCAATGTACCATCTGTACATTTATGTTTGATTTTAACACTTTGCTAATCTTCTGTATATACCTGCATTTGCCATCCGAACTCTGGGGCACTTGAAATAATTCAAAGGGCCTATATTGTGCAAAATGGAGCAATCCGGTCTTTGCAAAGTGCAGAAATTACAGAGAAGACATTAACTGCTAATTGTAACTTTGTAAAGCTGTAAATTTAAAATAATTTCACAAGTTGTTTTGATCAAAAAGTAAAATACTATATTGTTGAATTCCAGACCCCTGTGACTAAATGTTTTGTGCCTTTGTAGACACACTGTGATGTGTAAATTGTAATGTGTAAATGACAAACAGAGGCATAATATTGTTGAAATTGCATTTATTTTTCTTTAGAAGATTCAGGTTGTTCATAATGTTTTGTCAAAAGATAGTTCCTAAAATGTGAATATTTTCAGAATGTGCTTTGTTGCACTAAAACAAAGGGAAAAAATGGAGATGTGGTTATTTATAAGTTATTAGGCTAAGATTTTAAAGGATCACATTGGGCTGTATGTTGCCCCTGAACTAAAATGAGTTTGACACCCCCTGGATAGAGACCAACAAAATCCCCTCGTTTCCTTCCTTTCACCATAGATCAGAAAATGTCTTGAAATGAGTCGTTCAGCTTTGCTTTGTTGTGATGCCTCCTCGTTGGCTCCTCCTAGTCCTCTGGTCTCCTTTCTGCCACTCAAAGCTCATTTCTTTATTCTGAGCCTCCTGTCTCCTCTGTCCTCCATCGTCCTGCCTGTGACTCAGAAATCGATCTTTGCCTGCCGTCTTGAAGAATGTCTCGATTCCTAAAATGCATCTTGAGGAGAAAGGAGGTTTGCTGGAGGATGCACAGGTGTAGACTTGTCGCTTTTTATGTACGTCTTTTAGACATCTGTGATATATAAAAGACACATAGTTGGAATACAGAAACCATATCAAGAGCAGGACTGAAAAATATTTGTCACTCAATCATATGTCACTCTTTATCCGTATACATTTATACTGTTATACTTCACAGCATGTATGTGTGTGTTAAACAAACAACAAACAATGCAAGTTTCTTCTCACATTATGCCACACTGTGAACTGAGTTATAAGTAAACATATGTACTGTAAGCTGTCACAAGCACTGTTTTGCTCATCTGACAGAGATCATAAAATACAGCAGCAGGCTGTACAAAACAATGAACAAGCAGATGATGCAGCTGCGCTACACATCATGTTTAACTGATATCGCTTCAAGACGATGTCTCTGAGGCGAGGTTGTCTCATTTTGTTAAATGCCTCGACTCCTCATGTCTCTTCCTCACCTCCTTCGTTCAAATCACTGGTGGGACGAACTGGGAGGGAAGTTAAGGGAAGCTCAGATGGATTTAAAGCTACAGACACTAAAAAAGAGCTAAAACCAGGAGATTTATAGGCATTGATCTGTGCAGAATTTTGAGATGAAACTTAAAATGCACATTCTGGGAACTTGTAAGACTCTCATTAACTTGTTAGAAACGAGTATAATATGGGACTATTAAATACTCAGTAGAGTATTTTCCAATGTACACATGGCAAATGTGGACAGGAAAAAAGCAATGCAAACTCTCTCACACAGTCAGCACTATTGACTCAATGAGTCATACAATGGATGTTCATCAGGTTATCAAAATCAAAATGTACAACCAGGAAATGAGAAAACATTGATCTGTTCATCCAAGTGTGTCTTTAGTTCAATATAGAAGCAACACAGAAACTTCCTTTTTGGAGCATAACAAAGGTCTAAGTCAGTGAGCCAAATTTACTGACAGGCTACAGTGTTTCTATGTTGAGGGTTATCTTTAGGGCACTGTTTAAAGAAAAAAAAATATTGGAATCCACTTTACAAATAATCTAGTTCACCTTCTGTATTTTCCTGGCCCCGTCCCCTAATGTTCAAGTCAACCAATCAAATGTCCTGATATTCAAAAATGAAAGAAGAAGTGAGGCCCCATTGCCTCAGAAATACAAAGAAGACCATTTTCCAGTTTGTTTCTGTCAACTTTTTCACCAGTGAAAGTGGTCAGGTAACATTAGTAAGGATTACACTTACCTAGCGATATTTTCATATCCAGTTGTGTCCGTTCATTTGGAACAGTGGTTAAGCAGCCAACAAATCAGACAAGTACAGTACTTTCTGCTGTTCTCATTATATATACACTACCATTCAAAAGTTTGGGGTCACTTAGAAATGTCCTTTTTTTTGAAAGAAAAGCAGTTTTTTCAATGAAGATAAGATTAAATTAATTACAAATACAGTCTAGACATTATTAATGTGGTAAATGACTATTTTAGCTGGAAACTGTTGATTTTTAATGGAATATCTCCATAGGGGTACAGAGGAACATTTCCAGCAACCATCACTCCTGTGTTCTAATGCTACATTGTGTTAGCTAATGGTGTTGAAAGGCTAATTGATGATTAGAAAACCCTTGTGCAGTTATGTTAGTACATGGATAAAAGTGGGAGTTTTCATGGAAACTGGGTGACCCCTAAGTTTTGAACAGGCGTGTATATATATAAAAATAGCCTGTCTTTTTTAATAAAAAATGATAATAAAGAAATGCCACAGTGTATAAATGGGATAGCACCACGAGTATGTTTGATATCTTCTTCTTGGCACCAGAACAAGCTAATCTTCTCAGTTTTGGTGTTTTGCTGATCTTTATGCTTTAAGAGGGTGGATTCCCAAAGGACATTTTCATAGTTTTTTTCTTTGTTTTAGAATGATTGTAGCCGGAGACTTCTAGTGCTTATCCCTTCTGTGTTGAGTCATTGCATGAATCATGTGTCTCCCAGCAAACTTCTGAGCTCAGGTGACGACTGTGGGGAAACGACTCACCAAACCCGATGCTGATTCTAAGCTGAATGTGCTTTCCACAGTCTGAGGCTTTCATGCATCTGTTGTGTGTGTGTGTAGGTGGGGTGGTACGCTAACGTTTGTGGACACCCACACAACCAAACACCTAATGTTTGTGTGGCGCTTTTACCTTTCGCGCGATCTAAACCTGCAAAAAGATATTTGTTGTACTGTTATTTTAGTCCTGTAATAGCATGACAGACCTTCTAATACTACCACTATACTATGCAAAACTTCACACTGTATGCTTTTATGATAGTGATCGACTGATATGGTATTTTCAGGGCAAACATCGATTATTTGTAGTCAGGGAGACCAATTGCTGATGTTTAAAACTGACATACAGTTGCAGTAAAGATGACAATCTTGGTGTCAAAATTGAGAAAAACAGATTCCATGTTTTACATATGCTTCTTTAAAAGAGAGCAGTTGTTTTTACAATTTGTTGGAGGAATATTCCTTAAAAACCACAGATAAGCTGACACTATTGATTAAAAAGAGACTCTTATTCCATATTATTCTTAGGAATCGAGAAAAAACACAATATTGATTAAATGTGCTAAAGTTTGGTGCAAAATTATTCAATTATTATCTAAGATCATGTGCGTTCTTACAGGAAATTGTAGCAAAAAATAGAGAAATAAGAACATTTTGCAGGTAAAGTCGCTGACGCCGTCCTATGAAAGCATTCTAATTTATCAGTAAGGTGCAGCAGATCAATACTTTAAAGGGTGAACTGTGTGACAGCAGAAAGGGTTTTTTTTTTGCACAACAGGCATTTTAAAAAGGAACTTTGTAATACATCATGCCCATGTGGCCTCCTTGTATAGGCATTTGAAATACAGATTGCTTTTCTTCCTGTCAGACATGAGTAGAGGAGCGCTGCGTTGAAGCTGAAGGTCTCGGAGTTGCATCGGTTGCTGTGCTCAGTGTGAACCTTTGTAGAGGTGCAGGAGGTGTGGGTGTTGAGAAGGCTGCCGTGAGTGGGAGTGTGAACTTCTGCTGACTGCTAAAAAGCTTTATGAGCGTTCCACCTAAAGAGCAGCAGCCAGCATCCGAGAAAACCATTATTGCTGCCATGAGGTCACAGGTTAGAAACTCTCCTTCAGTGGCTCCACATCTCTTCCGAGTGAGTTCTCCTGTGCTATTCTTATCTACATGAAAGGAATTCAACATATACAGCGATGCCCCACACATGTGAGGGCTAGCTTGTAAGAATCCACAAGTATTTGCTCTGTGCTAATAGCACTTTCTCAGTTAAACATTGTGCAGAGACCGTTCAAAAAGCTACAAACAAAAGCGGACTTTCAATCACTGAAGGCCAGTTTACGGAGCTGAGCAAATACGTCCTCTGTAAGATGCCAGGCCGCTGAAAAGAGAGCGCACGAAAATGAAGCCAACTGCCACAATGGCGCTCTAATTAGTCTGCAGATGTGAATGGGTCGGCAAGTGCCTCCGTTTTTGGGACGGTTAAATGTGTCACTGGCAGGAAAGGAGAGAGGCATGAAATTAGTCTGCTTATCTTGTATCCCGCATAGCTGATTTAATGAATCACAGAGGACTATCCGCGAAATAACATAAAGGTGCAGATTGAACATAACCTCGACACGTCCAATGAGAATAGAACATCAAGCCACCATGACAGAAAGATTAAATGACTCAGGATCATGCTGACATGTGAGATTGCCCCGCTCTAATGGAAAAAAAATGTGAAAAACCAAAAGGGATGAAGAACAGAAGTCGGATGTTTTCAGTCTTTGATGCAAATGGTGTAGGGCGGTGCAGCCTCTTAAAGATTCAAGTTTGGTCATTTATTCACTTATAGTAAGAGAGTCAGAATTATGGGCTCTGCTTGTCCCCTATAAAGTATATTCATATGAACTTGGTAGAAATGTACTTTTCTGGGGGCAAAATGCTCTGTTTCCATACATGTAGGCATCTTTTAGTGCAACTAGTCAATCGACCTACCAAGATCTTGCTCAATTTTGCATCCAGTGTTTAACCTTATTAACCTTTGCTTTACTTTAAATAGGTTAACTTGATGAAATGATCCAACTAAACCATCGACAGTAAACACTGTGACTGTAATAATCGGGCTGCAAGGGTGCTAGAAAAGTATTCTGTTTTTAAAAAATGGTGGAATGCTGTAAGAAGAAAATGCAATTTTGAAATTGTATATATATTATATAAATGAATCTGTTTTTTCTCTAATTTTGCTAAATATTATCTATATCATTTATTATTTTTAACCCTTCATTTGCATATTTCTGTAAAATATCTGTAAAGTTATAAGATTATAGGTGACTTAATTGTGCAACTTTGCAGTCTTTGTAAGACACTTTAAAAGAACAAATGATTTTTGATATTATTTAAAGTTTTTTCTGTGATTTTACAATGAAGATCTGTAAAACTTACAATGAACAGTGAAAGAAGTATGTATTTAAAATGGTTAAAAAAAAAATGGAAGGCTACATTCTGTTAATTGAACCACACCTTCCTGAAATCAGCCAGGCTGCCTGAGAACACAAGCACCAACCCTGCCTCCTAAGAAATACATTCCTGTAAAACAAAAGTTAAGACTATGATGTGGTAGGAAAGACTTCCAGGCTGAAAGAGCCACAAAATTAGTGTAAGGAGGTTGGACAGAAGTGTAAGTCTACTAGACTTTGATCCAGGAGGACAGGGTTTAAGTTCATTGTTGGACCATTATTCTAAGACTTTTGGTTTTCACTCACGTCTTGGTAAAGTTCAGAAAAAACTTTAAAGTTCAGGTGTATAGGAATGTTATTTTGCGGGACAACAGTCAGAATTTATTCACTTATCATGAAAGGGTCACAATACAGGGCAAGAAAATGATTTCCTGTCAGACATTTATTCCAACCACACCTTCCTGAAATCCTCCAGGCTGCCCAAGAACACACACACACACACACACACACACACACACACACACACACACACACACACACACACACACACACACACACACACACACACACACACACACACACACACACACACACACACACACACACACTCACACACACACTCACAGGAATAGATTAGAGAATAGAAATGGAGACACGCCTTTGCTGTAAAGGTCAGTCCTTCCCTTCACACTCCACATACAATACCACTGACTGTCAGTCTGACATTGCTCAAATCATATCACCTCTCTGACTCCCTGAAGGTAAAAAAAAAAAAAAGGAGAAAGAAATGATGGAATCAATAGCAGCCTGAGGGTCACGCCATAGAGGAGATTCACTCCTTCTATTGCCAGAGTGATTAGAAGAGTGAATTGGCAGCTTTGTTATCAGGGCGGTGCACAGATCAGACATCAATGCCAGTTCTGTCCTCCAAGACAATCGTGGAGGTATCTTCTCAATCCATATCTGCAGCGCTACAAAGAGACTCGCCCCGCAGACCAAAAGAGCAGCATGAAAAGCCCCGCAGTCAACCGAGCAGACTGTGTGCTTGGATGTACAAATGATATAAGGTGCAGATAAGTTTACAATGTAATATTAAGTTACAGATGAAGAAGACTTCACAATGTTTTACTGACTCAATTTCAGACCAATAAAAATGTATGTTTCATATCAAATTATAAATCTGGCTTAGAAGTGCTCACCTAAAGACTCAAGTTCCACTGGCAAGATCCATGTGATTCCATAAGAGTTATTGATTTACCAGAATGACAACAACCTCATGCTTTAGGCTATAAAAATGTTCATACCTACTAAATGTCTGTAGAAGTCGCATTAGTCTTTGTCTTCTAAGAACTTTTTACCTAATTCATCTGTAATAAGAATATATTTAACATCTGATTTCTCCAAAACATTTCCCCAAAAAGATACAAAAGCAATATTTGCAGAAGTTGAAGGCTGCTGTGTTCTCTTGTGCTTGTCAAGCTGAGTTCAAACCTAATGAGAGGAAGACGACGTGATGAGGAGCTCACAAACGAGAGAGACTCATTTACAATGCAGCACTGATGGTATGCTAATAGCGAGGCTGCTAATTACCGAGGATTCTAACTGGATGTTGAGTCATGTGAAAGAAGAAGTCTTGATTAATTAGTTTCTTTTATTTTCACTCTCAGGAGGGAATGCTCGAGCAACGACTGAAGCTTTAATGTAGATTCAAATCGTAGAAATTTAACTTCAAGTTCAACAGGTTCAGGGATGTTTTTGATCCGTTCAGCTGCTGTGCACCGTTTCATTTAAAACTATCAGAAAAGTTGGCTTTTTGTTTGTGTTCAGTAAAAGTAAAACATGAAAGTGAGATAGTTTAACACCATTTTTATCTTAGATTTCACCCTAAAACATTATTTTACTAAAACAAAACACAAAATCTATTAGCAGCAGGTCATTTTTAACACAGATCTGCTGAAATAAGAGAGAATGTTGCTGGTTTTTGCACCAGGAGGAGTAAAATGAAACTTTTTATAAAGCAAATAACTAAACATGTAACCCTCTTTCGAGAGATCTAATGATGCTTACTCCGCCAAAGAGGCGGAACTTTGGCAAAGTTATGTGACGATCGACATGTTTGTCTGTCTGTTTGTCTGTTAGCAACATTACTCAAAAATGGAATAACGGATTTGCGTGAAATTTTCAGGGAAGGTCAGAAATGACACAAGGACCAAGTGATTAAATTTTGGCAGTGAGTCTGTGCTCAGTGCAAGGTCATTTTGTTTATATTGTTTATATTTATATTAAATGGCCACATTCTATGTTGCCATGATTTCTGATCATCAATAACTAATAAACAAATGCTGCATTTCTAGAAAAAAAATGCTGCATTTCTGACAATGTCATATGGGGGAATGAATAGCCTTGGTGGAGTACTGTGCTCTGAGTGCTTTTCTTGTTTGCTCTGCTTTTCTTAACTTTTCTTCATGCATCTGTAGGTGTTTTTTTCTTTATTTGATCGTCTATCATAACCGTCGTCCAACATTTTGCTCAAAAGGAATGCTTGGATTAATTGGGTTTGTCTGTATTTTAGCCTCTTGACTGTATGATATGAGCCCTCACAGTCTTATTTTGACAGTTCCCAGAGTAGAGTTATAGTCAGCCAGCTGAGCGATCTAAGCCGCTCTGACATCAGTTCACTCCCCTCTGACACCTTCCAGGTTCAGTTAGCCTCCTGCAACCTGGTACCCACAAGCCTTTCTGCCAGGGTTAACGCAGTCAGCCGCCGACCAGCCTTCGCCGTTCAACCCTCGGGGATAAAGGCTGATTTTCCGAGTGAGCTGCTCCTGTCAAATGCATTAACCTACTGATTCATAAACAGCGCAGCGGCTGTTGGTTTGTACACAACTCCGGGGGGATGAGCGTTATCTTGCCATGACTCACGGTCGTCTGTGACTCACGGTGACTCTCAGACATGGAGCCCGTCAGGAGGCCTCGATGAGCTCCGGCTTGGCTGCTGCAGCTCCGACCCGGCAGGCAGGCAGAAATCGACTCCACAACCAGGAGGCAACTAGTGTTCTTAGCAGCTGAGTTGTTTTTTCTGCTCTTGCGAGACCTAGAAATAGTCCTACATGGCGAGTTTTGTCCATTTTCCGGATAGCTTTGCACTCGTCATATCCTGAACAAGAGATTTATACCGGGTTATTTCTGGTAAAGCTTCCTGACAACTACTTTTGGGAAAAAAAGCTCCAGAGTTCACCTTTCAGTCGAAACCCATTTTGTAAAAATGAGGTAATTTCAGCGAGGATCGGCTTCTGTTTTAGGGCTTTTAGAGGGAACTCCATTATCATTTTCATTTTTAGCAACTTAAAAGGTGGAGAATAAAGTCCTAGTCCACATTATGTGAGAGTATATTTGTCATCGAATTCCTTACTGGTTTAAAGCACCAGTATAATTATTTTATTTGAACCAATCCATTAGATTATACAGCTGATCAGGCTGGAAACATTTAGTGACATCAAGCAGACATCCGCACATCTACAAGTACACTCATATTTGCAAAGACAACATACTGTAGTTCTCTTATGCTTGTGTCTTTTACAGTCGTGCAAGTGAACATGTTTAGCTTTTTCTTTAGATTCATCTAAAGGGAAAAGCTGAGAGAGAATGCACATTTAAGTTGGCGGTTTAGGAACACGCATATTCAATGAAAGCACAGTAACCGTCGGTAAATGAATTAAGGGTCGTAACAAGGACATATTTCCTTTGTTTTTCTGCCTGCTTTTGTCAAATAATTTGCTCCTGCGTGACGATTGTTGTAGCGCTTTTTAACAAGACATTTAATGAGGCAACAAAGATATTGGGGAACAGATATAATCAAGAATACTCTGTTTAAAAAAAAAAAAAGTAAAAATCTCAAATGACACTCAGTAATAATCATCATGAAATTCACTTAATAAACTCCCAACAGTTTGTCAAGCGTTGCATTTAAAGGATTAAACAGCACAACAGTCCCCCTAGAAGTGGATATAATGTGTGTTTATGCTTTTATTGTAGGTGTAGTACATCTGTTTCATGTTAATATTTGCTCTGTTGCTCAGAATACAACAGAGAATGTAAATAAAGTAAGATATAAATCTGCAAAGAGAACGTGCATGCCCTCCATATGCACCGTCCCACTGGGAAGATGTAGGTTTACTGAAAAACACTGACACATAATTACCGCTTTCTGTGGAAAATCTCCCCATTTACATCCTAATTTCATCAAGGTTCATAATGAAGACATAATAAACTGGCACTAATGATTCTCCCTCAGAGGAAGAGCGTTTCAGAGAAGAGCATCCATCTCTGTTCTAATAATTCCTCTCGGCGTCCTCCCTGACCTCACCTTGACAGCCTCTCGTGATGCATCAGCGATCCGTTTATAGTCGAGGAGCTCTGAAATGTATTTTGATACGGCCGCATCTTCTGAGGTCAGAAAATTACATACAAGCTCACGGGCTGCATCAGATTTGATTGAATTTGACATGAAGAAGCCAAGGCAATAGAAGCAAGAATATAATGTAGCTCTTGATAGATTTTGGTTCCATTCTGAGGCCAGACATCAGAAAAGCAGCAGCTCGTTGGCTCGCTGAAGGGCACTTTCAGCAGGATGGACACTCGCCAACACAGTTACCTTCATACATTTAATGTAGCTCAAGTGTAGTCTTTAAAAAGCCTACATCCACCTACTGCTCAGATAGCTGAACCAAATATATTTGTCCATCCGAATCATAACCAAGCCTGTGAGACACGAACATCATCACCATCAGGCTTTACTGCAGCGAACAGAGCTTTTATAATGAACTTCTCTAAATAGAGGCCAAGCTGGAGGTCCTCAGCTCTCAGAAACAACAGCTGTGAACAGGTGATTGTGTTTCTAAGCTTTGCTGCTTTCAAAATATGAAATAACCTCGGCTAATGGATCTGCAGCTTTAGAGAATAGAATTGTTTTGTGTTCAAAGTCCACTATAAAGTCCACATATACAACCAAAATTAATAAATTCAGTAGAATGTTAAAAATGACAACCACTATTGAACAAATTCAAAGTGATGGATTTGATTTATTTTGACTTTTGTATGAGCTGATTAGCTCATTTAACCACAACCTGCAATCAATAGAAGCTGAAGACTATGAAAGCCATTATTAATGTATTACTATGGTGAGACTGATTAGCTCTGTAAAGTACCTCTGTACCCCCTCAGTGTTTACCCTTATCAACCTCTACTTTACCTTAAATATAGGTTAACTTGAGGAAATATTCAACTAAACCATCGACAGTGAACACTTTGACTGTAATAATCCGGCAGCAAGGGTTCTAGAAAAAATATGTTTTAAAAAAAATGGTGGAATACTGTAACATTCCACATCTTAATTACTTGGATTGTGCATTACTTCAAAGGATGTAAGAAAGTGTAATTGTAAAAGAACACATTACCATTGGTAAAAATATATTTTTTCATTCTTATTATGGCAGTCATGCACAGTTTTTGGTCTGTTTTTTTTACAGTCAACATGTAAATTAATCCTTTTTTTGTGATTTTGCTAAGTTTGATCTATAATTTACCAGAATAAGGGAAACACATAAAATGCTAATTTAAAAAAATATAATTTTTAACCTTTAATTTGCAAATTTCTCTAAAATACCTGTAAAATAATGATATTCATAGGTGACTTAATTGTGCAGTTTTACAGTCATTATAAGACATTGTAAAAGAACAATTGATTTTCAACATTATTTAAAGTTTTTCTGTGATTTTTGCATTGAAAAGCTATAAAATGACAATAAATGGTTAAAGAAATATAATCAAAACAATGAAAAAGTCATTTTTTTAAACAGTATAGATATTTAGCATACAGTACAGTTGCTATAATTTCCTAATAAACTAATGGGCCTCTGCAAAGCAGCCTGCTGTAGTTGTGAAACCACCAAACTTTGTTACAGAAACTTCTCATGCAGCTTGTTGTAAACCAGATTTGTCAAAGTTTGTCAAACATGTCTAAGAACATGTAAAGCGTGGCCCGTCTCTCTGTGCTCTAAATGAGAGGAGAAAACATTGAAATTCTGGACTGCTTCCCTTCCTCTGCCAGCCAAGGTCACTGGCATGGATGAGTCAGCATCACAAACCCAGCCGTCACACTCTACTTCCCTTCCCTCCTCGTCGACAATCAGCTCCCAGCCCCTTTTTCTAACCCACTGTTTCCCTCTCCTTCCTCCCCCTTCCTTATTTTTTTTCTTTTGGTCTCCCTGCTCCAGTTTCTCCCTCTGTCTTTGGTTCTCACCTTCTTCCACTTTCACTCTCTCTTCTGTACTACTGCCTTTTCTATCACATGGTATTATATTTTTTTGAAATTCAAGGAGAAAAAAAACCCAAAAACGGCAGGGGCAGATCAGGGAGTGCCTGACGGGCACGGTGAAACTTGCAGAGAATCCAACGCTGACCTCAATTCTCAGCTTGCTTCTTACACTTTCTTTTGCTCTTTTTGCCTGTAAAGAACTTCAAAGAGCTGCAGGAAAAGCAGGGGACCGGTCGCCTGGCAAACATCAGAGGACATCTAGAAATACTCCCAACATCAACTCAGCCTGAAAGTGTGCCAGAGCATGCGGTATGACTGAGAATCAGTCAAGGGAAAAGCACGATGGGATTTTCCTGCTACAGTCAGTCCCACTTTTCACACCTAACCGGCTGGATGTGTCACAGCAGCGGCTGTCAAACTGGAGGTCAAGAGGGGCTTTGGGGGAAAACAAGGTCACAAATATCTAATATGCCCACATCCCTTCAGTTTCTGAAACAAAATTTGCAGCTTTCTCGGGAATAATACTGCAGCAACAGCCTGAGAAGTGAAATCAAAAACTGTGTGGTGTGGAAAGTTCACCTTTCTGCTCGGTTGCAGTTGGATTCCTCTCAACTTACGCCCACTTGCCACTCACACGGGGTGACAAGTAGGAGGTGTCTTTTTGGAGGAAGGTGTGAGCCAAAAAGGTTGTTTTGGTCTGAAACTCACAAGAATATGTATTGAAATTCAGGATTTTTAGTTCCATGACTGTGGTCAATGGCAGAGCAAATGATAAAACCTCCATGTTTATTTATTTGGCTTCATAATACACACTGAATACAGTAGAACGGCTGCTTAGGAGACCTTTGTGTAATTACTAAAGATGACCAGGCTGGGCCTGTCCAGTAGTAACATAGTCTGTCTGCCAGCACCTGTAAAGCCGAGTAAATAAGGTATTTTGATCAGATTTGTTTAATATGTACCTGAAGCAACACACTGATATCAAAAGTGCTACTTTTTCATCTATACATACTGAGATCCTGCAGTATCCCTGACCCTCTGAACTCCACACAATATTTGGATTTTCTATTTTTTTTTACACTGCTGAGTCATTTTTCCCTGCAATATAAAGTCCTGCTCCTCTTTTGAAATGGCATCTGATGGTTCTCTCTGTTTTGACAGTTTTTTGGCTTTGATAATTAATTATTACATTTTTTAAAATAACACGTCAGTCAAACGCACCTGCAAGTTTCTGCTTTTCCAATACTGACATGTCATCAAAGGCTCACAACCTGCTTTGTGCAACAGCATAGAGAACTGTAAAAGTAAGATCTCACCTTAAAAACACGGGGAATCCATTAACAGTGAAATTAAATAGAATGACAAACACGAAACAAAGCCTTTTTCGTTTATAGGTGAGCTAGAAACACATCAGAATACTGAGAGGTCACAGAGGACTTTGAGAGCGGAGGCTGATAATGCAGTTATTCATACTTTTCATTAAACTAAAAGTAATAGAGCACTGTATCACGAACAGCATTCTGCAAATTCATGAGAGTGAGAATTAATGTGGCCCCCCTTTATGAAAGGATGGGAAATGTTTTATTACCTAGTACCACATCATATCAATGGAAGGTTTTATGGAGCTGAAGAAAAAGAGACGCTGCAATTATTTAGCAGACTGTGATTCACTGTATGAATCAGCTCAGCTGTGTTTTATTACCAACTGTCATTTCACTTCCAGATGGGATAATGGCAAATAAATCAGGAAGTGGAACTCCATATGAGAGTTAGAAAAGTTAAAAGATATTTTGCTGCTCACATCTTTATTCATCTCTTCTGCCGGTCAGAGCTGTGCATTAAAGCCAGGCTGGCTTTGAAGTGGAGCAGCTTTAACTTTCCTTTGTGTTCACCAAGTCTCACTGAATGTATAAAACATGAGCAACACCTGGTCTCTCACTGGAAATGTAATGATATCACAAGTGAACTCAAGGGAAAGATATGAAGCCATTGTGATTTGTAAACCTCCACTAAGGACTCTTAAGCCTTGAAACAGAAGGTGGTAACTGGTTTTTGAGGGCACAGATGGTTCGGGATGTTGGCAGTATCATTCACAGGGATATTCTGAGGTACCTGAACTTTACCTCTGTAGTTTTTAATCAAAAAGAAAATTTATTTTATTTTGTTTACACCTTTGCAAATTAACTTTGACTACACCAGAGTGTTTGATGGTGAAGGGAATTCCTGTAATGAAAGGAGCTCTGTATTAATTTTTATGTCATTTCTGGGCATGAGCCCAAACAAGGGGTGATGCCCAAAAGGGGATTTAAACTATCAAAGGAAATGAAATATTAAATTAGGCTGCAGAATCTCCCATGTCAGGATTATATATTGGACTACTACTGGATCCTATAAGCAGCATTTTAACACTGTAGCTGGTTGAGGTAATCCTTATGTTGCCTATTTTACACACTTTTGGGAAGTTAAGCTAAGTTTTTTTTTCCTTCCCATTAAAGTTTTTTTGGCTCCTTTCCACCGTTGCTCATAAGGAAACGTTGGATTGCTGAGTTCTCTGTTCCTTGTTTAAAATGCGTAAGGTCTTTACCTTGCCATGTGAAGTGCTGTGAGATGACATCTTGTGACTCTGGCGCTATATTGAATTGAATTAAGCTGTAACTTTATCGTCAAGGGATTAGTAACTACACTACATTAAGACCACTCACAGATGAGACAAATGGTGCAGAGATGTCATAACAATAGTGGATATCTGTCAAAGTAGATGAAAGAGTCTCATAGTCGACATGCTGAATGCAGCACAAATTGACAAGACAAACTGGAACCACTATTTGTTTCCAGTTTCAGGTAGCTTTAGCTTGCATCTTAGAAGATCTGAATGATCTGCTGCTAACATTTGGGTGCCTGATACCACAGGACACCTTCAGAGATCTTGTACAGTCCATACTTTAGCGGTTCGATGCTATTGTGGCAGCACACATAAACTCTGGCTCTCAAAAATGACATGTTTGTACAACTAAACTGCATTCTAAAGGTTTGAAAGAAACTGATTTCTTCTTTGAAAGACAAAAAATGTGACATTGTTGGAAAGATTTCCAGTTTGTAGGATCCATATAGTCCACATAATAAGGTAGAAGGATAAAATGGCAGCATTAGTTGGCAACAAAACCCTTATTCGGGAGACCAGAGTTCAGATTCGATGAGGGACCGTCATTCTTTGACTTTTCGTTACATTTTTCATTGTTTCATTGTTTGTTCAGATTGAGGCATCTTTAGGTTTACAAAAACACAATGCTTTGGCTGACACTTTGTATTATTGTGTTCAAATACAACCCGTTCATAACATATCTGAAGGTTCTCCATTATTCTCTAGGTTACCAAAATAATGAGTCCCAACCCTTTTGGCTGAAAAGGAGTGACAGTAAAGCAATAAAAGAAATGGCAGCGATATTTTGATTGAATTTGTGTAAAAGCAAAAAATATGTTTGCCTCAAAATATCAATAAGAATGCAATTTTTTGACTGCACATGCAGGACCAATAGCATATTAACCAGAACTCGTCATGTTTTGGCTCATCAGTGTCTAAGTAAGTGTAATATTTCATCAAAACTGTACCACAATAGATGCAGTAAGTATTTCTTAACAGAAGTAGAAGCTTCTCAAAGCTACAAGAGTTCAGAATGTCAATGCATATTAACAGACGTTAACAGATATGGATTAATTTAAATGAGGTGGCAGTTTTTTCACGCTTCTATATGTAAACTTAAATATTTCATCCAAATCTGAGCCCCGCAAAGCTCCACCGTCTTATTCTGCATGTTCGCGTTGTCTTAGCTCCTGCATGACTGCTCATGCCGTGAGAAGGATTGGTATGAATTACATTTTCATATTTCACCCGCTCAAAGGGCCCCAAAGCCACACAAACATAAGCCATGGGTGACGGCGTGGAGGTTTCACGATCCCATGTTTGAATAATGGTGCTAGTTATCATTGAAATCAGATTTATGCCACGTGATCGATGAGTATACTCCCAGAGTGGCAGGGGAGGACGAGGCGAGGGTGATTATGTGTAGCGGGAAGCCACGAATCCGTTGCGCTAATCCACAGACGGAGGCTCCCCAAAGCCGTCGGGAGGCGCAGAGGATTGAATCATAGTTTTTGATATTAACATTGAGGCAGGAGGTGAAATTGGAGCTAAAAGCGTAACTGAGGGGTGAGGGGGATCCAGAGCCTTGGGTCTTAGGGATCAATGTGTGAGCATAATGCTGACAATACGTACCCGAGGAGGATCCCAGCCAGCTTACTTCCAGGGGGGTTTTCGTGGTAATGCTTGTTTCGGGAGGTGACAGCAGCATCGCAGCGCTCTTCAAAGCAGCTCGAGGCTTTGAGAAGATGACTCATGAAAGGTCAGGCCACAATTTGGGATTCAATTTAGACTCTGTTTACCTTGGCATATGCATCTCAGATTGAATTTCATATGATCCATCTATAACTCATCTAAAGTCAGTGGTTTATTAAAATTCATGCGGCAGAGAATTGCCTTCTTGCGGTGCCCCAATTCCTCGCTAATCAGGTAAACAAGTTGGTTAAAAACGGAAAAAGTTGTTGACCCACTTGAAGAACTTCCAACACTGAAAAAGTTAAGTCTGTGAAACTCCATAGCTTCTTTTCCTTTTCCAAAAGCTTGGTGAGTTTCAAATGCTGGAGGCTTAAATTTCTTAACTCTCTCTGCTTGGTTTACGACTTCCAGTGGTGCTTTTAGGTGTATTTCAAATGAACATCAAAACGTCTTTTACTTCAGATCCAGCATTTAAACGCAGCGACTCTTTCAAGCAGATATGGACGTCGTCATGACAACGATCGGATCATTGATTTTTAGATAACAGGTCCGGAAATGGTGTCCATAATCAGCTGAATTTTACTGCAGAGCTGAGCAGGGAGTAGCATTAGCTTTAACCATGTGCAGCAACACTAATCAGTGAATGAGTTAACCTGTTAATTAGCTCTGCTGTGAATTAAGACATGTCGGAAGTCACATCCCAGGTACGCAAAAAGTGTATAAATAGGACATGAAAAAAAAGTGAATATTTTCAAGAGAATGTGTGATAAAATAAATTACCACGGAATAGAAACGATTATCTTTGCGGCGCTATTTTTAATGGCTCTGTCATGAAACAGACTCATTATGTTTATACTTCATCTTATCCTCCTGACTTGTGACAAGATAATGCAATTTTAAAATATGACAACTATTAATATCATGTTTGCTCCTATCAGAGTGATTCCGATTCAAATGTATATTAACATCAAGCCTCAAAACTGATTCTTTGATGCAACTGAGATTTTTTTAGCATCTGAAAAATGAAAGGAGAAATGCAGGATTTAAGCTAACAATCAATAATATTCTAGGCATTTGTCTAATCGGTTTACTAGTTCATTCATTTATTATTATTATTATTTGTCACTTGTACTTTGATCTTGCTCTCTCAGAAGCGATTGTTCAGCGACACACAGAGTTTTTGCAATTTATTGCCACATCTGACGTGGATTTAATTGCTTTCAGGTCTCTTACCTGGCCGACAGCAGCTGTGCACAACAGGACTAGGTGTAACTGGGTTGATTGACCCGCGCAGCATTACAGCAAAGCTTTAAAGAAATAACCTTCACAATATTCTCTACCATTCCAGTATGAAGGTTTTTTTGTCAGATAATGTAGAACTACAGATTGTGTTCAGCCCCACTGCTCATTCGTTGCTCAGACATAGTAGCTTTAATCAGTGGACAGGTTATTTACCTGCTTACTTTTTCGCTGCTGCATGATTTCATCTACATAAAACCAACTGTAATGAAGAGCTGGAGTAAGATAGTAACTCACAGGCGTCACATACTACAGATGAAAAGTTGCACAGATGACTGACTGCAGCTGTGCTGTTTTGTTTGCTGACAAAATGTTAATTTCTTACAATGTGGAGAGTAAAACTGAGAAAGGACTATTTCACAAAGAAACCCTCAATGGGAAGTTGAGGCACAGATGCTCGTGGAACAGCAGCTAACTAAGATGTGACGTAAAATCTCTGGCTTTATTTAGCAACAAGAGAACGTCAACCATCACTTATGTGATTGCTGCACAGAGTTTCTCAGTAGGGCTTTAAAATTGACGGCAAGTGTTGCTATATTTGCTGTGTCCCAGGTGCTGGTCTGCTGTGGTTGATGACAGCTGGTATTTGTTTTGCATATGAAGCAGGTGCTATTTTGGGGGTTTACTTCACTGCCAATTATTGACTGAAGATGCACAGTGAAAAATCAAAGTCTAGAAGGAACAGCACGAAGTAGCATTAAGGGTAAGAGGCAGGCAACAAACACGAAAACCATCACACGAAAATGTGAAATGTTTGCTAAAGTAAATTAACACATTACTTTTAACAGCAGAAAGAAGCTAATTAAAGACAAGCTGACTTGTTTGTAAAAGACCACGGATAGACGCTTGGAAGATATCTTTCATGCCGTTTCATCAGACGGATGCCGGGTGAATTACTTCCGAGGCTGTTCATCAGGGATGCTTGATTTAGCCCATTGAACTGTCTAAAAAAGAAGCACAGGATCTGAACTCTAGGAGGAAATGGCAGGTGAAAGAAAGTAGTTCTCATCATCATGGCATAATTTAATGTTTTTCCCAACTAAAATGTTTTTAAAATGTTGTGTTTTAAGCTTATTAACTAAATAATAACCAAAAAAACAACACAGATCTTTCATTAGTGAGAATTAAACCCAAACACTGACACATCCGTGCACAAAGACTCTGCATAACTCCTTGCTCTAATACCTTTGTCTCTCACAGATGCAATTAATGAGCTGTCTGGCTCCCTCTATTCCAATATTTCCTTCACCGTAAACACATGCCACAATCAGAAAGTCAGATATAGCTATAAAAAAAAAAGAAGCCCTGGAGTAAGATTATATCTTCAAA
The DNA here is from genome assembly GCA_027123335.1 of Amphiprion clarkii. Taxonomy (NCBI): domain Eukaryota; kingdom Metazoa; phylum Chordata; class Actinopteri; family Pomacentridae; genus Amphiprion; species Amphiprion clarkii. The sequence continues at coordinate 30,926,854 of CM049578.1, read as the reverse complement.
GTACCGTCTGATACCTTATTGATCCCCATAGACAGAAAGAGATTCTCCCATCCCTCGTTGACGTGGAGGTCAAGATCTGCCATGCCAGATCTATGATTCATAGAGCTTATAGAGGTTTATAGAGCGGGGCCCTTGAAGAAGTTAAATCTGCAATAATTTGCTGAAGAATACTTCAGCGGTGCCACGACAGAGGTTAAAACCTTGACTTGATGGTGTATTCTGAGCGCAGTACAGTTTCATGGACGGTTTGTTAAACGTCCAACACAAGTCTCCTAATTATCCCCAAGGCTCAATCATTTGATTTTCATTAAACAACAAAACAATATAAATAAACAATAAAGCATTAATGAAATCACTATTTCAATTCCCTGGACTTACTGAAAAACTGATGATAAAGAAACACCTTAAATGCCAGATTCAGCCATAGTCATCTGACTCAACTGTACAAATTTCCCACGTTTACGTTGCAAATGATTAGTTCAGTGAAGCAGATACTTCTATATATATTACGCATTGATGTGATATGTTGAAATATTTATCTCACTCCCTAAAGCTACTATTAACTTTGGTCAGTGAGACACCTCAGCTGAAGCACTTTCAATACTGAAATTAAATCTTTATGTTGGTTCAGGGATTATAAACAGGTCCAGCTGCATTAATATTGCACTTTATAACTCCATACTTATTTCTTCTTGCCTTCTCTTGTCCTCATTCTCGCATCTCAAACATGACTTGAAGCTAGCATATGAAAACATGCCCTTTGTTTTCATTATATAATGGGTTAAACAGTTTACTTAAAATGCATCAAAGTTTATTTAGACCATTATTTGAACAGTGGAAAAGAAAGTAATACATGATTCCAAAACAATGATGTCATTTGAATAAAAACAAGTGCTTAATAAAAGTGGTACTATGAACGGTACATTAAAAAAAGTATTAAATGGCTATTTTGTATGGATTATTTTCACTCAGTGGTTTATTGGTTTCAATAGAAGCATTTAATATGTTGTGCTTTATCTTTAAAGGTCCACTGTTGACAACATTTCATAGTTTCAAATCATAATTTCAGTTTTAAATTAAGCTCTAGTGACCAGTAGTGCAGACCAGCATCACAAACCTACCTGGCAGCATTGCCACAATATTATTTTTGCTCATTTAAATGTAGATATTCACTCTTTATTTTCTCTCTGTTTGGCTGCCTCCTTGACTCTGTGGACTCTTTGGTCTCGCTGGTGGAGTTTGCTGCCGCGTCACCTCCATGACTCATTACTGCAGTGACTCCGGGGTAATTGCTTATGAAGTTCTGCGATTGCACTCCGATCTCTGGCACGCGACCAAACGTGCCACCCCGAGCCGTCTGAGCATGCTCCAACAGGGACAGTGCTCATTTGAAGAGGCAGAAGAAGTTATCAGACCTAAATCCTAACTATAAAGCCAGTTATCATAATAAGCCCTGAACACCACGATAAAAGTGAGTGCAGAAGATATTACCCATGTGAGATTTTATTCACCAGGGCAGGAATTATTCCATTTTGGATTATTTCTGTCTTCATGTAATCCTCTGACTATGATTTATGACTTGGACGGCTTACCGGGATTTGTCTCCTTCTCGATCAGACATTGTTCTTCGAAGATATATTAGTCATCTTACATAGTGCTGTGTGATCATACACTCGTTCTGGATTTTCATATGTACTGTACATTTTGATTTAGTATCTTATTTTCCTGCTTTATGGTGTTATTTATCAAGCTGAATGTGCATCGTCTGCACATTTTATTAAGATAAAAAGACAAACTAAAAAGTCCTGAAGCAAAGCTGGTGGTGTTGACCTGAATCCTGTGTGTGTGTGTATGTAGGTGTGTGTGTGTAGGAGCTCGTGTGTGTGTGTGTGTGGATGGATGGTTCACCTCGTCCTTGGTGCCAACCTCAGAGGTGATAAATGTGATCTGTCCCTGCTCGCTCATCACCAAGGCCAGTCTCTGTGAGGCTGTCTTCCAATGATAATGGTTGCAAACGGGTGATAAAGCACAGGAACCATGCACCTCAAGCCTCCTTTCCCCATGAGCCCCAGAGATTTACTGAGGTACTCCGCGGACAGGGGAGACGCACTTTATATCTCATGAGTGGGCTCTCTCCATTTTGCTTCTAGTGCATGAAAAATCATCTTGAGTTTTTACCCGGTTTCCCAAATCCTTCAGCCACTGACTTTGTCATATATTTTCACTTGCTCTGTCACTGAGGGTTCCTATCTGTTGGTGCACCACAACAGTAGACTACTGCTGTCTTTACTTTAGCACAATTTTAAATCTTGACGATGATTTTTTTTTTTTTGATTTGTGGGCTGAATCCAAAGTTCATTTTTGCAATAAAGTCACCCAAAAGACTCACGAAATTTTCACAGAATGATCATCAAATCTGAATCTTTCTGTAACAAAAACATGTTTTCTGTGAGTGTACATATGATCTGGTATTACACAGTATAGCCTTACTTTCTCTTTTTACTTAATATGTCTTGTATCTGGATATTATCCAGGTGTGACAGACAGAATTTTTCTACAATTTCATTTAGAAGATGCTTTTATCCAAAGCGACGTACATCTGAGAGTAGATACAACACAAGCAAGGATCTAGTCAGGAGAAAACAACCTGTATAAGAGCCATAAAACAAGTTCAAGTGTGACTTTTATTTAAAATCTTCCCAATATGCAAATTCACAGCATATCTGATTACATCAGTCTTGGCTTTCCAAAGCTACATAAAAATCAGTCTCATGTAACTGTGTAAGTGGGGATTTAGTGCATCCCGATCATTAACTGTATATAAAAGATGGATGTAGCTCTATGTCTGAAAGGTAAACCTTAAGCAGATGTGTCTTATAGCTGTATTAATTCTAATACCCAGCAGGTGAAATACTGTGACATGATCCCTACTTTACAACCTTCCTTTTCATTTTAGTCAGTTAATAATTTGCATTATCTTGGTAAAAGTACATTGTCATATACAAGACCACTTAAAGGGAACTGTCTCATCCACATAAATGTGCAAGGAATAAAAAGAAAGGTGCTCTGTGGCTTCCCCAAGGACACAGACTACACTTAACCTGGCACTATTCCACTAAAATAATCTTTCCCTGGGCAGCTTTGCAATACAGAAGCAATCTTCTATACTGAACAAGGCTTTCTCCTCATCTCTTACCCAAAGTGTTGTTAAAGCTCTCCAAGGACAGCTGCGCTCCAAAGACCAGACCAGTCTCCCTGATGAAGTCAATAGTTAGGACAAGCACAGACAGTTCAGTGTGAAAAGTGACTCAGCGCTGCTTCAACAAAAGCTCTTCTCAAGGTCTGACACTGATAAAACTTTGTGTAGGTGTTGAAACGCGGAACACAAATCTTTTAAAGCATCACGAAGCGGCCGTGACTTCTGCATGACCTTTAAGAAGTTGGCGAGCTGTTTTGTCACTTTCTGAACACCTACACGTACACCCAATTGGTTCCTATACCTCCGAAATGCTGTTTTCATCCAGTCAAAGCCAATTTAAAACCCTGCATAAACTGCATGAGGTGATTATTGAATGCAAAAATGCCAAGTTCCAGCTTCAGCCTCGAATAACTTGTGTCGTGTCACATAATGCCTCCTCTGATGTTCACCATGAACATTCATTGACCCAAAACGGCCACTTTTGGGAATATCAGATGCAAACTGGTCCCTGAATATGTTTTCTTATTTTCAGCCATTGTAAAGATGATGGGTTTAAAAGAATTAGCTTCACAACCACAATAAAATGACTCTTTCTATAGAGCTCTCGTATGACCTATTGTGTTCACAGCCCGAGCTGGGTGTTATTAAACATTACTGAAATGCTCCCAAGGTGATTTTCCCAAATACTGAGACAGGAAGAAGCTAAGCGACTGCATCTGATAAAATTTTAAATGAACAACAGCTGTATTGAGAAACTTCCTGAAATTCATGTGTGGCAGATGACTGGGAAGCTACCAAACAAGTTAAAAGACAAATAGCTACGCATAGTCATCTGAACATGTTGTCAGTGCAAACATTTTAGCAAACTGTTATCATTTCATGCTTTCAGCTGCCACAGACTGACATTAGCATCCATTAGACTTCTACCATTCTACAGTTTCATTCAGCAGACGCTTTTATCCAAAGCGATGTACATCTGAGAGTAGATACAACACAAGCAAGGATCTAGTCAGAAGACAACAACCTGGATAAGAGCCATAAAACAAATTCAAGTGTGACTTTCTGTCTGAATGTGAATGCGACACTGACTCAACTTTTAGCTCGACTTTGGTCTCCACCCACTCCGCAGAACAATACCATTTCCTGTTACATGCTAAATATTTCACCATTCGCCATTCTGTTTTGCGTACATGGTTGTGCTGTGATTCGAGGCCACCTGCTGTATCTGCTAAGAGATTCAACTAGTGGAGGACACGGTGTTCTCAGTGTGTGCTCTCCATGCATAGGAATACTGCCAGTGAGGTTGTCTTGGTGGTCTTTGCACTGGGATTTGGGACCACCTCCCCCCCTCAGCCAGGGGCAGGAGGCTGATGAAGGTGGTCTGCTCTGCTGGTGAGGACCGTGGGGGTTGAGGCAGGGACCCGGCGGTCGGTCGCTGTGGGACCGCTGAGGACTGGTGACAGATGGGAGAGCAGGAACACAGAGTCCTTGAGCTGGTCCCGCTGTTTCCTCTCTCTTATGCTATCACTTTTTTTTTTCCTGCTGTATCTCCCGTTAGCTCTCTCTTTCTCGCAGCAGCCTTGCCTTTTCCTTTCATTTTTCTCTCTTAATCTGTCTCTCCCTTTCTCCTCCTCTAGGCTCATCTTTCTTTATCTCTCAGTTTTACCTTGGGTCTCTTCCGCTTCACTATTCTCCAGTATGGATTTCTCAATTTATCAACTTTTCTTTGTTCCCCTTCGCTGTCCTTTCTTTCTTTTCCATCTAATATTCCTCTTTTTTTCTTTCTTAAATGTACCGTGTTTCTTCTCTCGTGCTCTATTTCATCGCTGATCATTTTGTGTACCACTCTTGGCTCTTTTATCTGTCCTTGTCGCAGATTTTTGTCTATTATTCTGAAATTTCTTTGCTCCCATTTTCTACATCAATCGGTAATTTGCTGGAGTGGAAATAATCTTAGTCACACCTTACCTTGTTATTTTTTTTTCTCTTTTCATTTTTAGCCCTCTGTTCCTTTTCTTCTCGTCTGTCCTTCTTCGGGAGCCTTGAGGCTCCACAGGGAACACTCCTCATGTGGTCCGACCCAGTCCGTCAGCACGGAGCACACAACGAACACACACAGACTCACACAGACACACAATGGAAATGCTCTTGGAGCCCAAATGCACCTGGAGGAAATGCACTCGATCTTGCTTTAAAAGCGCACAGAAACAAGTGCACAGACACCATATGCACAAACACACCGAGGGAATTAAGAGCTGCACATTTTGTTCCCACTCTGCAGATCTGCATGCACACACACTCACTCACACACACTCACACACACACACACACACACACACACACACACACACACACACACACACACACACACACACACACACACACACACACACACACACACACACACACAAAGCCTGCCACTCAAAAGTCCACACTCATGTTTTCTCTCCAGTCTAATGCAGGCCTTCAGAAACCGTACACAGACTAATCCACCTCTCACCCAAACATCTATAACTTCCCAACTTCTTCATGGACCCTTTTCATTTTATTCTTCCTGCCAAGGTTCAAAATGACTCCCCAGGCCTCAGCTGACCTATAAAGTCCTTCAAAGGCTGTAATGAGTTAACACACATAAATAGCTCTCCACATCCACAGCACTGATGTCACAAAGCAGGTTTGATACTATGGTGTCGTGTATTTCAGTTCAGTTCAATCCAGTTTTATTTATGCAGCGCAAATTCAGAACATATGTCATCACAGTGCTTATTATAGTAAGATACAGACTTTCCAAATTATAAACAGACAACCCAACAATCCAAAGCTGCTTTTGGATTTCTATGAGTGATGGTGAGAAGAAACGCAGTGGCTTAAAACTGAAATGGCTTTAGACACCCCAGGCTCATAACTCAGGTTGGTCAGCGTACCAGACTGATCTCATTTCATATTGAAGGGATTGGTAAAGACATTCATGGTCTTTTTCGCACAACCATGAAGTTAACACTTTTGTTTTCAGTGAGACTTCTCAACAGCTAGCGAATGGATTTCCATGAAATCTGATAAAGTTATCCATGATGCCCAAAGGACGAATACTGATGACCACTGTGACTCCCTGAATCCAGAGAGTTGATATTTGTGGTTCAGAGTAAAATATCTCCATTGGTGGATAAATTACTTGTTTTTTGTGAACACTATCAACAGGCCAAATGTCCCATTTGTCCAAAACTTTGGTTTATCCAATTAAAAGTTGAGTTTTTTTCATTGTAGCTGCTAGAACAACAGCAACATTGTTCATGTTCAATATGAAAAGCATGAAATATTAAGTTTAATGGTATTACTGTACATTGTTGATCTGTACTATTTGAGATAAACTCTTTGAATTCCTCTTACTTCAATGAATTATGGGCAGATTACAATATTTGATTGAGCCTTTTTGACATTTTTGCCTGTTAGATAGGCCTGGTAGAGATGGACAGTCTTTATAGACATGATCCATGAAGATAATCTGAGCAGAAAGTTCCAACTTTTTGTTGTTACAATAAACAGTCATGAACCTTATTAACTCCTATGCAACTGATACCAACTGGATATTGATGGGGGATGAGAATAACCCCAAACTCTATTTAAAGCTGATCCATTCAATATAATTGGTCTGCTTGATCTTCCCCTGGCTATCCATTGTGTCCTCATTGATTGCTGACTCCCATCCAGTTTATACCAGGACCAGTTTTGGTCTATGATTCACATTTACCTTATGTTCACTCAATCTTATCCAATCTGTTCCAACATTGTTCTCCACAGCCATTAAAAATGATGGCATAAAGCGCTGCTGTCTTCGTCTCTGGGAATCTTATCTTTGGAGAAAAAGGGGAACAAGGGGCCAGCAAAGATGTTAAAGTCTTTAATAGTTTCAGGTAGATGTGTTAGGTTCTTGTACTTTGCAAATTAGATGTGCAGGAAACATTGTTTTGATCATATCACAGTGAGCATTAATCATGTCTCATGGCAGGAAATTTAGCTCTCCAGTTGTCTTGTCCTGACTCTGAAAGCAAACAAGGGGTTACCTTATGTATCTCTAAAACACTGTGGTACAGAGTGAAATATTCATTTTGTCTCCTAATTAGGTACTTTAGACCATGTTTCAGTGTTTTTCTAAGCGTAGCCAAGCTCTTACTCTGGAGCTTTCTCGTGTAGCGCTCCTAGACTCCACAGCTGGCAGCGTTTGATGACACCGAGGCTTTTGGGAACAACAACTGTCTCAGACTTCTACACAGCAACTTTGTCACAATCAGACGAGCTAATTAGCCTTGAGCATCTAGATTAGTCATGTGGAGGTTTGGGAGAGGCAAATGTTTAAAAAAAAACAAAAAAAAACAGATAAAAACAGCAGCATATGGAAAGACGGAGAGGTTCAGTAACCAAGGGGTAAAAAGCAGCAGACCAGATAGGAGACTGTCTCAAATACAAGTTGGCTTATACTAAAAACTACCCACTTTTTGTGAACATTTGTGAACTATACCAGCCACTGGACTAATTTATCTTTCAGTGAAGAACTTTTTAATGAGAGCATGGTGGTGGTTACAGTTTAATTACACAAATTTAACACAATTCTACTTCCTTCACTGATCATAAGTTTATGTAGGAGTAGATATCTAACATTATATCTGCAGTGTGATCAAATTTTAGAGTTTGCTTGCATTTAACAGGATTTCAGTATCAGAGGCATTGCAAATGAGAAGTGAGAGAAGCTCCGATGACAAGAACATGGGAAGATATATCTAATAAAGTATAATGTGAAACAAAGTAAGCATGTGTGCACGCTGTATTTTAATTTGTTGCTGCAGACTCCAAACTTTAGCAAGTTTTCATTTAATTTCTCTTCAAAAAGGAATATATTTCCCCTCGAGTGATGAAGGATATCCTTCCTCAGAGTCTACTCAGCTTCTGTAAAGATTGCTACTTATACAAGATTTGGAAAATCTCCCCTCAAGCTGCCAGCAAGAAAGTCGGAGAGAAAGTTTACAGCCCCATTCAGCAGTTCTGCTTCATCCCGGGGCAAAACACGGGAAAAGAGAAACCATCTTTAAAACATATTGTTATGAGTGTGATGAAGTAATTCTGCAAGATTCAGAACTTTTTATAATTGCATAGAAAGATGTTATTAATAATGAAACCAACAGCGTTCCTTGGTGCCTGTAAGAAAAGCATTTGATAGCCCAGAGAACAAAGACCTTAGAGGAAAAGCCACCGCAGCATTTTATCAATCACATTATACTTTGATAAAGTATGGAGATGAGACTAATCTGAAGCCACCACTTTAATTTTATAGCTAAACATCAAAATAGATTTTTAAAAATGGTAACACACAGATAGTGAAAGGTCTATAAAGACGGGTCGGACTGAGGTAGTGTGATAGACTGCTAGCTCCAGATAGTGCAGATCATTTTACTGTACATGTAGCGTTAGCATGACAAAGTCTCAAGATGTATGGATGTAATATATCTTTAACATGACAGCATCATGTGTTAGACATTAATTAGCAGTCGTCCGGCTCCATATGAAGAAGGACTGGGCGCTTCTCCTGGTACATCAGCATGGCAAGTTCAAACTACTGCCAAGAACCTCAAGGTCACCACTGTCTCATCAATTTTGCTGCTAAAGCAGATGGCTGTGTCTTTGAGTTTTTCCTCGAGAGAGCCCGCGAGGCTCAGCATTGACTGGGGTAAAGACAAGCACCCTAATAGAGAAAGGGAGTGGGTTGAGCTGAAGGCAAAGGGGGAGCAAGCTAGACATATTTCAGATTTACCCGGTGTGGTCTAAGAGGTCCAGTTCTCATTAAAATCAATTTCTTTCCTGAGAGTTGGAAGTGAGCACAGAGTCACGGGTTCAGGATTTTCATCGGACCACCGTTGGAGCGCTGGCTTGTTTCCATCCACTGAGCTGGAAAGAGGAGTTGATGCCTCTGGAGTGAGAACACACAGGCAGAGCGGCGTGTACAGGAAATGTGCAAAAGCACTGCAGGAGCAGCTCAACATGCAGCATGATGACCGGGATCAGTCTATGAAACTTCCTGAGTCGAACCTTAGCCTTTCAAGTAGTTACCACTTACAGGGTAATAGCAGGTTTTATCGTTAAGAGTTTAGTTCAGAGTATAATGAAATGTTCTGTTAAGTCTAAGGCCATGTACCGGTTAGTCTAAATGAGAATACCTGGGTGTTGAAGTGTTTACGTTTGAATGAATGCTATTAGACTATTAAAATAAAGCATCAATGCCTGAACGAAGGTCATAGCAGATACTTTTGAAGATGTGTTTTTCTCGAGAGACGCATGTTAAGGCAGAATGACACTTGTGAAAACAGTTTGCTCAGGCACAGAAAATAGGACTGAAGGACTCTGACTCTGTGGTTACTCAGGAGTGAATGTGTAATACAGCATATAGCTTTGTCATTTCAGCTTTGACAGCTGTGGCAGTGTAAGTGGTAAGCACACACAAGAAGACATTTTTTAATTATATTCTTTCCTTGTACAACATCTGCACATGGTAGCTGCAGTGTCTTTAAAGTGAGGGCACGTACACCCTGCAGCCTACTTGTTCCTGGACTAGAAATGGATATATATGACAGAGTAGTTCCCAGGGGTGCAGAGACAGGATAGAGTTGGTCATGTAGTGACATATGAAGCCTGTCAATTGATGCTTGTAGCAGAAACCAGATGCTCCATACAGACAGGAGTAGTAGTCAAGATAGAGCAGGATGTCAGTGCCTGCCACAGCTTTGGCAGTGCCAGTGTAGAAAAAATAAATAGATAAAAAATCCTCCACAATACTTCAAAAGTCTGGCAGCTAGCATGCCAAAAATAATATATTAGAAAAAAAAAAACTAAACAAACAAAATAACAAAAACACGAATACTGTAATAATCAAAAACTGCAGATGTCTGTAAAATAATACTTTTTACCTGATTTAAATTTAAATACAGTAAAATATCGGAATTTTCTGATGTTGTAAAAGGAGTAATTACCATTTGTAAAAATACAGATTTTTGATTTGGACATTACTTACAGTTTTAGTCTGCTTTTAAGGGGTTAACATGTAAATTAATGCAATTTTCTGCGATTTTATTAGTTATTTTTTCTAATTTAGGCAAAATCTGTTAAAAAAATAGACTGTAAATTTTTTAAGATTTAAAAATGTTTATTTTTACTTATTGTTTTACTTTTTAGTTAGTAAAATGTTCTCATTTTATGGATGCATATTGTAAAAAGAGTAACTACCATTTGTAGAAAAAAAGTAAATTTTTCAAGATTTAAAGCTGATTTAAATGCAGTAAAATACTGTAATTTCATGGTCACAAATTGTAAAAGGAGTAATTGCCATTTGTAAAAATAGAGATTTTTATTTGGATATTATTTACAATTTTAGCCTATTTTTTTAAAAGGGTTAGAATGTACATTTTCTGTGGTTTTATTAGTTATTATTTCTAATTTAGCAAAATAGGCAAAATCTGTATTAAAAAGTTTTAATTAAGACAGTACATTTTGTAAAATTTTAGAGCATTTTTATATAGTGCAGGAAGTCTTTTAAAAACACGGGTTTCATTAAGAGATAACTTCATCAAAAATGCTTTCATGCATCTCTCCAGACTCTCTTTAACCCATCCTAAAATTCAGAATTCAATATTGACATGCAGTTTAACCACCATCGATAAGAGCTTTAACATTTACATTAAAGATATGAATCAGTGCAATTACTGTAGGATATTTACGATCATCAGCGTTGAAAGTAAACAGATAATTAACACGGCAATCAAACCTTCACCAACCATCTGAAAAGACAAAGGATATAATCCTTTGACCCTGTGCTTGATGTCTTGTTTAGCATATCTAACAAGTGCAGACATGAGATGAGATCAGCAGCAGAATGAGCCTCAGTGTCCATTTGTTTTGGGTCTTTCAACAGCACTCTGGGCTTTTTGTTCTCGGGTCTTAACTCTTGGTCCAAGTGGGCGCCTTTCGCGAGGATGTAAAGTCCTGTTGGAGATAGCAAAGGCCAAAGTGAGCAGCACAAAGGCAATCAAGAGAATTGCTAATAATTCATCGCAGTGTCTTTTATCTCAGGCTCTTGTTCGTGGCGTTCACCTCTTGTTCCCTCTGTTGTCACAAGCTTTTGTCTTTGGCTCAGTCGAGGGCAGATTGTGCTGCTCTTTCACTGGTTTGAAAGAGGAGCAAAATATGAAGCAATATCCGCTGAACTGCCCAAATCTTTGACGTACTACTGTGAACATCAAATGCTGAGATCCATTTGCTGAAACTACCGCGACTTGCCAGTGTCACTTGTAAAAAGATCCGACATTTGTTGCATTTAACACCTCGCTCTGTCGCTCTCTCTCCGACAACAGGGGCCACCAAAGACATGGGGAAGATGCTCGGTGGCGAGGAGGAGAAGGACCCCGATGCTCAGAAAAAGGAGGAAGAACGGCAAGAAGCGCTGAGGCAACAGGAAGAGGAGAGGAAGGCCAAATATGCAAAAATGGAGGCAGAAAGAGAAAACATCCGACAGGGCATCAGGGACAAGGTAAAGACATTTCAGTACTTGCAGGTCGCACAACTTACTCAGATTAATATTGTGGAGAATTTTGTTTCTTACCTCAAAATGCTAACTACATTTCCAGAGAGCAGAGAGACAATCATTTCTATCATGTGAGCTTCTGTGGAGCCTCACTGGTCAAATTAACAACACAAACAGTTTTCCACACAGTCACATGTAGTCGTCCACTAATCAGCATTGTCTACTACAAATAATAGTCTTATACCACAACCTTGTACAGGATTATATATTTTGAATCAGATCTGATGCTACCTGGGTTCTATTTTTTTCATGAAAAATTGTACATTTTCTGTATTATTGATAATAACCAGTGAATGATGAATCTGAGGACACAATGCACACACATACACTGCTTTATTGTCTATTTTACTCTAAATGAGACTATTATTTACAAAATTAACATCATGTTGCTTTCACAGAGTCTTGAAACTATTGATTGAAGCCAAAAACTCAATGGAAAAATGTTTACTGAGGCATCAAATCAAGTGAGAAGAAACCTTTCCTCTACAATCAGCGGTCCAGGCATGTTAAGATAGAGGAGGGGACTTGAAATCCTAAACTCAGGGTTAAAAAAAAAAAAAAGATATAAAGCCAATTTCCTTAAGTCACATCAACCTGTATTTAGTTTTAACACAACCAATGCAGAAATTGACATTTCAGTTACACGCAATCTTAAGTTGATGCAACATTATGTCAACCCAACTCTTCAAAATAACGTTAAATAAAGGTTTATCTAAACCAGCAAATTAGATTTTAATCTTGCTGCCATGAACTTAATTACGTCCTGGGAATAGGTTCCTTCAGTTATTTTTCAGAGCATATTGAAAATGTTATACTGCAAGCAGTATTATGTTCCATCCAAAACTAATTAGCCAATAGAAGGTGAAGATGGGGCAGGAGATGGAGTTGCCTCCATTCAGAACTACTTCACATTAGCTCTATGTAATCTCTTCAGTTTGCTGTAAACCAGATTTGTAACATGATTCCAACATGACGCTCTAAAAAATAAACCCAGAACTATAGCTCAGTATTTAAAGCTTCAAACAGACTTTTTATTTCCACTGTCTGACTGACCCCTCCCTTTTGTATCACCAAGACTATCTTGTCTTTGATAAATTCGTGCTCAATATTTAATTATCCTGTAATGAAATGTTAAATGATCGTATCAAAGTGTCTGCAGCTTGCGGTGAAATATTAGCCCCGACATTGCTATTAATACATTTAACATTTGACTTGGATGCTCTAAAAACTGTTCCATGTTTCTAGCCTTGTTAAACCATCTTTACTGTTTGAGGATCAGCTCTGAAGTCGCATGAAATTTTTTTGAAACGATACTGGGAGAAGAAAGAGGAAGGACAGAGTGGAATATGTGTATTTCCGAGTTAAAATCAAGGTTGAGTGATTGAATGAATATAACAGCGTATCTTTGGAAAGCGTTTGATCGTAGCGAGTGGAGAGAGGCTGACGAAGCATGACTGCCTTCAACTGATGCAAGCCTTTGTTACTGTGGAGCAAGTCTGAGCGAGACAGAGAGACGGAGAAACACAGATTCCAAGAGGCTTAGACAGAACTGCATGAAGGGAACGCAAAGAACCAGCAAAGGGAACAAAGAGATACAGAGGAGATCCCATCTACTCTTCAGAACAAAGGTTTTTTTTTGTTTTTTTTTACTATCATGAAAATCAGAATCATTTCTCAGGTATTAAACTTCTGATTTCACTTCTCAAATCTTTTGCTTCCAACAGTTCAGCCAATCAAAGGGCTTTGTTTCATTTGTCATTCATCCTTGTCTAGATTTTTGAAGTAATAACTGCAAAATTTATTTTGTCAGATATGGGTATCATATACTTACAGTATAAAACTTCTTTACACTACAAAAATAAATACAGTTAAAGGAAACATCCCATCATGGGAATTGGTTTAACTGATCTGCAGTTATTTTAGATACAAACAGGCTGCAGATAAAGATCAGTCCAATTGAGATATAATCTCCTCTTTGTCTCACAGTAATGGTTTTATTTGCAACTCGATCAATGCTTCCTAAACAACAGAATATGTCGATATAATATCAGTGTTTGTGCATGGGGCTGTATAGAAACCAAGAAATTCCACATTTGTAGAAGGCTGAGGTGGTATTGTGGCTAAAGTCAATCGCTGGACTTTCACTTTCAAAGAGGTGTTTATGTCCAGTGTGGGACTATTAGATTTGAAAATAATTGGCTTAGTTTTTTTAAATTACTATTTCAATTTTCAATCATTGTTTGGTTTGGTTTAAACTATTTTGCTAGGAATTTTTTAGGTTTCAGGTTTAGGAAAAGAAAAGTAGAAAATTGAATTGACCCTTTTACATGTGCAATAATCTTTTCCTGAATTTTTAATCACAACTGCCTTTAGGAAACCAACCACCCTCTGGGGTAAGTTGGGTGTAACAAAAACAACCAGATGTCATTGGTAAGGGTAGAGGAATTTATTCCTCAGTGACGAAATTAACATAAAAGCGATCAAGCAAAGGAAAACAGGGCTGGTGAATGTTGTTAAATCAGTGAACCAAATAAAACCAAAGGCTAACAGCGTTCTCAACCTAACTAAAGAAACACAAAACGACTAAACTCCTTCGCCAAACCTAAACACAATAGCAACACCCCCAAGAAACAACAGAAACTAATACAAATGAGTGTAGAATTAACTAACAAAACAGGTGCCTTGAAACATCCATCCATCCATCCATTAGCTATACACCGCTATACACGACTCTCACTGTCTACAGACTGAATCCTATAATGTCAGTGTTAAGCAAAAATATTCAACAAGAATCACAGTAAAGCAGAGTTTTAATTCAACGACGAGCCGCTAATCTTAGTGTCCCATTAAAACATTCAGCTCATTTTCTAGAAGCTCTTTCTATTTCTGTATCACTATCAAGCCTTTAGACTGTCACTCAGACTTTACAGACACAAACCCCAAGAAGACGTTTCTGAGAAAAATAGCAAATCTTGACGAAAGGATGACAGAAAATATTCCTGAGCCTGATGCAGACTTTAATGAATGCATTGTAGCAAGTAAATAAATAAATAAAACACAGACGCTCCTGCTGCACTTATGCATGTGTTTGCTGTGGGAATGGCCACCAGAAGTCCTCCTTTGAGATGTTTATCACTCCAGGGTCACATTAGCATCTCCCTATGGAAGCAGCAGAGAGGTCACGGAGGAGTCCAGCTCATTTTCCACATCTCTGCCTCAAGATCAACCATCCTCAGCATGTTGACCTTCCTGAGCTTTGCGAACCTTTTCCTTGGGGCCTAGTGGTATTGACTTTTCTCAAATAGGATCACAGATACACATGATGCACTTTAGGTAATAGTGAACACAAATCCACAGGCTTAATGTTTCAGAGAAAGAGCTAATACAATCCACAAGTGTTTTTGCAGTGCATTGTCATTTTTTTTGTGCATTATTTCCATTGTAGCTTTCATTAACTTACAGCTATAGTTACAGTTGAGTAGCATTATCAATTAATGGAGAGCAATCTATCATGTCTTCCTAAATTCCTTGTATCATTTCTTTAGTACACACAAGGTTATTTCACTAAAGGTGCAGGTGAAACCGATTTGCCAGCTGATGTTCTCTCTAATGTTTTAAAATGCAATTTTGTGCTCTTTCCCCTCTAAGCACAGTCTTGATTTAATAGAAGCCTGTTGGCTCGGGGTTTTATAAGCTAATTGTTGTTCAGAACACCTGCAGAGGTCCTGTGCTTCTCTAATTGGTATATAAAATATCCAGGAAGGTCACATTAGAGCCAGCAGCAGTTAAAGCTTCCATGTAACACCCATGACCGTGCGAACACAGTCCTCCTCAGCCCGAGCTCTACATCTAATTGCAGAGATCAGTTCTAACTGCTTTTTATTGCAGGACCCAAATGGCTGCAGCATAAACTAACTTCATGTGGATGCAGCCCAAAGCTTATCCATGCAAATTAGGAAATCTGTGTCACTTTGCAAGAGTAATGGTCGTTTTCAAACCAATTTACCTCAAATGCATGAAATGTCCTTGCTTTACACATTACTCTCTTGAAAGTTAAATCTCTAACCAGGCTAGAATTCATGCTGTAGCCAAAAAATTAAAGCAAGTAAAATCTTAGGACTCATATCTACAAGCAGGAAGTCTCTCCTTCAGTTTAATTGCTTTGAATATTTTGCTTTTTAACATAGAGGTAAAATCAGACTTTCCATGGAGCTGAAGTGAAAAAGGGAAAAATCAGTGAATGATGTAAAGTAGAACAGGAATGAATGAAAGTACTTGGGTGTTATGTGAACATTCATATTATTTCTAACCCTAAACTCAGAAAAACCTTTTTTTCGCGGAAACTGATCTGCATTTTGGGATATAAATATATTACATATTTGTTTCGAATGAAGCACTTACTACTGATGCAAAGGTAGAAAGCAGGATACTTTCTATCCAATTGCATCTGGAAAAATGCTTGCACAGTTTAAGTACAACTTTGAAAACCTTCAACCTAAAAGACATCTATGTAAGTACCTTTGGCATGATGTGGCAATGCTATGGAAAAACTTTAGCTGACGTTAGGACCAAGAGCATTTTAGTGAGGTTCAGGGAAAGCTCATGGTTTGGGTCGAAAGTAATACTTCAGCACATTTTTCACTGCAGGAACTTGCAACCTGAACCTTTGTATCTGTTCTGAACTTCCAAAAACACTTCTGTGGAAAGTCTGTTAGGGTCTTTTTCCAGACTTGAAACCAATTGAAATGCTGTGGGAAGACTTTAAAAGGGCAGTTCATTCTTATAAATCACCTAATGTGGTGAAATTAAAACTATTCTGCAGAGAACAGTGGACCAGAATTCCTCCATGGTGATCTAAAAGACTGATCACAAGCTGTAAAAAACATTTAACTGTTGCAGCCAAGGGAACAACCAGTTAATAGGTTTAGGGGGCAATTACTTTTTCACAGGGCTGATATAGTTTTTCAGTAAATCTTTAACAAATCATCATTTAAAAAATTGTGTTTTGTGGATTATTTCTGTCTAATAATCAATAAATATAAATGTTAGTTTGAGGATCTGGAACATTTAATTGTGAGAAACGTGCAAAAATACAAGATTTCTTTAGAGAGGCAAATACTTTTTTCAATAAATATTTAATCAGTCATTTTTAAAAAACTGCATTTTGTGTTTATCTCTGTCTGATATTCAATAAATATAAGTATTACTTTGATGATCTGGAATATTTAATAGCGAGAAGTTGACTGTAGGGGTGGGCATTGAAAACAGTCCATCTTTTGGATGTTGCACATTACATGTAACTGGTCTCCTCTGTCTCCTGTGCAGTATGGCATCAAGAAGAAGGAGGAGAAGGAAGCCGAGGCAGCGGCTGCTATGGAGCAGGCCTCCGAGGGCAGCCTCACCCGCCCCAAAAAAGCCGTTCCCACCGGCTGCGGCGACGAGGAGGAGGAGGAGAGCATCGTGGATACGGTCATGAAGTTCATCCCGGCGCCGCTCATGGATATGTTCAATAAAAAGTAACAGTGTTTTGGGTGAAACGTGATTAACTCCTTCATCTTATCAATGCTGCCCCACCCCAACCTGCAGTCACACCTCTCTTCACCTCCCTCCCACCCCTTCAGCCCACCTTCTAAGTGTCCTGGAGTTGCCCAAACGTGCCATGACTTTGTCCTTGAGTTAAGCGATCTGATCTCGGACGGTGATTCATACTTTTTAACATCTCGAACAGAGATAAAGAGTTTGCAACACCTCCACAGATCTAGTGTCTTTACTTCAAGGCAAACCGATGACATGTTTTCAAAAATTTCCAGGACTTCGAATCAGACCAGATATCACCCATCATCCACCTTTTTGTTTGTAAATAGCCTCGGTTATATAAAAAAGAGTAGTATATATGAGTGAAATATGACATATAACAAGATGACTAAGAGTATAAGCCATATTTTTAACCTTTAAGAAATTATCCAAATCATATCAAAATTTGATTAAATTTTCCTGTTGTGTTCTTGCTAATATTTGATACATACAGTGTATATAAATACTTGCATTTTTATTGGTTCTCCGTTGTGAGGATTCACCCCGTAAACTGTCCCTCATGTTCTCACTGGTTTACTGTGAATGTGTAATGTGAGCACTGGTGAGGTCAAAGCAACATCTGTAAGCCAGAAAGTGAAGGAGTTCTTTTGAAATTATACTTTTTTCTTTATTAATTATGTTTCGTTTACTCTTTTTTTTAAAGCATGCAGTAAGCTGTTGTGAAGTGAAGTACATATATGACCATTTCATTTGATATGATCGAGCAAAATACATTGATATTTGAGGCAATAACTGGTTTTCCATTTTGATTTTAATTGACATCTCATGTACAGTAAGCGATAATTGACTTTGTGTCCAAAATGTTCTTCCATGGAGAAAACTGTAAATGCTCTCCATACATGAAGTTTGTCTTGAAGCAGATACAATTCTAAAAATTCTCTAAATTTGCTGGCTATACATGTTTGTGGTTTAAAAGTTCAGTTTTATGTCCTGCTGCAGGTTATCCGCTCTTGTAATAGGACGTTAAAAGTTTGACCAGGCTAGTAGTTTTTGTATTGTGTTGACATTTTCATGATTTTTTTGGTTTAAAAAGAAAAAAAAAGACACTTCACAAAACACAACTATGTTGTGAACACACTATATGTGAACAGACAGTGACAATAGTGCAATATATTGTTCGAAATGAAGTTGTCCTGTGTCCGTTGGTTTTACTGATGGGAGTGAAGTCCCAAATCAGCAATAACAGACAATCTTCATTGTTGTGTGTTTAAAGTTACTCCTTAATGTGTTAGTCGGTGTTAAAGACAGGAACGTGTCTACATGCTGTTGTATCAGTGAAGCCTTTGTAGGTCAGACATATTTAATTAAAACCGAGAAAGGAGGGAAGGCGGGACGATTTGTTTAACGTCGGAGAAAAACGTTCAGTTACACGATACAGAACGATGAGCACAACCGGGATTTTGTGTTCAAAACCAAAAGACAGGTTTTTACAGACTAAGAAATCATGCGGTGAAATGAAATAAGGAGCAACTGGGCCCTGCATGAGAGCTCCGCGAGAGACTTTTACCTGCTCTGTACGTCTGTCGTGCAGGTAGATGACTATAAATGGCACAAATTTACAAACGAGGATAAAATCTGAATTTTCTCCATTTGCCTTGTTTTTTTTTTTAATTTCTCCTTCATTCCACAGTGTCTTGTTGAACATTCCAGATATTTCAGACATTCCACCAGACTTGTGCTGGTTACACACAGACTTAGATTTACAGTAGGCCTCAGTAAATGCCTTGTTAGCCTTCACGTCACTACGAATACCTTCGATTTGATGCTCTAATCTACAGCAAGATCAATGACAATTTAAATACTTTAGCTGCCATGTACAGAAAAAAAAATCCCACATGAAGTCTAGGGGAAATCATAAATGTGCTATTAGAAGTGATCAGTTAAATCTTGTGATATATTTTGCTGGGAAATGTTTTGTGATCCACTTGCGCACAGTAGCTGTAGGTGTAAATCCAGTTCTTTTGCCACATTGTTTTTATTCAGCTCAGTAATCAAGACTAATGTATTCCTGTGGCGTAGACGAGGGCAACTTAGCCGTTCTCTGTGCTTTGTGAGCTCTGTAATCATGCTGAATGTGTATTAAAGACAAAACATCAAAAGGCACAGTGTGGTAAGGTCACATGTAGAGCACATTTATTGAAATTCCTGTGATTTTGATGTAACTCGTAAACTGCCTTCGCCAGCCTCAGTGTGTTAGCAGATAGCAGCCGAGCGGTTTGCCGTCACTGTTTCATGGAGGTAAACCCATAATGAGAGCAGTCATTCAATCAAACCAAAGAATAGCGCTGGTGGTCGTAGACAAGAGGTTTCGTTCCTATTTAGTTCCTACATATTTTGTTAATTTCTAAATTCTCAGGTACTCTAGCTTTCAGTTGTTAGGTTAACCATAACTAGCCTTCTCTTAGCTTCTCCGTAACAACACTTTTATTTCTAGCGGCCTAGCGAGCCTACAGCAACTATCATTTATGAATGACGTATCTCTTGTTTGGCCCGAGAATATCCTAGAAAGCTACAATTACTGCCCCTGTGAAGGACTCTCAGCAACATTGTTCAGACGATCGGCGAGTCTTTTCCAAACGCCGTCACATCTCATCCATGAACACCCTCATGAACTCATTGACCACGAATTGATTGCAAATGGCTTTTAGACCACTGCCCGAACAAACTGCCCAAGTCATGCGTAATCAATATTTTGTCGTTCAGTAGACGATGTGTCAGAAACCCGCCACAGTTTAAAGTCACTCATTTGTGCCGCTCCTATGTACTGCCATTAATAGGATTAAAAAACTGCCTGAAAAAACAAAAAACAAAAATGTGGCACTTGAAAAATACTCCTTTGATGTGACTTAATGTAACTGTCTGACGTTTCTCTCCTCTTGCATCTGTCTTTATCTGTTCTGTACGTGTTGAGAAGATGCTTACTCTGGTGCAGTATTTTTATTTTTTTTCCTTCTCGTCTGTAGCCGGTCCTGTTTCTGTCCTCTGGTGGTTGGTATTTTTAGAAAAAAACAACAACAACAACAAAAAAAAACATGTTCATTTGGGTGCATTCTTTTGTACTGCAAAAATCTTCTCCCCCCTTCTCTCTCTCTTTCTCTATCTCCCTATTTGTTGACAAAAAAAATGTATGCATGCTTATGGTGTGCGATGTAGGCAAGGTTGTTGATATAATCGTTTTGTGTCCTCTCTGTGTTTCAAAGCTCCACCTGTTAGCCTCACTGCATGCCATTTTAGACGAATACTTCAGTCTGTAACTTTCCTGCAAAAATGGAATCACCGCACACTGAGAATAAAGTGATTTCATATAATTTTTCATCGTCTTGTGTTTCTGCATTCAAACGATTCTGCAGCCGGCCTTTGGCTACTGCTACCTCTGTGTAATATTTTAAGAAAAAACAAAATATGGAAGCAGTGGTAGAGACATGTGGTGTATTTCTGGTCTGAGAGGCAGGATCATCCTTGATTTGTGAGACTGAGACGTGGCCTGCAGTCGTGGATCACATCCATGGCATGGCATTGGTTGAGGAAGTACACTACCGTTCAAAAGTTTGGGCTCACTTAGAAATGTCCTTATTTTTGAAAGAAGATCAGTTTTTTTTCAATGAAGATGACATGAAATGAATCAGAAATACAGTCTAGACATTGTTAATGTGGTAAATGACTATTGTAGCTGGAAACGGCTGATTTTTAATGGAATATCTCCATAGAGGTACAGAGGAACATTTCCAGCAACCATCACTCCTGTGTTCTAATGCTACATTGTGTTAGCTAATGGTGTTGAAAGGCTCATTGATGATTAGAAAACCCTTGTGCAGTTATGTTAGCACATGAATAAAAGTGGGAGTTTTGCCTGGGTGACTCCAAACTTTTGAACGGTAGTGCACGTGCAAAGACCTTCAATGTATATCACATGTTACTGTTTCTGTCAGTCGATCCTGTTTTTCATCTCAACATGACTGTTGCTGTGTGCATTTTTTACGTTTTTTTTTTTTCTTTTTTGTTCTTTCTTTTCTCAGAAGGAATTTCAACATCTATTCAATAAAAGCGAAAAGGGCTGTAAACAGAATGCAGTGTGTGGTTGAAATGGTGATTGGAAGGAGGCCTGACTTGTGATCAAAGTGACCCAAACGGCGTCTCTCTCGTAGCAGTGTGTTTGTCACAAGTGGCTCTGTGATATGGGTATTGGCAAACCTTTTACATCAAACAAATCCACTGAAAAGATAATGGAGGAGCGCCAGGCACGGATTAAGGGATGGCAGCGGCTTCTGAGTTGGGTTTAATTACAGCACAAAAAAGGAGGCTGACATTAAAATAAAAATAATCGATTTGATGCTTTGACATTTTCGATGCTGTTGCATCACAGGTTTGGTTTAGAATTCAAATGAGACTCTTCCAGCGTGTCATTTATCTACCTTATACTCTTACATAAGGACATTTCTGTCTTTAAAGGTAAGCTTCTTTTCTGCAGCCTTTACAGAAGCACATTCCTTGCTTTAAAGATGAACAAATAACCAGACTAATTAATTTATTCAGCCGCTCATATGTTCATAAATAAGCATTTTCACTTGCCTGATACATCCGACACCTCGGTTGCGTTCTGTTGTGCTTCAAAAAGCACATGTGGTTTGCAGAGCACAAGGGAGACAAAATCTTCCTCTCTGTCTGTTGCAGCAGATGTTGAGTGATTTACGCTCTGCCGGCTCCTCACGCACAAATACCCCCATCGCTCAGACAGGTTGGTATTATTAGCACTTATGGAGGCATAAGCAGCAGTATTAAGATTAACAAGTAAATACAATTTCCATATTTGTGCAAGTAAAAAAGCCATAAATCTCGTGCTCCGACTTCGAGTTAAATGAAGCTAAAGTCAAGAGCTCAAGACCGTTTCCTCAGGCACAGCTCAAAGAAGAAAAACATACATGTACTCAGGCTGGTGGAGATTTTATTCATCTATGCTGTTTCATGTTATCCATCCACTCTGACTCCCATTTGTTAGTTCTTGAACACTCACAACAACACTTCCCTCTATAACCGATATTATAAAAACTGGTTGAGGTTTTGCTGTTTCAATACTTGGGTGAAAAAAAATATCCATCAGTTCCATAAATGTCTGACAGTAAATGAAGGGTTTGGAAGCAGAGTGGTTTAACCCGCTTCTGTAGGTGTAAAAAAAAAAAAATGGGTTCAAAGTTTCGTGTCTTCAAGAATAGTCCAGCATTCGAAGTGCCACTGTAACGTGATATTTAGGTTGTGGGTTAGACCACTTTGCCGTTAAAATCTAGACCATAAAATATCACAGAAATGATTAAAAATTGTCTCCTGGAGTGCCCTGAGGACTCATTTAGATTGAATGTTAAAAAAGAGTAGCGTTACGGCCACAGGTATCTGTGTGCCGTCTGGTTTCTGGGTGGATTCCTGTTAGGCCTTTGTGGGGGGAGATTGCTAGTATGGGTTCAGCTGTGGCTGGTTTCAGAGTCTCTCCAGATCCCCAGCTGCCAGCCATTCCATCTGATGACTCCGGAGTAGACCACCTGCACTGCAGCCCTGTTCTCCCCGCCTCCCGACCTTCCTGATTGGGCCACCCTCCAGCTCCCCTCCACCTCTAACCAACCGGACTCAGCCATCACCACACCAGCAGACTATATACCTGCAAGCATGCTCTTAGTCTGGGCGGCTGGTGTCTGTGACCAGTCCACCCCGGTGCCGCTCTCAGTGTTATATTGTTGGTATTTATGTGATGTGTTTCGGTCTGTAGGTACTTCTGGTGGGTTCTGCAGACACTTCTGTTGGCGGCTGCTACTTTGGTGTGGAGCCTACAGTTCCTGTTGGAGACTGAGGCTCCAGTTAGCAGTCCGCCAACTTAGGGAGAAGCTATTCGGTATTTCTGAGTATTCGTGAACTGTGTGGTCAGAGTGTGTATTCAGAGGCACCAGTTTTGTTTAGTTTGTCCTTTTGCACTCTTTGCATTAGTTTTTGTTAATGGTGGTGGGTGTTGCTGCTGTACTTGTGTTTGGCTAGGGTGTTTATTTGTTTTGTTTTGTGTTTAGATAGTTTAAAAGCCTTTCTTTGCTATATTTTGTTCTTTGATTTAGCAACACTCACCAGTCTTGTGTTCTTTATTATTACTTTTATGTTCCATTTCCTTCTAAGAAATAAATCCCTTCACCTGAACCAATAACATTCTGGTTATTTTTGTTGCATCCAACCAACTCCTAGAGGTTGGATCATAACAAGTAGACTAATCTTAAAAATATAATGCTCTGTGCTGTATATGCAGTATATAATATGAGCCTTTTAATTTATTCTAATCACCATTACACCACAGATTTCCTGCATTTAACAGAGCCTGATATTTAATCATCTCTTTCTTGCTGCCAGTTTTATTTGCACACCAGCTCATTACAGTATGTCTAGTAGATAACAGCCTGGTTAGTGGCCACTAAATGACTGATAATCAACCATCTGGCTACTCCATCTAATTCACCCTTTGGTCCACTGAGCTCACTGTTTTCCATCTTCACTGTTTAGTGCTGTGAAAGTCTAAGCGTAAAGGCGAGAGGGTTTTTTTTGGCACAAGAAAAACCTCAATTTTAGTACGAATCCTACTTTTCTGCCCATTCACCTTCATTTATCTCAACTGAAACACACCGATGTCTTCATGAAGTATAATTCTTTCAGCTGTCTTTGTGTTCATGATATCCACACCGCCGTCTCTCCAGCGGGCTTACATGACAGCTCCAGACCTTGTAGCTGTGTTTGTGACAGAACTGCAAAGCCTCTGACGGCTTCACTGTGCTGCTGCTGCTGCTGCTGCTGTTTTTCCACCACTTCAGGCCATTGAGCTCACACAAGTGTCTTGGCTCCTCCTTCGCAATAATAGTCCACGAGTCTCCCTGCAGGAAATGGAGGTATAAATCAATTCCATTAGTATTCATGCTCTGAGGTAGCCTTTTCAAACCGAGCTGCTTTTGTGCTCTCTGAGCAGCACTCAGGCTGCAGGAGAGCCGCGGCTCTATTGGTATCCTGTAGACATGCAACAGTCAATGTCAATTAGCTGCTCTCCTCTGGGCACTGGCTCCTGGCCCTGTACAGTCGGTTTCCACAGCCTGGTACTGGAATCTAATTCTTTCTATTTATTTTTAAGATGGATAACCTCCGTGAGAGCACAGTTATCGATGGTAATCTGAGCCTACATAATCACTAATAAAGGTGATTATAATAACGGCACAGAAAAGACTGCTGACGACATACTGACTGCGGCGCTAATCAGAGGTTTTTAGGATTGCATAAGCAGTAGTTTCAATTGAAGTGGTTGAAATGAGCCCAGATAACAGTATTCACATGTAACAAAGGCACATACTGTGAAGGAAATGACGGCTCACCAGCTGTTCTGCATTTGTAGAAACAGTATTGGTTCAACCATTAAGATGAACTGGAACAAGCAGCAGATTTGGGCTTGGGCTTTTCAAGTGCAGATTGTTGAAATAATATAAGTATTTAGTATATATCTGACCATCTATTTCATTTAAAAGAGACAAAAATTGCCTTACAGTAATATAATATTGATACCAGAGAATTATGTAAGCCAAGATTTTAATCAAAATCACAGTTTCAAATTATGCAATTTGCAAATCCCCAAGGTTACAATTTAGAATATACATCATACAGTGTGTCTGATTTCAGGCCTTTTCAGACAAAATATGGTTTGTTCTGCTCTGGTGGCTGGGATCAGTGCACTGCTCGGGCACAATCTCAGAGCACAGAACAAATTAAGCGGAGTTTTCATGTGTTCTTTTCAAGTAGGAAGCTACCACTTTGCTGCAAACACCTCATCTATAACAAGAGGCTTTGTTTCTGTTGGCTGCACAGCAATACATCACAGAACATATAGAACATGCGAGTGTGTCGACCAGGCGCTTCACCTATAGCAACCATGGTGCAAGCTATTGAAATGAATGGCTTTCAGAGTGCAACAATGCTGTTTTTACATAAATCTTTTATATTAATCAGTAACTACTGATCCTTTTTAAATAACAGAGAAAATGGTTTATTTTGAATTTAACCATCATACTTTGGATTTAACCACTTTAGCTCACTACATAAAGGTACACAGGTTGGGGCTGAAGGCTGAAAATTATTTCTGGGTTAAATGTTTTATTCCAGGCAATGTTAGTAATCATTGATAGCTATTAATAATTGCATTTAACCAATTTATTTAGAATCTTGAAGACTCATTAAAGGGCACACAGCCTAATACCTTTAATGTCTTTTAAGTCAATAAATATACACAAATACACTACCAGTCACTACCAGTGTTTTTTCTTTATTTTATACATTGTAGATTAATAATGAAGACATCAAAACTATAAAAGAATACATATGGAAAAGCATTAATCTTCATTATTAATCTATACTGTAGAACGTAATAAAAGCATTGAAAGACAAGGTGTGTTCAGACTTTTGACTGGTAGTGTACATAAAAATAAAACACAATGAAATGAGCAGTGAGGCTAATACACAACAAGTGCGACTCGACTAAATGCTGGAGGTTGAAGCAAGGCAGCAGAGAGTGTAAAACACTTTGGATTGCCTCGGACATGAATTGCGCTACATGAATAAACTTGCCTTGCCTTTTTCTGCAGACTAGTGATGATACTCGCCTTTATAGATTTGTTGAGTTGTGTATTTTGTGTTTAACCATTTTGCTAAAGCTGCTCCACACATATGCCTGTATCACTCACACATTTCTGCTTTCAGGGTTGCAGCATCTCTTAAAAACTAAAAGAATAGTGTACTTGAACTTACATTCCATTACATGGAACTCTTATGTATGACATACATGCAGTATTTTAATGCAGTTTCAGGTGCAGGACCGGTACACTGAGACATGCAACCAGCCTGATAAAGCTGTTGATTTTTTTTGAATGGACACACCATATGCCATATCATACCATAACAGACACTGTTGGATTTGCATATTCTGATTTTATGCATTGTACATTTCAGGGGTAAATGAGATTCATTTCACATCCATCAGACCACTCTTGGACTGTTGTCACACCTCCACCGTTCAGCTCTACATCCAGGGGATCTGGATAAGCATCGCTGATTGACAACTCCATTGACACGAGATCGTAGCAGCCGCAGCGGCTCAGATGAAGCTATAATAGGTCCGTTTAATGAATAAAGTAGCCCAGAGACCTTCTCCACTCGTATCAGCAATAGACATGGGAGCTGCTTTTCCATCCACCTCGGTGACCAGAGGTCTGACGTATTATAAGGCATTTCATTTAAGCACAGGACTCCGAGGGGACAATCCTCCATTTCATTGTGTTAAAAAGAGCAGGAAAATGGGCTAAAAGGATTTAAAAAGTTCGGTAAAGAGCACTCCTGACCTCAATTAGTGAGCATTTCTCCTCTGAGTCTGAAGCGCCAGCTGGCATATGATGATGCTCAGTCTTTGTCATGCGTCCTGAACACCTTGTAATCTGGTGCAGAGACTTGCATTATATATAAAACGTCCTCCATCCATAAACAGAAGATGGAAACTGTGAGTATGAATACTGCATGTTCCTCCATCAGGATTTGAGGGAGGTAAACAGGATGTTTTGCTCTGTCTATAAATACTACTGCGCTTCAATAATTTTTCCGTCAGCTCAGTCAGTTCCACACTGTTGTGACGTGTTGCTTCTCCCTAATAAATGACATCATCTTACAGCTGTGCTGTAGATTCAGCCAACGTGGCTCATGGTTTTAGTTCGTTGTGGTTATCCAGCAGCAGCATCTGCTAAATGTAATGTTGTTGGACTTGTGTTCTCTTCATTGCCTCCTTGTGTTTCTATGTCTTTTAGTTTAGTTTTTAGAGTTTGCCAACATTTGGCAACATGCATCATTGCCATTCATTGTATTTATATAATCATGGTTAACTTTAGCTGCTTTACAGTTTGTGCTTTCAAACCTGTCTCTGTATACTACTTGTTAGAAACCCGGTTAGGTTTGGTGAAATACTATCAAACCACAACCTGTTTGATGGGTTAGAGTTATTGTTAGCGTTCTGTTAGTCTATTATCTGGGTCATAAAGTCCTGCCTAATCTAATATATGATTGGTTGGCTGAAAGAGTGCAACAGTAAGGTGATAAAATAAGTGGCAAAGATATGTTGGATTAGAAAAATATTTGTAATACCTCATACACAAACACAGTCAATGAAAAAATATTTTCCTCAAAACATCACTGAGAATGCATTTTAGTTGTACAGGAACTTTGTGTCTTTTATAGACCATCACAAGGCAGCGACAAGGTCAGAAATTTTTCAGTTACGTGCACAGTTTCCTCAGCGACTATTAGAATTATAAGGCCAACAGTTTGTGACCGGAAATGGGTCGGATGGTGCAGCCCTCCACCATAAGCAGAGACTGTTCACCTCCTACGTAATCCTCAGATCTCCATTACTGATCTCTCTCTTAGCTCCAGGTTACTGCACGATATTTTCACAAACAGGGCTGCTAATAGCACCCTCCCGTGGAATCACACGCTAGTTTGGCTTCCACAGTTTAGTCTTTTTTATGTTCAAACGCGATGCATGAAATATTACAGCACATTTCACTCGCTCAATCTGAAACCCTACTTCCAAGAAAGTTCTCTTTTGGATTAAGCTCTGCTGAGCTGCGAAATTGTACTGCCAGTCGTCTATGGAAATTTGATAACGGAGGGTAATGCTCTGCGCCTGACATCTGAATTGTGACTGAAGCAGCTGAGGCACAGAGTGGTGCAAAGTAAATCACCCTCTATGTGGCTATCAAGGGGTCGGCCATGTAGTGAAGAGGGGAAAGAGAAAAGGACTAAATGCGAGTGTGAGATAAAGATTGCACGGGCTCCCAGTGGAGACTCTGTGATATCTTATTACTAACCTGTTTGATGAAGCATCTGGGAGTCTCCAGCCCAAGTTCCTCAGTCGCATCTCTGAGTCCGCCCACATTTGCTCTCATCCAGGCCTGAGCTGTGGCTCTTTGATCCATCCAGAGAACCAATTACATATAGCAGGCGGCCTAATTGTCTCAAATTTAATTTAAGGCATTCATTTGTTCCACCGTCAAGAGATGGGCCAAGATTTATGCAGAGGAGCCCTGTGCTATACTTCAAGCAAATGGGCAGCTTTGAAATTGAAATGCTGGCTTTTGTATGAGCAGAACCACCGGGCAACTCATGATTCTCAGTCTGAAGTCAGTGGTTTAAAGAGTAGGTCATTTAATTCAAGATCCTTGTCAATGTGCAGTATTCTAAGAGACCCATGTGCTTTAAGTGCCCATTATTTGAAGTAGCGTAATGTGCTGCAGCTCTGCCTTAAATGGGGAACCCCAGCACATTTTAACATTCAAACACAGTATTTCATTTCCATGCTCTGCTGCAGCAAGTCCACTGAAAAAAAAAGATAGAAAGTTCAAGCACACATAGGTTTTGTTATAACCTAAAACTAAAGTTACCTGTGCTACTTTTTGAAGCATGTAAAAACAGATATCTCATTATAAACTAGGACAGTCGACTTACAATTAGCGAGCACTCAATTCTTTCCAGTTGGAGATGAAATTAGGACAGTAGGAGGTTTTTTTTTCTCTGTCTGTGACACCAAATGCATAATTAGCTATGGCAAATATCAACTGACAAAGGTGGAAAAGAGGACTGTGCTATTCAGAAGTATTTTCTGAGACGAAGGGTGGATTTTCTATTAGAGTGGGTGAAACGGGGATACAATGGTGGGTGTTAATACAAGTCTACAACAGCTTGCGGTGGCAAAATGTACATTTTAAAACATGTTTATACCTTATCAGAGCCCAAGCTGGAAAAAGTACACATTTCTATTAATTAAAACCAAACTCAGACTAGTGGCATTGTGGGGACATGTCTTTTCATTAAAGGCTTTCAGATATGTATGCAGTATTATTACGAGGTGCAGATAAGGCTGCTCATTAAGCAAGCGAGTCAGACACAGCGTAAGATTGCTCGAATGCACCTAAAACACATGCAATTTTCTCAGCAGATGGAGCAACAATGGGAGATTCTCACAGTTTAAATTAGACCTAAAAATAGAAAGAGAGAGGCTGAGGTAGACCGTGAGAGCACTGCACCAAATTATTAAGTGAACTGCCGAGCAACATGTGAGCCGAGCATCATGAGGAAGCGCTTGGTAAGAGCGGATATGCTTCATTTGCGAAACTGTCAACAAAGTCCTGGGAAGGAGTGGTGTGAGGGGTTATAATTGGGAAAAAGAAGTGGGAGCGCAATGCAAGTTCACACTTAGAGTCCCCAGAAGACCTTTGGGAGTTTCAAAGAGCGTGCAGAAGTCATGACTCGTGTCACACTCGGATTCCAGGCAATGGCTACGACAACTTCAAACAGGCCCCTCAGTGTCACCGGCTTAAAATTATTCCAAATCCCTGCAAAATACTGTCAAATTTACAAACAGTGGGAGTTTTAACTACTTTTGCATCCCCTCACTTTACTTTTGGGTTACCACACTACAAGTTTTCTTACATTAGCTTGCATTTCTTTGCATCAGCACCTTCTGGTTCATAGGAAAAATGCTGAGCTGCATCATGATATGATATTCTGTGTCCAGCACATAGACAACTAGAGGAGCTGGTTCACTGAGCTCACTTATCCACTGCTACTGAGGCTGAGTGAGACAGGAGGAAGCTGTGATTATGGCTGCGGCTAAGTGATGGCATAACTGTCACTGTCACTGTGGTTCTACTTTGGTTGTTATTATTATGGACACGGTACAGTAGTTAGCAAGAAAAGCACTCAGAGCTCAGAGAGCACAGTACTCCGCCAAGGCTGCTGAGTCATATCCTTTCCAAAGGCTGAAATCTTGAAAAAAATTGGGGCAGAAATCATGGCAACATAGAATGTGGCCATTTAATATAGATGTAGCTACAAACAAAACGACACAGGCGTGTGTTATGCATGTGTACGTTATGTACGGATACCAAATCACGTGACCTAAAGATGTAGCGGGCGGTGGGAATTGATGGGACTCAGAAACACCCTCATAATTTAATCAATTGTTCCCTGTATCATTTCTGATGGATAAGTCCCAATAAGTACGCAGCAGTTGATTTGTAGTAGGATCGCAATCATGTGATCGTCAGCAGGCAGCTGACGTAGTGTTCACTTGTTGTCATAGTTACAGTGACGCCGTGCCGCTATCTCACAATGTTAGATAAATCTTTAACAAATCCGTGGATCCAGACTATGAGCTGCATCACTGCCAGAATCTAATCACTTGGTCCCTGTGTCATTTCTGACCTTCCCTGGAAATTTAATCCAAATCCATGAGTCTGTTTTTGAATAATGCTGCCAACAGACAGACAGACAGGCAGACAGACAGACATACATACATTGACCGTCACATAACTCCACTGTGTTCCTTGGTAGAGTAATAGTAGGTGTAGTATTAGTAAGGTTTGTGTTCATAGTGCATTGAAGCCACTGTATTCCTGAGTTCATGTGCTCATGGTAACACATCTGTGCATCTAATAGAAGCAGCAAGGATTCAAATTTCATGTGTCTGAGCAATGTTTTGGACAACAGCTAATAAAATAGAAGCAGCAGAGTATTCACAGTACAGCTACCATAGTCACATCCAGCGCTTCATCCACAAGTGCAGCTGCATCCTGAACACTAACCATAAATCCACCAACCAGCACAGCCGGGCCAAGCAGCTGCAGCTGTGCTCATAGCCAGCAGCTATAAACTGCTGCAGCTCTGCCTTTTAAAAGCAGGAGTGGATAAATGCATAATGTAAAGCTTTACATAATCTCCTCCCTCATAGAGAATCTCCAGACTGTTTTCTGAAATTTTCAGTGCATAACTTTGAAAAAGACTGCAAGATATCAAAAAAAACATGGTGTAAAAAAATACAGATCAGAAGAAAAATCCCAATTTGGTCCTTTAATGTGGGTGTGCAGAGCCTTTGAGGTTATTAATGCTGCAAATACACGGCATCTTTACCATTTTTGAAGCGATCAACAAAAGCAGTGGGGCTCCTCACTACTGAGTTCTTTTTTGACACTTTTAGCTCAGTTTTTTTTAGGTTATGGTCTTAAACTTATGATCAGCTGACAGCAGCCTGTTTGAGCTTCAATGTAGTTTTCAATAACTTACCCTCCTTCTGTTCTTTGTCTCTTGCTCCTGTTCCTTGTTTTTGCATTTTGAAGCTCTGCTTACAACCTGATCGTGATCCACCAGCTCGAAATGCGAATATTTGTAATTTTCACTTTCTGTCATGATGGAAGCTGCTGCCTAATATCATACAACCTATATGTCTATATCGTATAGTTTAGGGGGAAAAACTGCCCTGACAAGACTGGCTCACCAGGAAAATTCCCAAATTCAATCTATTTGGCTCAGTTTATAGGAGCTATCGGCATCTTGTTCACTTGGTAATGAATTGCTACAGATGTTTAACACAGTGTAAATGCAGCATTGCTAAATTAACTAGCAAATGGATAACAACAGCTACATTTACAGCGATATACATTCAAGAGCCGCCATCAGATGATTCTCTTTGTTTTTTCTATCTATCTGTGAAGTTGTTCTCATATAATCATGAACCATTTTGGAACAAAGTGTTTCACATTAACCACTCAATAAGCACAAAATGCCTGCATGAAAAGTATTTTAGGTCATAAAAAGAGCATTTTGGAGGTCTGCAACATCCTCTTTTCACAACACGAGACTGTGAAAATGAAAACGTTCAAAGCTTTTCCTGTTGTGTTATAGTTTAATTGGGGATGCTACTGTAGTCTTACCTTTTCCCTTCTGTCGTTTTAGAAAGATGGCAATGTGCCGGCAGGAAAACAAACTGGAGAGATAAACAAAGAGGCCTCGTGTCAGTGCAGACTTCACATCTCCACTACACAAAAGGAATTGCTGACTTTTATAATAGCTGCAGCAACTGGTCCTTATTTCCCCAGGTGTCACGGTGAGAAAATACCTTATTTTGTTCTGGTGCAGCAGCAGCGTTACACAAAAGATGCCCCCACGAATGTTTGTCTCTTTAGTGCCGCCGTTTTAATTGGATTTCTTTGAAAGTTCAGATTAACCTCAAGGGGCCTCTGCCTCTGGTTGTGGCCTGACGCCCAGTCTCAACCTGCCTGTCTGTGAGGCTGATTAGATCGCTTTGTGTTTCTCAGAGCTGCTATTCATCATGTGCGGACTTGTTCTCGATTGATTCTTGTTTCGCAAACGAGAGGTGTTGCAGGGTTGCAGGGGATCGGCCGCATGATCTGGAGGCACATGCGTTTCCTTGTGCACAGGAGATTTTCTCTAAAATTCACGCAGAATTACAACTTCATGATCCAAAAACAGCTTTGTAAAGCGCAAGACAGGAGCTGTAGTTGTGTTCGGAACAGATTTACAAAATATATCCTAAGTCTTTTCATGACAGAGACTCAAATGTAGGAACACTTCGTTCCAAATTTTTGAATTACACTATGCAGACAGTCTTTGTAAGGAATTATCGGAGATCATTGAGTTTGGTTTTGCTTAACATCTGTGCAGTAGACCTTGCAGCACAAGAGGCATACTTATTCACTTTAATTAGATAAAAAATAAGACGAATGTGGCAGTTTTTAAAGCACTCTGTACCCTCTTAGATATTTAATTAGTCTGCTCATTTAAATTTCATTTAGTTAACACCAGCATCTTTCCATGACCTATTCTTAGGCCTTATAAATATTCAGTTCTTTCATAATTATCTTGATTATAACCAAGCGTTTAACAATCATGTGTAATTAAATGCTGCAGGGGTCACGGAAGCCGCCCTCTTTAATATTGTACTTACAGTATCAGACTTCTTAAATATTAGAGAAGAGAAAGTCAATCAAGTCAGACATGGAAAAAAATGTGAAATATACATTTTAATAGCTGACTTTATGTCGTAGCTGCTTCGGAGCATCAGTTAGATCACGGGATGTGCCTCAGCAGCACGACAATTTCCGTTTTAAAGACAATTTTAATGACTGCTCATTGTAGTCTGTTTTCTCCGTCAGTGCAGAAGAAACTCTGGTCTCTGCTTGACTCCAGCTTCAGATCTGTGTGTTTGCTGATGACCTAAAGCACAAAGAGCAGTGTCCTGGTCTCACTGGGGACCAGTGGAGTGAACAGATCCTGAAACATTGATGTACTCATCCCCCGGCTGCCACAGCACAGATTCTCAGTCACCTCCAGCAAACATTTGTACAGCAGAATGTCCCATAGCGAGACGTCGTCATGTTAAATAAATCATAGCTCTGTGTTTACTCTCTATGCTGTTATAATAGGATTAGTAGGTGGCTTTTCTGGGGTAAAATTAGAGCAGTAGCTCATTTGGCAGAACAATGTTGTGCTGCATTTTTGCTTGAATCCCCTTCAACCAACCAAAGCATATGGGAAACTGCAGTCACGTGGGGTGCCATAGTTATCCATAAATGCACAAATAACAAGATTTATTGTGAAGGATCCCCAGCGAGGGCACTGAACCACTCCGAGTCCAGCTGTGACAGAACTGTGACGGCATACGGGGAGGATCTCATTAATTTTCTATCATGGACCCTTAAGATGTCTCGTTCCCCTTCCCTGATGGTGTGTGATAGCTGCCAAGTATATATTTTTTTAATCTTGTCACTCGCAGATTGAAGAATTAAAGCTTTGCAAGAGGGAAGAAATTGACACAGTGATCCGAGTGACTCTGCTGTTTGGTTCCAAATTCACTTAGCAACATGTCAGCCGAGGATTCATTTTGATTTGACCTGCTGTAGTACTGATATATTCTATAAACATACAAATATAAAAAATATCATCTTTGGTCATTTTTGGTGACCAAAGCTTTGCTTCCTCTTCTGTCATAGACTTGTTTTCAAAGACAAAATGAATATATGTGAATTTCACTGAGTTTGTTTCAATGGGGTGAATATTAAGATCTCAAGCTTTTTCTACCAAGAGAATAAAATAAAATGTCTGATTCGACTGCTTTTTCAAAACAGCTTCCCTGAGAAACTGTGAAATCAAACGCACAGCCAAAAAGCCCTCTTGTCAAAACAATTTTGCCAGTAATTGCTTCCTAATAATTTTCATTTGCACTGCAAATTAGATTCCAGATTAGATTCTGTTCATAAAGTCCACTTTCATTTGTCTTGATTCTGGCACTTGTGTTCTTTTTTTTTTTTTTTATCTGTGCTGTGACACACATTTCCAGAAATGTCATCAAACTTTCCACCAATTTACTTCCTATGAAAATTCTGTGCAATGAAGACAATCTCTCCAGTAACCAACACGAGAAATAAGGCTCATGTAGAAGTTATTATGCCACAGAAACTATGTTTTGAAGGAAATTTAATTACAAGCAGATTAGATTTGCAAACAGGAAACAATTGTTAATAATTCCTTGCATTTCAAGAGGGTTCTCACACCACTCGATGTTTGAACCCTAATTATCTGGCCAGAAATCAATACAGTGAAACTGAACATGCCAGTAAAATGTTGTCTGACAAGAAAGTTTTTCCCTAGAAAAACATTTTTCTGTCTTGCAGTAGAATATCCAATTGTTTGTGGTTGCATTATAGTTAAGGGAAGCAAAATAAGACCAGTTGCTTTTGGTTTAGCAAAGTTATTTATTTCTTAGTAATATAATTTACACACAAAAGAGGCAAAACTGCAACAATAAAACAGAGTCCAATCCCAAATCAATGAACAATTAAATCAAAAAGAGAGCTAATGGTGTCTGAACTTGCTGAATAAACAGCAAAAGTGTGAAACAACTAAACCTCTTACCTATTCTTAAACATAAAGGCGGCAGCACCCCTGATCCTTGCACACTTAACAGAACCATGCATGGGAATTTAAGCCCGGCTGAGCCTCCAGGAGGTCAAACAAGCGCCTCATTACACAAATCAAAGCTCTGAGTTACTAACATCCACTGGTGTGTAGCTACAGAACTAAAAGACAACAAGTAACCAGCAGCTAGCAGATAGAGGAAAACACCAGGCTGCTAGCTACAAGTTATAAACTTACACAGAATAAACTATGAGAGGCTCAGCAGCCAGATGCTCACGTTAAACCACAGCCGCCATGACTGACCAGGTGCAGTGGTTCTGTTGTTTGATTGGAGCACTGGACTGCACAGCGGTCTAATCAGTGGCAAGAGCTGGCGGGAAGAGAAACCAGGACTCTAAACCAATCAGGCTGGACGACTGGCAAGGTGAGGAACTCGAAGAATCCAGTTTACATACAGTGATGGAAAAACTACTGGGTTTTTTTGAGAATTTAACAAGTGAGTGCTGTGATACTGGAAAAAAAGAGATTCTTTTTCTTTTTGGTGTTTAATTCTTTGCACAGAGAAGGCTAATTGTCATACAGAATGCAGAACAGTCTGCAGAGGAAGAGCTAAACATACGGTGTGCTGAGTTTAAGGCTGAGGGTAGAAGGTGGGAGTAGGGGAAGTACCAACAAAGCTGTCTAAGGTCAGATGGTTACAGTTTCTAGAACACACGGAACATTGCAGTCAGTGCGTTGCTCACGTTTACAAGACGTACTTGTCTTTAACTCCAGACAAGGGATAGTTTAGTCGAGCTTAGATCAAACGTCAAGTTTAGGTCAGACATTGAGTGCAGTGTATAAATAGTAGCACAGTGGAAAATTTTTATTACATGAGCCACACCTGTGTAGAACTGATAACCAGTGATCCCTGCACAATGCATGAAGATTAAGATTTCAATTATGATCACATACGCAACAGTAAAGACTAAACAGTAAAGGTGGCTCCAGCATCTCCAGCATCTGGATAACCTCAAGGAATGATGGGGAACATCTGTCATTGGTAAAATATCAGTAAAGTATAGCAATTAAACTGTTAAGAATGTACATTTCTTTTCATAATGGATCGATTTCTGTAGCTTCTTGTACAAACTGAGGGCTGCTAGAAAGTGTTAGTCTCGACTGCAGACTTCTTACAGCGCCTCCTCCTTCTGCTGACTGTTGTTATCCGTTTTTTGGACGAGATGCAATTCGTCTGGAATGAGCCTACTGTCAGAATTAGTTCACCACAAGGACGGAGGAAAGGCGCAGGGCCAGCAAGGGCTGTAACTGCTTTAATGCAGAGAAGGCCGACAGTGACTTGAGACACAACACATTCATTTATATTCTATCAAACTCTTTGTCTTTCCACAGATGGGATTCCTGGTCTCCAGTGGCAGAGTTGAGTTTTCCCACCATGCAGCTCAAAACATCCTGTCGACTCTGTTGCAGGTCATAAATGCAGCACATCATTTCTATAGAAACCAATCAAAAACATAATTTTAAAAAACTAATAGCATAGTAGAAAAATCCTGAATCTTTTAAAGCCTACAGTGCAAAGATTATTATGTTGATTAGTGAATCTGCAACTTTGCTACACACCAAGCCAGATATTTCTTGAAAGATATGATAAGGGCAGAGCAGTCATAATGGCATTAGTGGGTGCTGAACACTTTTAACAGCATTAGGATAATCCCCATATTACTTCTATTGAATAAAACCCACATATTGCTAAAAAGGCAGGCTATATTATATTTCAAGAATGAAGGAAAAGCTGATTTTCAATGTAGGTTTTGGGGGGAAAAGAACAGTTTTAGGAGATTACTATGGCCAAAAAACACTTAAATGATAATTAAAAGTAAAAATGTGTCCATCCATCCATCTATGCACCGCTTAATCCTCATTAGGGTTAATGCGAGGCTGGAGGGGACAACCTGGACAGGTAACCAGTCTTTCGTGGCTCATTCACACCTATGGAAAATTTAGAATCACCAATTTGGAATAATCTATTTTTATGAAGCTGCAAGTGCAAGGAAATTCTAATTACATGAGACAATCAAACAGACTGAGGTTTCCCAGTGGAACAGCTGGTGATCAGTGTTGGTTTTTCTGGGTCTTCACATCAGGGATTGTTTTTTTTCCCTCCCTGATCCACCATCTGAACTGAAGACTAACAGCCAAACCAGCTACTTGCAGGAATCTGTGGTCTCAGATCAAAACACTGAGCGGACCTGGCATCAAAGTCGTGACTGTATGGCAGAAAGAGAGCTGGTTAATATCTAATGCTGTGAGGCTTAATGCACAGAATTACTACTGGCGAGCAGAAGGACGACTTCCGTCACTCCGTCAGACATGTTGGCCTACATATACTGGAGCTCCCGCAGGAGAGGAGGTAAATAAATTATTTAGCAGACTGCTGGAGTGGTTGAAAGGACATGTGTGTTGCTGTCTGTGGAGAAAAAAAAATCCATTCACTTTGCTCTGAAATCAAACATCCCGAGTGCCCTGCAACCATGTATCATCCAGCATGTCAATATGCAGTGGGTGTGGGAGGGATCTGGAAACTGCAAATGATGGATTGGTGCAGTGCAGCTCATGACTGCCTCACCGACCAACGCCCACCGTCTCATCCATCAGTCCCCCTCTGCAGCCTTTGTTTACACTCTGGAACCTTTTAGCACAAGATCTGCTGCACATCCTCGCATGCTGGTTTGGTCGAGTGTGTGACAGTGTTTTTTGTGTTAAAGTGGGAAGAAGGCGCTTTCTTGTTAATAGTTCAGACCTATTGCAATTCTGTTTATATAAAAAGCAAATAACAGTATACAATGTTAGCAGGAGTGTGTTATCATTTGCCTATCTTGCCTGTGCTCTTCTTGGAATTTTGCATTTGAACCAACTCAAAGAAAAGCTCACTTTTGTTTTGAAACCTTCTCCCACTGTTCTGTATTTTGGGTCTCCTTTAATGAATGTCATAACATTGAAGTTATCAAGTCAAGCTTGAAATGCCTTTATGATCTATGGTAACTACTCATTTGTGTTTGTAAAATAAAAATGTGTAATTCTTTTATTTAGAATATTCTATAAGTCTGTCTAAATTGTATATTGTTTGTACACAACAACATTTTATCAGAGAGATCAATACATACATTGATATCGTAGATCAGGTTAACAGTCCACAACCAATCCATTAATCTTAGTCTGGAAATTTGTGCTTTGTTGTCTTGACTTTGATGCATTTTATTAAAAATCCATCCAGGGAAGAGCCTTGTTCCTGTACAATAGTGACGATGCTTTTACTCAGATTCATCCACATCTTCATGTCCATCTTTACTGCAACAAAATGAGCATGTTTAACCCCAAATCCTGCTATGGAAAAGATTGTTAGATTTTCAATGTTATGATGGTCCTCAAACTACTTATCTGTGTCATGACATTTCGTCAGGAAAAATAATCAGATCTAAACTTTAAATAGAGCTGATTTTCTTCATGAAGTTCCATACAAGTGGATTTCATGTGGACACCTGAGTGACTTATGTCTTTAAACTGATGAATTCATGCACTGGTGCACACTCGTAAAGGCGGATTCTATAAACAATGCTTGGCGAACCTGCTTGTAATACTTTCAGAGAATGATGGTCACGCTCATTGTTTGTATGGTTGCTCGTGTTTCAGAAGAAGAAATCTGACTTTTAATTTTTCCACCAATCTGACAAGGCCAGGCTGAAAATTTTTAATTAGGAAGTAAATGAATGTCACACATTATGCAGAAGGCAAAAACAGGTTTTGGCAAACAAATGCGCTGTTGCATTTGCCAACACAGTTTCCATAGTTGCAACAAGTGGAAAAATATGAAATGTTTTTTACGCTCTAATGACAGGAGCGACATCAAGTCTGTGGATGAATGTAAAGTTTTTTGATGCTGGCAGAAAACCTTCACTTTAAAAAGAGAGCCTTGAAAACTGCAGTGGGATTCTTTTCATCAAGATTCTATCATCTGACCAGCGTCTGCACAGGCGACGGCACTGGCAATTAGAAAAATAAGATTTGAAAGAATTAATAATGAGACAGATAATAGACGAAGTGCAGATCAGCTCTCTAAGCCCTGATTCTTCTCAGCCTGCTTCACCCAAGACACCACTTAATGCCTAAAAATGAAGGGCTGACACGGAGCTCAGACACTTTTTGGGTTACAGTGACGATGCTGAATTTTCAATTATTCATTTGAATCATAACAGGATAATGAAGAGAAGGGAAATTAATGATAAGGACCACCTTTAGCTCAGAGTATCAATTTGTTCCCATGCATAATTTAATTGATTCCCTATGGAGCATGCTCACTCCAAACACAGGCAGGGAGATATGATTGAGAGGAAAACTCGAAATGAATGTAGGAAGGCTCTTAAAATACACGCCTTCTCATTGTGGAACGGTCCCTGAGGGTGATGTGTGATGTTTTTTCTTTGTCTTCTTTTATGAAAAGTGACCCTCTGCCAACCAAATGGCAGAAATAAGAAGAAGTCATTGTTTTGTTCAAAATGCCTCAAAGTATAACTGTGAAAGACAAGACAGGTAGATGTCTATTTAGATCCTTGTTTGCACTAAAAAATAATTAATTCTTTTGGGTGTTTTAATAAATACATTTTAGAAACACAACAACAGTGCCCTCCATTTTCATTCCCAACACCAGAACATCCTTTCCAATCTTATTTACTCTTCATGCAAATGAACGCAGGTCTACCTCATGTTTTTAATGTTACATTTGCTGCTGACTGTCGTTTTCATCACAGGAGATGAAACAAACCATCATAGATGCATCAATTCATTTGTTAATTGGTCTCACGCTGGTTTTCCTGAGCTTAACTGCAAAAAAAAAAACTGAGGAAATGATGTTTGATTTCAGAGCGAGCAGGAAGGTCCATCAACAAGTGGCTCTTCACAGTGACTGCACCGATGTGGAACAGAAATATTGACGGACAGCGAATGATGAAAAACTACCATGAGATTTAAACACAGCTGTCATTTACAGGAGAGGATTACAGCAATGATGCAGTTTACAGTGAATAGACTGGTTCTTTTGTATCAATCATTCATGGAGATTATTTTGACTTTCTGCTTTGTTGCCAGGAGATGTTAGATCCTTCTTACACTCCAGTGTATGCCGAGGTTAAAATCATTACGTCATAAGGTTGCAGGCCTTGATCATAATTTTAACAATAATAAATGTGTTTTTAATGTCAAGGAATGATCATGCTAATGCAAAGAAAACAAACAAGGAAAAAAGTATGTTGGAAACAAGAAACGAACTGTAGTCTCCTGTTTGTGTTTTGTTGACCCATCCATCCACCCCAGCAGTGACTTTGTACTACCACTAGAGGGCTTTTTCATCTGAAAGTAAACATATCAAGAAATTAGATGTTCTTTTCTGTGAGAGAATAGTTTCTGCTTGGAAGTCAGCCTTACCAGAGGAACAGTAGATGTTTCCTTAAATTCTTAAAACAACCCAACTTTAATTTTTACTTTTAACAAAACCAGCCTCTCTCGGGAACAAGGACAGAAGAAGCAGGACATGTGTATCAATTCATTTTCAAGAAAACTAACTGAAAGGGACATAAATAAAGACAGATCTGCCGTGAACAGACCTGTGAATATTTATGAGAACACTAACACAACAGCATTATACTATATTACGCCAATTCAAACCAGCAGTACGGTGCTTTTCTTTGTACTTCACAGTTCACACGCTTCATCTCTACTACACCTACCATATACAGTGCTGGGAGAAAGTGATGATCTA
The DNA here is from genome assembly GCA_027123335.1 of Amphiprion clarkii. NCBI lineage: Eukaryota > Metazoa > Chordata > Actinopteri > Pomacentridae > Amphiprion > Amphiprion clarkii. Next base: position 30,885,811 of record CM049578.1, on the reverse strand, counting down.
CAACATTTAAATGTGGGAAATATGCACAAATACAAGATTTCTACTAATGTATATCTACTGATTATTAGACAGAGATAACCCACAAAAGCTGTGAAAGTATCTGCCCCCTGTAACCTAATAACTGGTTGATCCTTTGCATCAGCAGTTAGATGTTTGGCATAATTTGTGATCAATCTTTTACATCACCATTAATAGCTTTTAATTAATAACTAAAGGTTTTGTTTATAGGCCGCTAGCAGTTGTTATTGGGGGAAAATCATCATTTCATTTCATCCACATCCTGCACAAACATGCTTCTGTGATGTCATGTCTCTCTGCTGCTTCACTGTCTGCAGAAAACATAAAGAGCATGTATTGTGCACTTGTAACAAAAACTGAGCAGCATTTTGAAAAACATGTGCCCTAAAATCAGTCACACCCAGGTATTAGTACAACAGCCGAACCTGAATGCACTGAACTATGTCTGACTCGTTGCATCAGACCGATGGAGGAGTCGTTCAGGCATCAAAGACTCGGCAAGAAAGGAAACGTGCTTATTTAACAACCAGGTGCAGCTGCTCTGTTGTCCGGCTCTGCTTTTGATGGGCTGGATTATCATTCAGCCGAGTGGGGCAGTGATACATGAAGGACAGCGCCGCATCAATCTTATCCTCCTTTTATTTGCACAGAGGCTCATCAATTTTAGCCAGCTACCAAAAAAGCTGAGGCGATTTGCAGGAGGCTGTTTGACGTGCCATTATCCACGCCTGACGTCCAAAACCTCAAACTTCCTGACGTTCAACTGGTGACCTTCAGACCCGCTTTCTCCAAGCTGTTGGTGAACTCCATTGCCCCTAGACTTCCTCCCACGTAGTTAACAGAAAACACTGAAAGGTCATCCAAGAAGTTCATGTTCATCATCTGTTAATGTGATAAAGGTTAATAAATATACCAGGAAGGAATTCAGGTGGAGATGGATCTCCTGAGGTTTGTGTGTTGCATTCTAATTATGCACTTTCTCAGAGAAAACATTCAACTTACATTGTCTTTCAAGTGCCCAATTAGTTGTGCGACGTTTGATGTGGAGGGCGCAGAGGTTTCTCCAGGACTAATTTATTTGTGGCGGATCTGCTCCATCGACTGACACAGCTGGCCATGGTTGATGACCCCAGTTAATTGCATTTTTGGATGAGGTAGTCAGAGAAGAGCATGCACTGACAGAGAAGACATTGTATTTCAAAAGCAGGACTTTTGACAGATCCCCATAGCTCAGTGACAGAATAACCTGAAGCACTTCAGAATCTGTGCAGATCTATGCATCAATGAAGACATTCACCTGCTGGACAAGTGATGCAGGAAGGTCAAAGCAATATGAATGAATAACATTAGGAACCTCCAATGACTGACGTCTGGATTTCAATATGTTGAGCACTTGTGATTTGTACTTTTTCTTTTCTTTTGATAGTTTTTTCTCCCTTTACCTACATTTTTTTCTGTGAAAAATATTCAACATCTGTCCAATTACTGCTTTCCTGAGTGCATCTGAAGAACAGATGCACTTTACTCTCATGATTTACACATTTTACTGCATTTGTGATGGTGACAATATCAGACTTTGACATAGTCGTAGAGAACGCAAAATGTATTCAAATTATTTTTAATATTCCTTCTGGTGTAAAATCCTAGTTCACCATGAAGCGTTATGAGGGAAGCACGTTTGTTTGTGACATATCACCAATATGTTTCCATGAATTTTATTGCTTTGTTGTTGCTTCTTTTCATCCAGCCACTCACACATTAGATGGGGTATATAATGGCAACCTGCATCTAAAGGATCAAGCAGGTTTCTAGAGGAGCTATGAGTGCAGAGGTGTATCATCACTACATCTATTGTTGAAATCTTTGTGGCCCCTTTGAAGTATAAAGAAGTCGACACACTGCTCAGATATACAAACCATATCAGGATCAGGACTGACAAATATGTCTGTGAGTGAATAAATATCACTCACTCCTCATATATGCCACTTATTGTTTGTATAGCACACCATTCTTTTGTATGTCACGTCTCTTATGCTTCATTGCACATGCGTGGGTGTGTTAAAAGCATTTTATGATGGTTGTACATTCCCGTCACATTATGCCCTGCTGTGAATTGAGTTTTCAGCAAATATATACAGTAAGCTGTCACGAATACTGCTTTCCTCATCTGACAGAGATCACAAAATACACTGAAAGACAACAACAGGCAGATGATGCAGCTGTGCCACACGTCAAATTTAATCAACGCTGCTTTAAAACAAGAGCTTTGAGGAGAGGATGTCTCATTTTGTTAAAAATCCTGTCGCCTTAACTCCTCTGTCCTCCTGTTTGTTTGTCTTCTCCACTTGGATCCTCAGTGATGAAGACTAGAAAACGAAAAGGTGAAACATGATTTATTTTCCTAAACCTAGCCAAGTAGTGTTGGTGTCTAAAGCAAAAAGCAACAATGACAATGAAGTCTAAGGGTAATGGTCCGGCACAGATTGCTTCATCATAGATAATGCATATCTTTCACAACATAAATAACAATGCTGTTGTAGAACAAGGTCGCATAGTAAACTGAGGAGACAACCCCACAAGACAGCAGTAAAGGAGGTTGTACCAGCAGCTGTACTACTGTTCAAAAGTTTGGGGTCACTTAGAAATGTTCTTATTTTTGAAAGAAAAGCAATTATTTTTTGGGGTTTTTTTTAGTGAAGATAACGTTAAATGAATCAGAAATACAGTCTAGACATTGATAATGTGGTAAATGACTATTCTAGCTGGAAACAGCTGATTTTTAATGGAATATCTCCATAGGGGTACAGAGGAATATTTCCAGCAACCATCACTCCTGTGTTCTAATGCTACATTGTGTTAGCTAATGGTGTTGAAAGGCTCACTGATGATTAGAAAACCCTGCAATTATGTTAGCACATGAATGAAAATGTGAGTTTTCATGGAAAACATGAAATTGTGTGGGTGACCCTAAATTTTTGAATGGTAGTGTATGTCAAATTTACTTAGTTTTGCTCACATTTAGAACAAAGCTGAGACTGTTAAAGCAGAAACAACTATGAGCATGTTTACCCCTTAAAAGTTAAGAACCTACCATGCTCTTGTCCTGTGTAAACTAGTGAGCTATTAGCAGAATTTCACAGTTTGTGGCCAGCTGTGCAGGAAGACAATTGAAAAGTGGAAGTAATGCTTTTTTAGTTAATGTGCCACCATATGTAAATATATGTAAAAACACTGTGGGCCGTCAATCATTTTAAGCCAATTTGTCATCTTTTTAGAGTTGTGTTTGTCCAAAAAATCCAATAACTGCTTCTTGACAGCTTGACAGCCACAACTTTATGGAACAATTCTAATATTAGAGTTTCAAATTTCAGCTTAAATTCACCACTACCTGTGTAATTGTGCCTGGCAAGATATGTGTTACTGTCAACTTGAAGTCTAAGCTTAATGGATAATGTGAGCACAAGCCTCCAGGAGACTTCTCAGTGGGAAAACTGCTGAGGTAGGTGGTCCTCACCCTCAACGACATCGCAGAAACTCTGCTTTTAGCCTTGACAGTTTCTTGAATCTCTAATTGACATGACTTCCAGGATAAACTGGACTTTTTTTGTAGCTTTTTTTTGTTTTTACTTGTCTTTCCACCAAAATACTGCAGAAAGGAAAGAAAAAAGACAACCACCTCTCCCTCCAGGCACAGAAGCATAAGAAAGTAATGAGGTGTGAAAACACATAAATCAGAATTAGCTCTCATGGGTTCCAGTTTAGAGTGCTGGCGCCTGATTGATCAGCCTGCCACAAACTTTCCCAAAGTACAACGTGGACTCGTGGGCTTTCAGAGGGCCTAAGTTTTTCTGGAAGGCTAGTCAAATCCCGCTCTCCTCCACATGGCACTTAGAAAGTGGAGTGAGGCAGCAGCTACAGCACATCGGTGGTCACGGTGCCTCTCGACTCTCATCACAAGGCCTGAAGGCAGAAGTCTAGAGAGGGCAACAGCTCCGTGAGATGAGAGGAACTGGATGTGTGAGGGGGTCCGGGTTTTCAATGTTGAAGGTCTGACTTATTTTTATCCTAATTTATAGCTGTGCTTGACAAGTTTTGTACAGTAAGGTACACTGGCAGGCTTTTTACTGGCAATCACAACATGCACTGGACAGCTACCCAGCTATTTTGAATATTTCAGTCTTTCCAGAAACACCTGTAGGTCCAGTTAGAGAAAAATCATGAGTTAAACCCAAGAAACCAAGCAAACTGGATGCCAACATTTTGAAAAGCCATAATGTAAACGTCATCATGGACTTTAGGGTCACTTAGTACAAGCAAACTAAACACATGCTCATCTAACATATCTATATATGGAAAAATATGTGTAAAGAGGAAAATAAAGTTTTACCGTACTGTTTTCATGTTTTCCCAGCTTCGGCAAAGTTTACCATTTCAGGCACTTTAACAATTCAATCCAGTGCTGGTGCAGCTGAATTTCTTGGAACTATGAATTCCTTGTGTTGTGAAAATCTGGATGAGCTGTAGCAAAAACAGTCAAGGTGCAACAATATTTGTCTTTTTAACAATGAACAACAACTAATAAGTGAATAATAAAGAAGAGAAATGCAGAGTGAATATTTCAGCTGAATGGCAAAGTTCCAACACCAGGCTTGTGTTCAGAGGTCTGACAAAGATACAAACAACAAATACGAACTTATAATAGCATGTGTCCTTCACATAGGACAGCTTTCTTTTTCTCATGAAGAAAAAAGAAGCTCCTCAACCGAGGCGTCTCACGATCTCTGTGTTATTAGACCTTGGTGCTGGACGCTGGTCACAAAATAATCACATACCACAACAAAATAGTAGAAAACATATTCACAGTCAAGTCGATCTTGTGCTCTAATTAACAGCCGTGCCCAGATTTATTTGTGATCGTCACATTACAAGTATAATTCATCCAAGTACAAATTAAATTTTTCTACAACACCTTGAACTTCATGAGGTATGTGGTCAGCCCAGCTCACAACTCTGGCCATACTTTAGACTTAGTATTAAGGCCTGACAATAGCTGGTATAGATGTGAAGGATTGAGTATCAGTGTATCACGCTCTCTCTTCCGTTTCACATCGATCCCACTCCACAATTACCATCTCATTAACACCACTCTACAAACACTTCCACTGCAACTAATTTCTCAGATGCCTACAGAGTTTTCAGCAGTATTGAGCCACCGCCCCTTAAATTAAGTACAGGCCAATTGATCACGTAGTTTAATTCTATCTGTGGAGACATCTTGGACTCTGTTGCACCTCTGAGAGTTTTAAAACCCAGAGCCAAACTCAGCCATGGATGAATAATGACACCAATGCTCATAGGCAGTTATGCAGAATGCCAATGGGAAAAAAACACTACAGGTTTCTTTTGAGACACTGAAAGGCTGTCTGGCAAACTATCAGCAATCTCTCAAAGCTGCAAGAACAGGATATTTTTCCACTACAATCTCCAACAATTCCCAGAGTCCTAAAGTTCTGTTCCACAGAATCATGTCCTGAGCCAACCTTAGTCATTTGTGAATACTTTTACACATTTTTTTTTAAATCTGAAATTGATCGCATACGATCTACAATTTCACCGCCCACTTACGAGACCTCTCTGGTGCCTGTCTGCTCTGCCAGCCTTAATGAGTTTCAGCCAGTACCTTTGTCCCACATTTAGAACACAATCACTCATTCAAAGTCCACCATCTCCATGGACTTTGCTCCCACTCACTTCCGAAAGCACATATTGGACACTGTGGGAGCAAAATTCAAAAGTAACTGTTCCCTTCTTTTTAAAACTCACAATAGTCCATTCTCTCATTAAAAACCCTAAACTTGACAAATCCAACCTAAATAATCTCCTTCCTAATTCTAAGCTACCATTCTTGTCCAGTTATGTGGAGACAGCGGTCAATGCAAATTGTGTGTCCTACTAAGACAATAACGATAGAGTGGAGAAATTTAATTTAACCTTTAGGGCAGCCCTGTTCAATTAGCGGCCCGCGGGCCACATGCGGCCCGAAAACAACCCTTGAGTGGCCCTAAAGCAACTGCCGAGTGATTGGGACTTGGGTCCGAGAAAAACAGAAAAACATCTTTCAATAACACCGACAAGTTCTTACAAAAATTCCAACAGTATTGCAAACATTGAATGCAACACTTACCGTAACCTAGCAACAAACCCACAATGCCTTGCGTTGAGGAGACGCGTTTGAAAAGTTAACATTAGTAGTGCTATACAGGCGAAAATAGCAGCATGTGTTTTTCTATCCTGAAACGACAAATCGGCGAGGAAAAGCGTCGGTTTAATCCTGCGTGGACTGACAAGTATTTATTTATTTACCACCAAGTCCGAACGCCAAACCAATGCGTTTACTCTGCAACGAGTGCTTTGCAGCGCTGAAAGATTATAATGTCCGAAGACACCACATTGGAAAAACATGCCGCGTTTCGGACAAACTTTCCTGAGAGATGTCATGAGAGAGCGGCTATAATTCAGTGTTTGACTGCATCTTACAACCGGAGCTGTACTACAATGAAACGGACTTGCACAGCTCAGGAAAGGGCCACGAAAAAGAGGCTGTTCACAGACTCAGAAACTGTGAAGGACTGCATGTTGGCTGTCGTGGATGAAGTTTTAACGGACGATAAAGTTAAGACGAGTGTGACATCTGCTATCAAACCGGTACCCCTGTCTGACACGTCAAACATTCGCAGGGTTGATGTTCTCGCCACAGATGTCTTCGAGACATGGTAAGTGCAACAAAGCAGTGTGCTGTAGCAGACACTAAAGGTAGTTTTATGTATTTATGTGATTATTTTCTGTTCACTTATTAGAAGTTTAATATTTAAGAAAGACATTTTGTTTTGACAGTTCTTTCACTTAGTTGCACTTTATTATGCACTTTGATGTCAGCTTTATTTCGTTTCAAAGGGATAGTAACTATCACTGTGCCTACTGTTAATTTTTTTGATTATATGCACTGAAGATGTGACTGTCTCAGATGAGACCAAATATGGACAGGGACAAACTCTGTTTTTTGTTATTTCAAAAGATTTTATTAAAAGATATGGATGTCATCCTTGCAAGTGTTCAGTCTGTTCTTTGGTAATTTGATGATTGTGATGCATTTCTATATACTGCTTTACCACCAAACTAATATAATCCCAAATGGCTTATGCATTTGTTGATGATTTCCAGTAACAACAGCATCTGTGCTGCTGTGCTGCAGTGATGCAGTTGAACACCATCAATAGCATCTTCATCTGGATGTGAGGCCTGTTTTGGTCTGTACAAGGTTGTGTTATTGCCATCATTCCAGACTCCAGACTGAATGAAAATGACTAAATGCTCCTTGTGGCTTTGTCCCTTATCCAACCAATTTAGCATTGTGACTGCATTGGCCATGAAAGCGCTGTTTGTCTTGAGACACCCTCCCAGGTGGATTGATTTATGGGCCTCTACCTCCTTATTCTCATCCAGCTGTCAGAATGAATGAAACACAAATTACAGTTAATGATGAAAATTAGATTTTCTTTATCTCACGCAGGAGCTCACAGAAGTAATTCTCACCCTGCTGTTGCCATAAGAGGATCAACTTCACAACATGAGATGATAAAAAGTTGCTTTTTTAAACAAAGGCAGCTTAGAAGTTTCAAATTTGAGGTAGAGATCTCCTGAAAACATGTTAAAAAAAAGCTATTTAACAAATTCTGAACACGCCTTCATTTACACTAACTGTATAGAAATTTAAAGGTACTAAAACACCTGCAGCAAAGTGGATTACAGTTTGAAACTACCTTCATGATGCATTTTTATTTCTGGTGGCTTAGTCTGGTCTCTTAATCACATAATTTTCATTTCTGACAATAATAGAATAGCATGTTACAAACTTCAATCAGTTAATATTATGGAGAGCAAAACTTAATTTGCCATCTGATATATTTACTATTAATGCTGAGCGAATTGCTGAAGTACTTTAAATAGTATGCTCCTTTTCACCCGCTCTCTAAATTGTTTGACTTTCAATTTGGTACAAAATATTCATAAGCAAAACTTCCAATGATGATGTGAATAATGTAATGGCTTTATTTTAACCACGTCAGAACCAATATTAATATTAAAACTATGTTTTAAAAGGCTTCCCTCTAATTAGAATAATAATGTAATGTGTTTCTGCACTGTGATGTTTAAGTAAATGCTTATTGTCCCCAGAGTAATCAAAGTTCAAACTCCCAAACTTATCTTGGAAACATTAATCCCACCAGAATATAGCAGAATGCTGCTAAATTAGCACGTTTTTGTATTTGGTTTATTTTGATTCGCCCACACTTCAATAACTTCTGACTGTCACTACTAAACATGAACCAAAAGGAAGGTTTATTTTTATTTTTTGCAGGAATTAAAGCCAAATATCTGTTTGTATCAGTGCTTTATGATATGTGCATTTAGTGTGTTCAAAACAACCAGTCGCAGTGAAACATAACCATTTGTCTGTCCTGAAGAACAGCAAAGTAACTTAATAATTCCAAGATGTTTATGTCTGTTTCTGGTATAATCATTTCATACTGTCAGTGTGAAATATCACGCCGATCCACAAACCCTTATTTCATGATTTTCAGATTGTAGAAAAAACTAAATGGGTATTGAGTGCTTGACTTCCTTCTACAGTTATTGATTTCAAAGATGAAACTCCGAGGCTAAACATTCAGGGTTTACAATGAGTAAAAGAGAACTTTATGCAAATGTATGCAGCGAACAAGTGACTGGGGAGGGATGGTCCTTCATCAGTTTTCTCACATCTTCCTCCCAAGGCTATATGCAGAGTGCTGATGAGTTGTAGAAACATAATTACAGCCCTGATGCATGCGCCTAAACTTTCCTCCTACGCCTTAACAAGTTTACTCTTTCAAGACTGCAGCAACTTAGTAATTCACAGCTCACACACAACTTGCACATTGTAAAATGTTTGTTTCCTGCTTTTGTAAATCATTGATGTGAGCTTTTAATCTCCCAAACTGTTGTTTTTTTCTTTGCATTTTGTCTTCTCACGATGGAATACACACCTTCATGCAGCTAGCTTTTGTGACTCTCACCCCCATAGATGGTTTGGGGTGTGTGTATAATGAGGACATAGATAATTATTCCCTTCTCCTCAGGTCAGATCCTCTCTGAGCAAGTGCCAGGACATTCCTTTACATCTAAACAGCATTCTCAAATATGTTTTGAGAGGAAATGTAATTTTGTCTTGACATAAGCATAGTTTCTAAACTGTCACATGGTGGGAAAGGTGGCCAGTTTAAAAAAGGTAGGAATCCCTGATTGGGAGGTAGGAGGGTAGATGGTGGCATGAACCAGTGACCAGACTTTCACCTAGAAGAGTTTGTGTCCTGTGATGGACTTGAGTCCATTATGCGGTTGTTTACTTTGGTTTTCACTCACTTTCCGGTTGGGTTTAGGCACAAAAACCACATGGTTATGCTTAGAAAACTATCATGCTTTGTTAGACACTTTTACAAGCCAGAAGAGTGGTTTAGGTTTGGCACTAAAATTACTTAGTTTGTGTTTGAAAAAATGTCATGGTTTGGGTCAAAATACAACCATTTTGTTACATGTCTCCTTAAATTTCTGGGTTACCAGGGTTACAAGTTCCACCAATTCTAAGATATGATTGACTGACTGATAAGAAGGAGCAGTGACGCAGTAAAATCAAAGATATGCTGATTAGAAATGTATTTGTGAAACATTACAGAAAGTTTTCTCAAAATATAACTGAGAATGCAGTTTAGTTGTTTAGGAAAGTAATTTTGCGGAGACTGGGTTGAAATATTCCCAGTTGTGTTTGCTGTGTTCATTGTGTAATAAAATATGAATGCAGCCTCTAAGTCAATTCAGAATTGACTTAAACTTGCATCCTTTCTAATGGCCAGCAGGGGGCAACTCCACTGTTTGAGGAAAGAAGAAGTCCAATTGTATACAAGTCTATGAGAAACTGGCCATGCTTCTTCCTTGATTTGTTCCTTCTGTACATTTTTTCTGAATTAGTTTTTAGTTTCAAATTTCCTTAAATACAGCATGACGTTCATTTTATACATTACGGTACTATTTAGAAGAAAATGGACAATAAAGCAAGGCATGTTTTAGGGTGGGAATACATTGTAATTGACAGACTGCTGCCATATTCGTACTGTCTTCAGGTTTTTCAGTCAGACTACGTCCAATTTCAAAAAGCGATTCCAAAATCAAGGCTTCAAAAATGTCATCCACAAGCCAGCGATTAGTGTTACGGTGGCTATGTTCATCTTTCATATACCATCTGTCAATAAATTTGTAGCTTTATTTACAGGCTTATGCAGAGACACAACATATCCTGCCAAATTCTCTGTTATTATTTTCTTGATAAGTAGTCCACTCAAAAATATCCCGATTTAAAAATGCACACAGCAACACTGTTTACAAGAGGCTAGAGGACAATGTGAATTTTTAATATAAAAGACATGTTGAAGCAATATTACATCCCTCGGTACTGTCAAAAAAGCACTAAAACACGCTTTTGAGTAACTGTTTCGAAAAAGCACAGCCAAGGTTCTCCTCCTTTTCTACTTTATCCAGATGGCCACTGTCTCTGAGGGTGTCTCTTCAGGGATTTCTACAGGAATAGTCACTCAGCTCTTGACCCACAAACGCCAGCTGTGCCCTGAAGGTAACACAAAATGATCTTTCCCTGGAAAAACACCAGTGTGAATCTCTGGACCAACTGGTAGAATATGTGTAAACGCAGTGAGTCATCCAATACTCACCCACTGTATAAACAGAGTGAGTAAATCTCTGGATGCTCACTAACAGAGGAGAGTTGTTAACCAAACCTTAGCTCTTGCTGTTATTTGAAAACTAGCCATTGTTGTCATTGTCATATCTAATCTTGAGATTCTAAACACTGCATTGAGTAATAGCCACTTCAGAAGCATAAGCGCTTGCCCTCAGCAGAATTGGCATTCTAGGCATGCACCATGCAAGCGACAGAGTAATACAGAGACGCCAGCGGCCGTGCTAAATATGATGGCCATCATTTAGAATACATCTCCTGTGACATTCAAGGTACCCAGCTTTTACCGTATAACATTCCGCACGTCATTCCGGCTCTGCAAATTTGAACATCTGTGTTTGGCTTTGAAGCATGCATGATCTCATAGTAAAAAAGACAAATATACTCATTTACATCAGCATTCAAGTCATGAAATATTCAGCACCTGTACATTCGACCTCCCTGCTTTGTGAAAGCCACCACCAGTCCAGTGAAATGCAAAACATGCTGCTATATTGGAATCTAATGCTAAATAAATATACAGAAGCGTATGCAAATAGGTTTGTAAAAGTAAATAACATGCTACATATGCATGCTTTTGAAGTTTAGCTCAGTAGGGGTTTGAATAAATGCCCTTAAGATGCACCCCTAACTAAAGGCAGCATAAATATTTCAGAGATGAACTCTTTAAACTAAGTAAGGGGGCATTGTGAGAAGAAGCTACAGATGGAAAACAGGAGGGAGGCTGTAAGTGTTGACCCTGATCATTCTGCCAGGGTCACATGAGCTGCATTGGGTTGTGTTTGTACGCAGAGCGGCTTTAGTTTCAGCCAAAATGGGTGAGTGTGTCACATTTTAGGCTTTATTATTTTGTTTTTGCTCGAGATAAAGGAGGATTAGATTTGAAGGGGATGTTCAGGTGACGGCATGAGAGGGCACATGAGAGGGAGTCGGAGTCAGTACACCTGGCGGGGAATTCTCTCTGATGACAACACAGACCTTTTGAAGTCTGATGATGGTTTGATGTTTTAGTAGCATAAAGCCTACAGACGGAGGACAACACAGCGAGTCTGTGTGCTTACCTTGAGAGCTATATCATGGTGTATTCCCTCCCGTCGGTCTAGTAAAAGACACAGACAGTAACAGCACAGTAATTGGGGCAAAAATAGGTTTGCTCCCCAAGCCATATCTCTCTTCTCATTTCACCCTGCCAAAAAAAAAAAAAAAAAAACCCTCAATGCAGAGGCGACCAAAATAATCCAATCAGCTCCTTTCCGTGGATTTCATTTGCTGTTAATTGCCTCGACTGCGCTTAGAGGTCACTCGCCACATTGCAGAGCTGGCCAAGGGCACCGCCGCCTACATCTCCATAATGGCTCTAATTCCCGACGGGATTACCAGCAACCGTACCTCCATATTCTGTACGCTTCTGAAGCCATTACCTTCGGTCAACCAGCCAGGCCCTGCAGCGTGTCAAACGGTGTTATTGCACAACACTCTAGCCATTTAGCAGCACTTGTACACGCTATATGTTGTTTGAGTATCCATTTATGTTTGGTGGGTTCCTGTCAAACCTCAACAAAGCTCCCTTTATTTACCTCTTTATTTCAGTTGTTAGAGCCACAAACAGGTGATCGTCTTTCCCTCATTACACACAGTACATGAAAACTGAGCTTTAACAAGGTTCTTACTTCAAAACACCCCCTGTTTTGACATATTCAGGTGTTTAGAATGAAACAAAGGTGGTGAACACATTGAGTTTGAACACTGATAGGCTTCGGTGATGGTTAGCCACGTCTATTCTCAATTTATTTCCCCCCCAACTAGAGAACTGTGCTCCTTTTATTTTTTTTCTCATTTAACCACCCTCCTCTTTACTCCTGAGCATGAATGTGGTGTTTGAAGTCACAGCTGCTTTTCCAGCTTTCCCTCAGCGGGAAAAAGTAGGAGGAACAAAAAGTAGAAGCTGTGAGTGAGGTTTGCTGTCTGCGCCGCGTGCAGATAAAAGTAATTGTTCAGGGGGAATACATTAATGTAGAAATGTGGAATGAAAAACAGTCTACCCTTACAAAGACATAAGAGTTTAGACAGGGAGCTTCAGAGGAGCAGACAGAGACCACATTCTTCCCAAGACCTATTATTCTGTAGAGTAACTTAAATTAAGGTCTAACTGTTCTGCTTTGAACTAGTGTTGCAACATATTCTTATATATTTGTCTTTACTTTCAGGGAATAGCATAATATAAAATATTTAGTTGTTTTCATTTATCTTTCATAAGCAGGTATGACATGTATGTACCACAAAAACAGCAAAAAAAAAAAAATAGTAGCTAGTCTATGTAACTTGAACAGTTTTAGAATCTTAAAAATGTTTCTCCAAATACAACTGGGAAAAAAATGATTTTTTTCATTTTCTGATTAGCAAAAATGTTTATCTTTTCTTACCCAAGTAATCTACCGATCTACCTGGCAGATGAGGCTTGCAGGTTGGGTCTCATACAGCCACTTTGTCAGGACCCCTTTGTTTGCCCATTTGAACACGCTTGATTATTTATTTAACTTGTAGGGCTGTTCATAGACCTTTAAATTCACTGAACATCAGAAATAGACACTTCAAATCTGTTGCCAAATGATGGTCTTGTCACTGCCTCTCCTTGTAAGATGGGGTTAATGTGAAAGGCTGTATTTTAATCCAAACCACAGTCTTTTACTGACTAGTTTTGATGCTTCAACTTCACAAAGCAGCAAGTGAAAATGAAATTTGAGTCATAAGATGAAGCTAAGCTAAAATATTGGTCCAAAACAGGGCATGACTTTTCATCTCCTGAGTAAATGTCTTGCTACTTACGCTGTCTCGTCCCCTACACTCTCCATATGGGACTCTTTCAATCTAGAGAAACTCCTACATGTCTGTTGGCCTCATATTGCCATCAAAGCCAAAGCACAATGTAGGACGGCTGCGAACACTGACCAGTTGCAGTGTCTCTTTTGGCTGCCCATAGAGCCACTCGGGTCATTCTTTCTCTTGATTCTCAAAAGACTAAAACCAGCCATCCATTCAGAATTCCAGTTCGGAAAATCTGGATATCATGCCAGGAAGATGGGGATGCTATTCCAAACACTGGGGCTGGAATGGATCAGCTTACACTGTGGAAAAGGACACAACTTGTAGGGTGCAAATAGGCTATATTCTGTATGTTTTTTGTGCATATCTCTCGGAACCCAGCGGCTTTGACAACATGACAGTATTTGATGTCCTGGGAACGAGGTCAGGTTTGTCAACGCTGGCATGACCAGTTGATTAAACTGTAGCTGTGGTCTGAAAACCAAAACAGTCCCAATAAAAGATAAACCATTCAAGCTGAGGGAGTTAATCTCCACCTTTATAGCCCTTGCGATGTTTCAAGGGCTTATGTGGCAATGTCAGAGTGTCAATACAGCATATAGCTGCCACTGTGGCAATAAAAACTGAATATATTGCTTTTTTTACAGCCTGTCTTGATGATTTACACACCTAACGTCTTGAAAGCGATTCCATTTCAATTTGCCTTGTTAAATGGACGATATACAAACAACCTTGCTGTGCCTTGCGTGCTCTGGAATCTGGATAAAACGCTGAACTAAAAATCTTTTCATTTGCACCACTCAACCAGAAGCTGCTCCGCTGGTAGCACAGTACCCTGAAGCGTATCCAGAGACGTTATGTTCTTGCCAAATAGTGCTCTGCCTTTCTGCCACCTCCGTGCTGAGAGTGTTCTCCACTGCAGAGCTGCCTGCTTCTGCCCACAACATGTACACAGCACAACAACCAGGCTCCAGGGAGACGTTGTTCACATTTGTAGGGGGGTATCATGACAAAAATAGCGATTTTCACAAACAAAATAGCTGAATTTTTTTGCTCAAAAGGTATCATTTATGCAAATAATCAAACTAGACTTCAAATTACTCAATGCCCAATCATGCATTGAAGGAAAAGGTTTTACTTGATCATGAATCCCTTCTAGTACAATGCTTAATCTGGTCTCTGTTTAGTTGTTAGTCTTAATTTCAGATCTGGATGAAGTCTGAGATGAGTTGCCACTAATGTAGGAAAAACAATAAGACTCTTTTTAATAAATTTGAAAGGATTTGGGGATTTAGTGCCACGAAGCTACCTCAAAGACAGCGTGGTGTTTGTAATGTAAATGCTGCCCAATCAATAGGCATCGCTGTCTGTTTTTTGATGGAAACAACACCAGATATGAATTATTAGGTAGGAGACAGGGCTGATGGATGACTGATGACAAATACACTGAGAACAAAACGGCTCATTATCACAGACAAAAGGCTGAGAACAATGAGACTTTACACAAACACTCACACAATGCTTAAACGAATATGCATTCACTGAGAACACATTTATTTTGCACATGCAGCTGTATTTTCTAGCCAACGTAATGATACACGAATACACAAAGAGAGGATAGCCAATCAAGTGCAAAGCTGCAAATTTCTCAGGAGACCTCAGCCGGATGGGAGACATGATGGATTGTCTGTTCATGGTTATGAATTCACTGAGGAACAAGACTGGTGATGAATAGGAAGAGTGTGTGTGCCATTTATTTATCATAATATATAAACAAAAGCAGTTTGATACTGTAGGAACTCGCCTCCAATGGAGGGTGGAGATGTTACTGATATAACTTGAATTGAAAGATGATGACTGGAGGTTTTATATTTTGCTGTCACGTTGTATTTTATGTATATTGTTGTTATTGAAACTTGAAATCCCACAGCAAAATTTCATTATACTCATGCAGACTTTGTGGCTCTTTTGAAGTGAAAAACTCCGTCTACGATGATGACGACGACAGTCCTAACAAACAACATCTGAAACTTTGGAAAATAGGAGGTCTGCATGCTTTCTTTGAATAGCTTTACAACAATAACCCCATAGATGTATAACACTTGTAAATATGTTTTGGATGTTTCTCTTAGGTTCTTCTTTTCTCCAGTTTTTATACAGCTTCTTCTACAAGTGCAATTCCTCTAATACCCTGGAGACCCTCCAAAAGTGTGTGCCATTATCCACATTTCAGCAATTTACCGTTTTGAGGCAACAAAGGCAGGCGACTCTTGATGAGAGATCAGGGAGGAAGAGTGATGCTGCCTTGATGAGACTATGATGGCAGGCTTTCCTCTAAGTGTGGCCATTCATAACAGGTATGAACACATTTCAGACACATTCTTGATCCCTTACACCTCCAGAAAATCAATCTATACAAGTCAGTAGTTGATGTAGTTTAAAATGTGGAGGACACAAATGCTGATTGGTTACATTCAGAAATCATAACAAGAGCCATTTTCCTGTCCTTTTGATATCCTCATCGTAGTAGCAGTCATGTAAGCCAACTTCAGCCCTCTATTCTTTTACCTACATGCTCAGAACGCTAGAGTTGTGTCCAGTTGTTTCTACTTGTTGTAGTTTTGTCACATCCACAAGTGTCACGGTGACCAAAGTGTTGGATCCGACTTCATATGGAAAGCTGCATTGAAGTCCTTGCAACAGGAATAGAAGTTAGACATAGATGAAGCTAGGTTAGTTAAATTACATAAACCTCAACTGGAGCCCTCATTGTTAAGATGATGCTCATGTTTGTTAAGAAAATTCTCTGTGATTCCAATGAATCACCGTAATCTTTAGAGTCGGTCCACTTGTGTATTAATTCTCATTTAAAATTTCATTTCACATCTTAAGTCCAGCGCTATCCACTTGACAGGACTCTTACATTGTCTTTTTGCGTATCTCAGCTGTCAACTCTCCAGCCATTTTCTCTGAACTTGAGGTCTCTTAGATGTGAGACAGAGAGAAAACATCAAAGTTGCATGCCTGCCTTGTGGGCTTTCCAAAAGAAAAAGCCCACAATCTTCACTTCAAGGGCAGAGCAAGAAGAGGGAGATGAAAGAGATGTCAGGTTTTAGTGAAGCATTTGAACTCTTGACTTTGTAACCATAAGGGCACTGGCTGAGGAGAGGAGCCACTTTTGGTTTGGTTCATGTTTCATACATCTGTGCAGGTATAACTAAATAACTGCCAACAAGAATACCTTATTGATTGGAGTATTTTCAGCGGTTTAAACAAGCATAGTTAGCTGTGAAGCAGTAAATCATCGGCTTTCTATGAGGAACAGAATAATTACTCTGCTTACCTTTGAAGAGCACAGACAGAGAGTCAATATTGGAAAAGAGAATGGTGCAAAATTAGATGTTCCTCAGCAGGAAACAAAGGAGCTGATTGTAAAATATTCATGTCATGTCAGTTAGAAAGGTGGCGGTGGGAAGAATTGTCCCAGTTAGCGTTCACATGTTGTAGTGAGTTCTTTAGTTCACTCAGACATTCAGTTCTTAGTAGTTCTGCACCACAAAAGGAGACGATTCCGACGAGTTCTCGTATCTGTATATTATGCCTCACAAAACAACCCATATGACAGTTCTATCATATGATAATATTCTGTTATTTATATGAGCGCTTGAAACAGTTAAAGCAGCTCTTGGCTAACAGTGAGATAGAAACCGAAGTCAGCATCCTCAGCCTTTTTTCTAAGAGAAAACTGTCATTATTTGCATGGCCACAAGAAGCTGCTTTTCAAAAGATAATTTTAAAAAGCCTAACGTAACTAAACATACAAAGACCATTTAAATCATTAGGATAAGCAGCTGATGCCATCATTTCTCTGATGATGACATTCTTGAATGATTAGCTGGGGAGCCGTCACTTCTTACTGATACTTTTAACATCATTGTATCATTGTTTGCAGAACAAGAGAGGACAAGATGAGCAAAGCTTGTCCAGTTCTATGTTGAACTTACATCCATGTCTACCTACACTACAGAGCAGCTGCCTCATCATGTTTACATGCTGTTAAATAGCTCAATGAACTAAGTGTTTTTGTTAACCTTGGACTTTTAGTGTTCTATCAGATTAAAGTGTTTAAAAAGATGGTTGTAAACTTCAACTGTAAATGAGTGAAATAAACGTGTAAATTTGATTGATTTGATTTCTTACAGACTTTTAATCAATTTCACATTAAGCCCAACAGGGATATAATAAATTGCTGACCAGCCCTGCAATTTGTTAAATGCTCTACACAAACAAAAGGAACATGACTGAACAAGAAAATGGACATGGATGGAGGAGGAGGCAGCAGGAACCAGCTCAGATCCAATCAGAGATGAAGTATTGAATGTAAATTAGAGATCAATACATTATTCATGTGATCAAGTTGGAGGTCAAGCAAGTATTTTTTTGACTGATGACTTATTAAATGACAGACATGTTTAGTGAATCAATTTGGAATTCTTTGTGCTGCCAGTCCGCCCTGCCTCGCTGTCACATTCTCAGGAACAATTGTTAAAAATACAATTTGCATTCATCATTTCTAACTGGATGGTGACATAAATATTTTATTAGTTACAGCAACTTCTCAATAAAAGCACTCAAGGGAACTTCTAAATCTGCTGAAGCTGTGGTGCGAGGTGGAGATTGGCTTGGAAAAAATCTGTATATCTCACAAAAAAAATGCACCAAACATGATCACAATCCTTGACTTTTTTAGCATAGTGTGCATATATTGTGTCTAAACAAAACGTCTGCAGTGTGTTTACATGTACGAAGCCATCTGGTAGCATGCTTCTCATATATATTCATATATATAATTACAATAGATGCTTTTTTGTTCAGTGTGCAATCAGTTTCCTGCCATCAGTCCAACAACGTGAGCCTGTATTAAATCCCCCCTCAGGTTCCACCTGGAAATCTTCATGTACCTGTGTACACTACACGTTACTGCGAGTCTGTGCAGCTGCAATCAGACCATTGCAGACTGTTAAAGCTGGATAACCTGCAGACTGCAACACGAACGGCTACAAATGGAGCTTTCCTGTTTCTGTCTTCCCTCACAACATTCACTCCAAATAGCAAAATGTGCAGTGAATCAGCTGCACTCGCGGAGAGTTAAATGTTCACTTCGCATATCCGACAGGGTGTGCTGTAAGCATTGGTGGTTCAGTGGTAGAATTCTCGCCTGCCACGCGGGAGGCCCGGGTTCGATTCCCGGCCAATGCAGTCACGCTTTTCCTCGATATTCTTTTTTTCTCCCCCCCGAAGTATTTCATCTTGCTTCAGTCTTCCAGACATGCACATCTGCTCTCTTGTGGATATTTTGCGCTAAACTTACCTTTTTATTTGCTTCTTGTGGCCCTCCTCCGTTCCACTGACTTCTATTATAGTATTTATAAAAACAATTGAAATCCTCACTACTTCTGGATCAATGAAACCTTCCCTGATGTTTGTATTTTCCAGCCATTACTGTAGTTATATGGTGTCTGCTCCTGTATTGGGCACCTTATTATTAAAGAGCTAATTTGCAGGGCATTTATGATTTAAAGCCCCATAAGGTTCTGACAACATGTTAATAACTGAACTTTAGTTATTAATATATGGCTGTATTTGCTAAATTTTAGGCTAAAATGCCAAAAATAAAATAATGTAACTTTACTGCCTCTGTATATGCATTTTCTTGGACTTAGGATTTTGTTTGCATCAAATCTGCCTTGTTTCTTTCTTTATAGGAGGACAAATTGTCAGCAAGTTTTTTATAAATGTGTTCACAGAAAGGGAATTGTATAAAAAAAAAGAAAGGAGATCATACGATTGGAAAAGTAATACATCAGTGAGTTCTCCAGAGTAAAGTACTATGTCATGGTTCGGGTTTATAGCCAGTACTCTTTATTGTCATGGTTACAGTTGATGTGATTATGCTAATTGGCAGAAAGGTTTTACATGAGCTGTTGCACATGAATTTGCATGATCATTACAAACAGAACTAACCGGAAAAATAAAATATTGATCGTCCCTTTTGTTGTTCTAGTGGCCAATGCAACAATGAAATTGATTACAGATTAGTTTTAAAGGAGCAAACTGATTCTGGAGGAAGCTATGCCTTTATCAGCCTGTGTGAAGTAGAAAATCAACTTCAAATCAGCAGTCCCCTTCTTTGTAATTTATCTGCTCATTCGGCTTAATAAAGAAAATGTTGGTTTTCAAGGTTTTCGCTTTTTTCCAGATCAATAGAGTTCTGAACCGGTACTTGCTAGTATGTTGTCAATTAAATCAAGCATGCAGTATTGATGTCATCAGTAAAACCACATGCTGTCTGACTATAAATATTTTCAGTACCGACTCAAATCATCAGACGTGAGAGAAAGAGGACAGGGATGGAAAAGAGAGAAGAAAGCATTTTTCATCCATTTCTCCTCATGGGTTCATCAGTCTGCCCAAAAATTCAGACTGGAAACCATCCAGAATCGAAAGCACTCCTTGAATTTGTATACTTCTGAGACATATTAAATCAGTGATTTTCCTGTTTCAGAAGTTTTGCAACATTTAAACTATAGCTTTTGATTCAAACCAGTGCCAACTGTTATATCAATCAATAAACCTAGAGTGCTCTATCTTCCAAAACATGGTGCTTTCTCCATCTTGCTCAACCGGAACATTAAAAGGACTCACATTGTTTCAACTTATAACAGATGTCCTTCAGAAAGCTGATACACAGAAGCATTTACAACAAAAGCGCTTCCCTCCAAGGTGGCCTCTTATACAGTAGCTGTGGATAATCGATTCTGTCAGCAGTGTATAATACTGAATAAGGCTCTATCTTCTTCTGAACAGTCTGATCTCCAAAGCCTAACCAGCTCTAAATGGGGCTTTTGGGAACAAAGGCTTGTTCGTGGACTCATCAACCTGGGGAGGAGAAGACGTTTTGTAAGAGATTTATAATAGAATTCAAGCTGCGCCGCTACAACATTGCTATTTTTTTACATTGTGGGAGTGTCTGAAAAAAAATCTTTAACAAGTACCATCCCTTAGCACTTCAGGATCAGCTGCATGCTGAGGAAGGAGCTCGTCCACCTTGAGGAACAAACACTAAGGCCTAAGCAGAGCAACGTAGTCTATACAGTTCAATGGCAAGGCAAGTTTATTAGTATAGCACAATTCATACACTAGGCAGTTCAAAGGGCTTTACAAGGGCAAAGTA
Organism: Amphiprion clarkii; assembly: GCA_027123335.1. NCBI lineage: Eukaryota > Metazoa > Chordata > Actinopteri > Pomacentridae > Amphiprion > Amphiprion clarkii. Next base: position 30,864,890 of record CM049578.1, on the reverse strand, counting down.
ATAAATTCAGAAAATTATTTAAAGGTAGACATACATTAAAATCATAGAAATGAACATAAAAGTAGACAAGATCATGAAAGTGCATTAAAAGACAAGAAAACAGACTGAGCATCTAAGAGGAAGCTGCAGTAAACAATGTGGTTTTAAGGCCTGATTTAAAAAAGTCGACAGTTTGAGCAGAACTCAGGTGTTCAGGAAGTTTGTTCCACAGGTTAGGAGCATCATAGCTGAATGCTGATTCACTATTTTTGGTTCTGGTTCTGGGAACACACAGTAAACCTGTCCCTGATGACCTGATAGTTCTGGATGTTTCATAGGGAGCTAATAAGTCCAGGATGTGTTTTGGTCCAAGACCATTCAGTGCTTTGTAGACCAGGAGAAAGATTTTGAACTCTATCCTTTGACTAACAGGAAGCCAGTGTAGTGATCTGAGGACTGGTGTGATATGATCCAGTTTCCTGTTGTTAGTTAGGACTCACAATGCATTGTAGAGCACACAGACCTGTACATCGAGAAGATGATACAGCTACTTCATGAGCCAGGTTCTCAGGTCAGGGACACTCAGTTTGTGCACATTTTGGCCATTTTGAACTAGCAAAGACATAGAGGAGGTGGACTGTAACACCAGTACCAGCCACATGCAACCTGAGATCCCTCCCTAGACAGTTTAATATCCATTTACCTTTTAAACTGCAGTGGAAAATCTGACTGAGCTGTTGTAAAAACAGTCAAGGTGCAACAGTACTTGTCTTTGTAATTTATTCAAGAATAAAAGGGGTAAGGATGAATAAATAAAGAAGAGAATATTCCAGCTGAAAGGCAAGAGCTCCAACACCAGGCTCGTGTTCAGAGGTTGGGCCACGATTCAAAGGACCAATGCAAACTTATAATAGCATCTGTCCTTCACACGGCACAGCTTTGCTTTTCTCTTGAAGACAACAGAGGCTACTCTGCTGACGAGTCTCACGGTCTCGGTGTTATTAGACCTTGGCGCGAGACGCTGGTAACAACGTAATCACATAGCATAACAAAATAAGAGAAAACTACTCAGAGTCAAGTCTATTATGAGGCTGATTAACAGTCAGGTCCAATTACAAATACAAATGATCCAAGTACAAATGAGATTTTTACTATTTTGAACAGTCATGCATTTCCCACTTTTCTTCCACACTCACAGCATGTGGCCTTTGCAGCAGTTGTAGTGACTACGAGCACGTTGATGTTATTGGTATTTGCAAGTCAAAAACTGCTAATTATGCTAACGCCTAGATATGAGTATCAAGCTGTGATACCCTATACAAAACTTCCTCCACACCAAGTGCAGTGCTTAGTGAACTCCATGCTGCTTTCACGCATGTTTTGTCTCGTTTCACCTGCACACAGGTGACCTCAGGACTGTTACCAGTTCACAGTGAAATCTGATATTGTCAATGTAGTTTTTATGAGGACATCTGATCTAAAACAAACAGTGGATCTGCAAAATTAGTCCCAGAATTGACAATTACATCCAAACCTGAGAAATTGACCAGCTGGGTAAATATAATTTTTTACAGAAGAGACCTGGAACTGTGCTTCTTTAACAACATTTTATTGAATTTTATTGTATTTGTTGAATAAGCAGGGATTTGTCGCAATTTGATTTCAGATGGTTAGACATAAATATTGATAAACTCGAGGTGACAAAATAAAAGAACACCTGAAACCATGACCCTGAGTGGATATCAATGAGGGCATAAAAGATACAGATCTTGAACTTCATCATTGTTCTTGTTCATGAACCAGCCTTGGTTTGTCGGAGAAACTTCCGCCTGACTGCTCAATTTCCAGTTTTACGTTTGGTTTGGTTTTGTGTTTACAGAAGCTGAAAATGGGAAATACTTGTACCACATCCACTGAAGTTTTTCTGCACCACCCACATTTAAATAATAATGTTAGAGACAAACAAAAAATGCAGATGTTAGCAATGAATTTAAATTCAGCACCAAGGCCACTCCATGCATAGACTGGCTTCAAAATTGAAGTGCAAAGTCAAAAAGTACAAATTCAGAGGATTCAGAATGACAAAAACCAAACCGAGCTCCAGACAGCTTATTGCTTACACATAAACCTCACATCTGGTGAGAAGAGCTGCTTCTAAATGTACTATAGTCAAACACCTTAAGATGCACTTCAGTATATTTCAAACAAAGCTGTATAACAGCCAGCAGGGCAGCAGCCATCAGCAGCACAAAGCTAGAACAGATGAATGTAACTGATAATAAGAGACTAGATAACCTGTGATGACAGGGATATTTAAGTGGCAAACATATGCCTTTTAAACCATGACAAATCCATCAAGCAATTGTTTTCCTGTCACACATGGTCTGTCCTGCCAAGCCACATGCGTGACGGACATCAGCACCGAGTTTATGGAAATATTGCCTTTTGTTCTGCTGCAGGACACGAGGCAGCCAGAAAAACACAAAGCCTGGCATTTCTGCTTTGTCTATGACATTTACAAAGGGATGGCTAAACACAGGAGCTGTGTAGCCCATCAGAGGCTCGTTCCAAAACTGTGTTCCGATTGAACAGCCACACTGTCACAATAAACCCCATTTTTTTGTTTTTTTCTGTCTGATTGCCCCCGTCGCACTCTGCTGCCAGTGGCGACCGGCCCGTGGACGACCAAGGGATGAGGAGGGGTGATACCGCAGGCATGATGCACCTGTGCTTCTCATAACAAGATGAAGACCCATGGGTGTCACTAGCTTATGTGATTCATTCATTGCAAATGAGAGTTCCATCTTTGGGGAGGAAAAAAATGGATACATTCCCTTTTTGTATGAAACGACTGCTAGCATGAAATGAAAGCACTTTCTGCAATCATGCTGACATTTAAAACATTTTGCCACGACAAGCTGATCTAGGAGGAGAAAATGACAAATTTGATATTTAGCGGTTTGGAAATCAACCCCCAGCAGTGAACATCTGGAATGTGCATCACCTGGTCTGCACATGGGTCCATACACGGCACTTACAGCCATTTGTTATGTTAGAAATGTGTATCCAGCAGAACAGACTTAAAACTGAATACATTTTGTTGCCATTTGTCAGATTTTAATGAAAATACAAAGCATGTTTAAGCCTTTTGACACTCGGAAGAATGACTTTATTGTACCTCTGGCAGCCATTGTGTAAGTCTTATGTAACATTTCCATCCTCCATCAGAGGTGTCCTCAAACAGCAGGCTTCATAAGAGAAGGTGGTAGAGCGGCAATGATTTCTTCTTTTATCCAGACGAAAGGCAGAACATGCACCATGTATACTTTTACATAGTGTTTTTTTTTTGTTTTGTTTTTTTTAATCATAATGGCATTAAATTATTTTACTTGTCCTTACAGCCAAAATCAATTGGTGCAATTATTGGGTCAGTCAGTGTCATTTTAGATAGCGCTGTTGCTCCACGGTCGGTGTATATTTTGGCAATTGGATTTTCCGTTCTGAAACGGGTATTGAAAAACAAAAAACGAGTGGTTAATTGATTTTCGTTTTAAAATACAAAAAATAAAATTGAAATACAAGGCGTTTTTCCTTTTCATGATCAAAAAGAGATATACGACATTTTGAAAATGCTTTGATTTTCATTTTATATTTAGAATAACAAAAAAAATAAAATCAGTAAGAGACAGAAACGAAAATAGGTCCGTTTTTTCATTTTCTGAGACCGGAAGTGGTCATCAGCAAGTGTGGAGCCAAACGACAACAACATTCTCAGAGGGCGGAGCCAGAGAGCAGTGATTGGTCAGACCACAGATGTATATAGAAGGTAGCGCGCTAGCGGATCGAGTCTTCAAAATATATCTATGGTCGGAACGTCTGGTAGCATTTCTGGCTGCTCTTGACCCTGTTTTTGGAGTAAAACACGGTAAGAAGATAAATATGTCTAACCAGTAGCGTTGTTTTGTTGTGCGTTGGTCCGGACGCGTTAGCTAGCTAAGCGGCTAAGTTAGCTAGCGGGCTAATTAACACAGGTGGCTAACTTACCGCTGAACACCTGTGTTAGTTGCTGCCGCAGCTGTCCTTTATTATTATGTAACCAGTGGCACCTGCTGGTTTGTAGGTTCTGTTTCGTTTAGTGAGTCCGCTCGGCTTTGCAGGGCCGAACACTAAAAGACCTGGGTGCATTGTGTGAGAGCGGACTAGCTTTTCTATTTTGTTAATTTTCGTTTTTGGGGGTTTGTTTCATTTCACTTCCCTATGTAGATCCGATTAAGATAAGAATCAGCCTTGACCCGATTACTGTGAAACCCGACATAAAGTGTGATGGTGTTTAGGCACGTATAAATGGAATGCAGTGCTATTGGAGATGCAGTGACATTTTAGAATACAGTGATTTGTTTTTCACCTTTGGTTCATCGGGCTCATATGTGAGTGACCTCAAGGGGAGAAGATTTGGACTCTGTTCGGACAAGGGGATTGTGATCTTTTATTTGTATCGTGAACAATAAATATTAATATTAACCATATATATTCCCGGTTGTCTGTTTTTCTGTGACGCTTGACCGGGGGTGTCAGGTTTTACAATTAGAATGAACTTCTCAACCTGTATTTCTCTGCTGTGCATATTAGCTTTTAAAAAAAATTATTTTACTTTAAGGTTAACTGAAACCTGTTCAGGTGCACTGAAGTTTAACATTCAGCTGGTTTGAATAAAACCACGCTTAATATTGAGCAACATTACCTCTCTGAAACTACATAATTTCATTTAATTCCTTCTCTCTTCCACTGCTCAAGATCAGTCCAGTATATAAAGTGACATTAATAGTGAATAAACTAACAACCAGCCATTGTATTTATTTATTATTGCATGTATTTTTAGTAAAACATGAGTTGAAACATCCTACTTTTGGATCGAGAACTGCACAAGCCATTCATTTTCAGTCACCTGACGAGTTAAACTCCCCTTTTTATGTGAGGTTGAAGCAGAAAGTCTGAGTTAACAAAGAAAGTTGTTTATAATTTGCGATACCTGTTATGTCTGACTGAGGCTTTAGTTTTTGTTGAGCCAATTTACACGTAGAAACTTTGTTCAGGAAGATTTCTCAGTAGCTCAGAGGACAGGCTGCTTTTTACACAACCTTGTAAGAGAATGTCTGTCAATGCTTTCAGCAGAATTTAGAAACACAACACTTCCTAAACAGATATTTTGAGGCTGTGAGGTTGAATGTTTGAGAGTATATCAGTATGTTTGTTTGTGGTCTTTGTTTCTAGGTGGAAGCTGAATTAGTGAGGATGACTCCTGCTCCTGTCATCTCTAAGCTCTTCCCACATCTTTACCTGCACATGAGGAAAATCACTCCTGTAGAATGCAGGTATGTTTGTCATTATTATAAAAAGATGTTGCCTGGTGACCTGTCAGAAACCCATTATACAGAGTGAGCCAAAATAATGTTTACACACATCAGGAAAAGAAAAACTTGCATAAATATTTCAATACCAAATTTATTCAGACATCATGAGATTAATAAAAGTTATCTTTGGCCTCTACAATTCCAAGAGGTGCTCAAAGTGGTGGCCACTGGCTTCCAGACATTTCTGTTGTGTTGTAGACGTCACTTGTTGATGCTCCATTCATGAGCAACCAGATGAAAACTGTGAACTCAATAATATGAATGTTCAGGTTAAGACTGTGCAGTGATATTTATTATGTATGTTTAGCTGATTAAAGTTTGACTCTGCACTGCAATATTAATTTAAATTTACATCATTATTATAATATTTAGGGTCAGACCGTACAGTATTGAGATTAAGAAATCAAGTATTCTATAAAATATAAATAAACTGAACTAATTTGGATATATTTAGGTGACACTCTACAATATTATTTGACACAAATCTATCTAAATCAAAATTTTAATCATTTTTACTCCAAACATTTACTGGACTGATTTAAATATTAAAATCACTCCTTTCTAATCCTCTGCTGTATGTTCAAACCTGAGGCCTTAAATAGAGAAACACAAGTATCTGATTGAAGGAACTTCTGCAGAGTCCTGGTTCCAGAACATGGTGATAGAATTATAGACAAACTTTAACAAAAGCTGCCTGAGAGTTTACAGGTTTTTATGTTAGATTTCTTCAGTAATTTAATGAGAGTTATCAGCAAAAATCAAGTGTTCATTTGATGAACTTCATTTCCTAAAACATCCAGAATTGGAGCTCATATCTTTGGCAGCTGTAAAGTTTCTGCTCCTTCAAAGTTCACAAGACAATGAATTAATTCCTAAAACACTCAATGCTGGAGAGCGTTTGATGCTGAAGCAGTGACCAGTTTTTCTGTTTCTTGGAGGTCCAAGAGTCTCACCCAACAAACAACCTACAGTGAAGACCTTGAATCTGATTGGATGGCCTCCTTTTCAGCCACATGTGAACAAATGCCTCTAAGTTGATTTGTTTTCTAAAATACATCTAGTTTGAGTCCTAATCTATTCCTGTGTGTTTGCTTCTTTGCACCGCTGTTAACAGTTTAGGCTGTTAGATTGTTCCAGTTAAGACGAGTACAAGATTCTTCAGAGCCGTTCTAGCACGAGCCTGACAGGAAGAACTCCCAACAGCTACTGAATGTTCCTATGGTCCCCTCGAGGCTACAGGAGTCCTACAAGGACAAGCCGGTCCACCTGATGGCGGCCAGTCGCTGCGGTTCAAAGCCAACACCGACTACGTGGACTTCTACTGGACCACACAGAAGCCTTCAAACCGGACCAACAAGTTCACCGACTCCAAACCATCCTTTAGGTCTACATTTAAGGTGGAATACTGCTTTACACAAAGATTTTTTGGTCTACGTTGAAGGATTTTAGGTGGAATATTCCTTTGAACGAACTTTTTAAGTTTATGTTCAAGGATGTTGGGTGGAATATACCATCAGACCAACCTCCAAGGTCTACAGTAGTGAATTTTAGGTGGAATATACCATTAAACTCACCTTTTAGGTGTACAATTTTAGGTGGAATTTTCTTCCAAACTGTCTTTTACTCTACATTTCAGGATGTTTAGGATGGTATATTCTTCCAAACCAACTTCTCAGGTCTACATTTCAGGTGGAATATTCCTCCATACTAACTTTTTTGGTCTACATTGAAGGATTTTTTCTAAACCACCCTTTGTATCCAGTTCTTGTGTTGCTTGAATGAATAGCCCATGTGGTGGCCTGTTTTATTTGTAAAATATTGTAAATAAATCTTTTGTAATTTTTCTAAGAACCTGTTCATTGTTTTTTGGGGACTGGTAAATTATTCCACCCTTTTTTTTTTTTTTTTTTTTTTAACAAACATGCTACGCACCTTCCCCCTAGACGGGTGCATAACAATGACGTTTGAGATTTATGCTGCTGTTATTTGTTAAGTCCAGACTAAATGACAGAAATCCACAACTATATTTTTATTTAAGGACTCGGTTATTAAATGTCAAAACAATCCATGTGACTCTAAAAACTCAACAGCTTTACAAACTCTAAGATTAAACTCTCCACAAGGATCCAAAATAAGTTTACTTCTATATGAGAGCTTTAATTATTCTTCATCTACTTCCTGAAAAGTTTGGTCAATAAAAAAGACAAAAACTAATATTTTCAGTTGAACTAAAGACAGGCTTTGTGGTTTTTCTGCTCACATGTTTGTTGTAAACTTACTCTTTCAAATAAATAGCCGCCTAACCCCCTGGAAACCAGCGTTTGTCCTGTTTTTGTGTTGCTCCTCGGCCAGTTTGACATGTTCAGGCGTTCTTTTCTTTCAAAGAAAACCTTTCTGAAGTGTTTTTCACAGCCTCCTTTACATTATTTCATCATATGGCAAAATTCATGCGATTTTTCAACATGTTGTGAAAACATGCCATATGATGAAATAATGGAAAGCAGGCTGTGAAAAACACTCCAGAAAGGTTTTCACTGAAAAAAAAAAATCATGAATTTTGGCGCAAAAAATGTTCAGGCGTTCTTTGTGTGAAAACTCAGAGATTTCAGGGATCTGAAGGTGGTTTTCAACTTTCTTTGTGAACTTTCTGCCTCAACTTTAAACTAAATTTCCTTCACTAACCCAGCCCTCTGCACTTCCAGTAAGCTGTGTTCCTATTGGCTGTCCAGGTGGCTGCTTGGTGTTATCAGGAACACCTGAGCAGCTCAGTGTCTTCCTGCTTTATTTGGCTACAGCAAACATTTCCTCTGCTTCACCACTAAACCGGGTTTGGCTCCGTTGCTTTAGTTTGTTCTTTAGGCGTTGGTTTGCAGCTTCCAGCAGTAAAATCGTTTTTAATGTGTTTCTTGGTGTGTTTCAGGGCTTTGTACCAGATAGTTGTCTTGGTAAATGTGGTTCTTTAGCCACAGTTAGCACATGGTGCTAGTGAGTGCAGTGATTAGTGGATTTGGTACAGCTGAGTTGTGTCTTTATCTGGCTGTAGTGAGTCTTTGGAGGTTTTTGGTCAGACACAGTCTGTATTCTTGTTTGAGAACCAGCGTTGGTTGTCCAGAAGGTAAGAGTTCCTGTCCTGATTCTCTGTTCTCAGAGGTTCTCTGGTAGGCTGCAGGAGACTTTAGCGTTTGGGTTGTGTTAGTTTGGTTTTTGTACGGTTTCATTTGGACGACTATCTTGAGGCCCCTCCATGTGGTTTAGTGAGGTTTTCTGGAACAGTTCTACAAAGCAACCTGCAGCAGAAGAGACTTTGAGAGTTTTTAGAAAGTTCTGGAGAGCAGACTTTAGAGCAGCAGAAACATTTGTCAGCAGTTTGAGCAGGAGAAGGTGAGCTTCAGAGTAGAAATGAGACGGAAACCTTCTTGACCTGTGTGGTGAGGTCCTGTACCAAGAGTTTGAGCAGGTTGTGAAGAGTCTGTAGTTCTTTGGTCTGAAAGCACAAGAAGAGTCGACTCATTAAAGGAGAAAACAGGAGATATTGTTGCTTCTTCTGTCGCTCTGCAGTTTCCAGTTTCCTTAGACTGAATATCAAGCTTATATTTTAAATGATTTACCATGTGAGCCCAAGAAGACTTCAATAAACTCCCTCCATCCCCTGGACACAACATATTTTATTACCATGTTAAATCTTTTTTTTTGTTTGCTTTAAATGTTTTTGAGTTTGAATCCTAGTTTTAGCATAGTTTTTTCTCTTTGCTTGTTTAGTTTTGTCATCTATGTGAAAGGTGCTAAACAAATAAAGTTGAATTGATAAACTGAATAATTGACTAACTCATGATTGACAGAAGCATTTTCATTGTGATTGAAGGGTTTATTTCGTTTTTAAGGTTGGGGTTAAAATCTTGACAGAAAAAGAAGATTAAAGAAATAAACTACATAACAAAAAGCAATTAAATCAAAGGGAAAAAAATGCAGTAAAACTTTAAAAGAAATGTTTATGTTTAAAAAGTATTTTTTAAATGTTTAATTATGTAAAATATTTTCTCTGTAATTTTTAATAATTTATTATTGTCAGTTTAATGTCATTTAATTCTATTTAATGTTTAACTTCATTAAGCTGACAAAATATTGAATGAGATAATTAAACACGATACAAAACATGTATGAAATTAAACAAAATTTTTTAAATAAATTATTAAAAATTAGAGAAAATATTTTACATAAACATTTAAAAAATGCTTTTTAAACAAGAATAAGATTAAAAATGTAAAAAAATACAAAACATTTAATTAGATTATTAAACCTTTAAAAGGACAAAACATTTAATTAATAAATTCAACGTTTAATTAGAAAATTAAATCTTAAAGACAATAAAATTTAAATCGGAATTAGACAGAAAATACAATGAAGCATTTAAAGAGAAAATTAAACATTAAAAGGTAGTAAAGCATTTAAAAAGAAAAACCTTAAAGATTTAATCGAAAAATTAAACATTGGGAAATAAAAGGAAATTTTTCAAACAAGCCGATAAAACATTTGAAAAAACAACAAACATTAAAAAGACAAAACATTTCAAAATCAAATCAGACATTAGAAAAGAATAAAAGGTGAGAACAGAGCAAAACTAAACATTTAAGAATCAAACTAAAGACAAAACATTTGAAAAGACACTAGTTAAACTTTAGAAGATCAAATTAAACAGAAGAGACAATAAAGAGATCAAAAAGAGCAAAAACGGATAAAAGTATTAAAGCATTTTCTAGTCTGAAATGAAAACATCAAGTTGTTTCTTCAAACATTTCCTCTTTCTATGTTCTTGGTTTGATTGTGGACAGATTTACTAAGAACTCATTTCAGAAAACTGCTTTCCAGATAAAGTCTACTAGTAGTTGAAGCCATGGATCAAACTAATGTTACCTTCTGATCTCCACAAACTTTACTGTTCAGTGAAGAGAATCAAAGTTTGTTGAGGATTTCTAAAAAACACACAGGTGAAGGTCTGAGAAGAACTCAGATGGATGGTCTAAATGTGAAATCAAGACTCATGGTCACAAGTTTTAAGGCTTCTGTTAACCATAAAGTTCAAACTAACAGAGAAGTACTGAGAAACTTTTAAAACTTCAGTCCTCAGACTGTCTGAAGGTTCAAACTAACAGAGAACTACTGAGAAACTTCTACGATTTCAGTCCTCAGACTGTCTGAAGGTTCAAACTAACAGAGAACTACTCAGGAACTTAGAAGATATCAGTCCTTGGACTGTCTGAAAGTTAAATCTACCAGAGAACTACTGTGGGACTTAGAAGAATTCAGCCCTCAGACTGTCTAAAGGTTCAAACTAACAGAGATCTACTGTGGGACTTAGAAAATTTCAGCCCTCAGACTGTGTGAAAGCTCAGGTCCTGAGGACTCGGGAGGTGTGGAGGCTTTGGAAAGTCTTGGAACTGAGGGTTCCACCCTCCAGCACAGGCTGAAGTCCCACCTCCTGAGAAAAACGGGCGAGAAAAGAGAAAGTCAAAAAAAAAAACTCGACAACGACAAAAAATAGATGATAAATGCGCAAAAAAAACTAAAATTGGTATCTGAGCGAGTAGCTCAGGAGGATAAGAGGATAGACTACAGATTGGAAGGTCGCCGGTTCAAGACCGGCCACGGGCAGTTTTCTTTCTTTGTCTTTGTCAGAATTTTGAGAAAATTTAAGAAGTGTCTGGTCTTGAACCGGCGACCTGCAGCTCCATAGGCAAATCCTTAACTCACTGAGCTACAGATCATATAAAAAGAAATAAATTCGTCCTCCCTTTGACATCGTAGTTGGTGATGTCACCACATGGGCGGAGCCAAGGCGGAGTCAGGGTGGAGTCAGGGCGGAGAGTAGGCGGGGAGGTGGGTGGTGGCCTCCCGCCCCTCTACTCCACCCACCTCCCCGCCTACTCTCCGCCCTGACTCCACCCAAACTCCCCCACCACACCTTCCCCCGCCCGACGAGTTCTTCGAGTCTCCACGAGTTCTTCGAGTCTCCACGAGTTCTTCCAGTCTCCATGGGTTTCCCGAGTTTCTGGAGTTTCCACCAGATCGGAGGCAGAACAACTTGTCATGAAGAGGTGTTGAAGTCAGCCAGGATGGACTGACTTTTTACAGCGACTAGAAGGAAGACCACTAGAAGAGCAGGTCTTTAACCACCATCCATAAAATCCATGGAGTCGCTCCAGAGAAATGAAAGGAGGTCAACTTTTATCAACCTCCATCCAGATGTACAACTTGATATCTTTACTTTGACATTTTTAGCACCACAAACCTTTAGTATCACACTTTATTATCATTTATTAGGACGTTAATGGAATCCATCAGCAGATTTAGTTTTTGTTGACAAACTTTATTCTTGTCGTCGTAGGACTGCAGTATTTAAAAGTGTTCCTTCTATTTGACCTCATGTTTATTAGTTTTAGTGGAGAAAGTTATTTTAATTGTCAATTAATCTCTTAAAAACCAAATAATAAATTGGATTAGTCAAGAGCTTTAAATTTCTTACTTTGTCATATTTTAAATATGACAAAAAAATATAAATATCAAGTGTCTTGAGACAATTTGACCTGTAATTGGCGTTATAAAATTAAAATAGAATTAAAATTGTATGTATCTTGTAATGTTGGAGTAATTCAGCCATATATGTTGGAAAACACATTTTCTTTGTCCATTAATCTGCTGATTGTTTTCTCCAGTAATTCATTTCTTGTTTTGGTTTATAAAATATCAAACCCAAATATATTCAGTTTACTGTCATAAAAACCAAAAACATTTACATTCATGATGCAGGAATCAGGCAGTTTTTCACTTTTTATCTTAGTTTAGTCAGAAAGATAGTTGATAATGTGTGAATTGTTGCAGCTTGTGAGCCGTAGAAGGTTTTAATCTTTGGGGCCAAGTGTCAGAAAACATTTAGAAACCAACATCAACAAAACACTCAACAAAGATTTGAACATCATTAAAGGGAAATTCAACTTTTGCATGACAATGTCTCATTAAAGGACATTTATTTCCAATGTAAATGTGTGATATTCATCCTCTGGAGCTTTCTCTTCACATCGTCTTCCACCTGGACTGCTTTGGTCAGGAGCATGTGCAACAAACATTTGAAAAACTGCACTTTAACATCGATGAATGACACTGAAGTTTAATCTCTACATAAATGAGACTGAGTCTGGATGTGCTGCTCTGTCATTAACTCCTAAGTTTAGGGAAAGTTCAAACAAAACAGGACAGTTCAGATAAGACTTGAGAATGAGCTTATTCTGAACAAACATGTCAGACTTTCTGAGCTTCAGCACCTCCAGCAAAATATTTTAACAACAAGCAACTCAAGAGATCCAGAAGTTGGAGAGAGTTAGCTTTAGCTGAGCCAAAGAACATGTGGGACGCTAACCTAGCAAACATTTCAGACTTTCCTCTGTGAATTCTGAGAAATAATTTCCTGTTTAATGACAGAGCTACACATCTTAACTCAGTCTCATTAAAACAGACTCTAATTCAGTGTCATCCATCCATATTAAAGTGCAGTTACCCAAAATGTTTGTTGCATGAGCTCCAACAAAACCTGTCCAGGTAGAAGGCCACTTTGACAAACAGGAAGTGGAAGATTCCAAGCAGATTTATAGAAGGGGGAACTGGACTGTACTAAGTGTGGTCAAGTATAGAAGTTAAACATTAAATACAATTAAATGACATTAAACTGACAAAATATTGAATGAGATAATTAAACACAATGCAAAACATGTAAGTATGAAATTAAACAAAATTTTTAAAATAAATTATTAAAAGTTACAGAGAAAATATTTTACATAATTAAACATTTAAAAAAATACTTTTTAAACAAAAACATTTCTTTTTTTTCCCTTTGATTTAATTGCTTTTTGCTATGTAGTTTATTTCTTTAATCTTTTTCTGTCAAGATTTTAACCCCAACCTTAAAAACGAAATAAACCCTTCAATCACAATGAAAATGCTTCTGTCAATCATGAGTTAGTCAATTATTCAGTTTATCAATTCAACTTTATTTGTTTAGCACCTTTCACACAGATGACAAAACTAAACAAGCAAAGAGAAAAAACTATGCTAAAACTAGGATTCAAACTCAAAAACATTTAAAGCAAACAAAAAAAAGATTTAACATGGTAATAAAATATGTTGTGTCCAGGGGATGGAGGGAGTTTATTGAAGTCTTCTTGGGCTCACATGGTAAATCATTTAAAATATAAACTTGATATTCAGTCTAAGGAAACTGGAAACTGCAGAGCGACAGAAGAAGCAACAATATCTCCTGTTTTCTCCTTTAATGAGTCGACTCTTCTTGTGCTTTCAGACCAAAGAACTACAGACTCTTCACAACCTGCTCAAACTCTTGGTACAGGACCTCACCACACGGGTCAAGAAGGTTTCCGTCTCATTTCTACTCTGAAGCTCACCTTCTCCTGCTCAAACTGCTGACAAATGTTTCTGCTGCTCTAAAGTCTGCTCTCCAGAACTTCCTAAAAACTCTCAAAGTCTCTTCTGCTGCAGGTTGCTTTGTAGAACTGTTCCAGAAAACCTCACTAAACCACATGGAGGGGCCTCAAGATAGTCGTCCAAATGAAACCATACAAAAACCAAACTAGCACAACCCAAACGCTAAAGTCTCCTGCAGCCTACCAGAGAACCTCTGAGAACAGAGAATCAGGACAGGAACTCTTACCTTCTGGACAACCAACGCTGGTTCACAAACAAGAATACAGAATGTGTCTGACCAAAAACCTCCAAAGACTCACTACAGCCAAGATAAAGACACAACTCAGCTGTACCAAATCCACTAATCACTGCACTCACTAGCACCATGTGCTAACTGTGGCTAAAGAACCACATTTACCAAGACAACGATCTGGTACAAAGCCCTGAAACACACCAAGAAACACATTAAAGACGATTTTACTGCTGGAAGCTGCAAACCAACGCCTAAAGAACAAACTAAAGCAACGGAGCCAAACCCGGTTCAGTGGTGAACAGAAGCAGAGGAAATGTTTGCTGTAGCCAAATAAAGCAGGAAGACACTGAGCTGCTCAGGTGTTCCTGATAACACCAAGCAGCCACCTGGACAGCCAATAGGAACACAGCTTACTGGAAGTGCAGAGGGCTGGGTTAGTGAAGGAAATTTAGTTTAAAGTTGAGGCAGAAAGTTCACAAAGAAAGTTGAAAACCACCTTCTGATACCTGAAATCTCTGAGTTTTCACACAAAGAACGCCTGAACATTTTTTGCGCCAAAATTCATGATTTTTTTTTTTCAGTGAAAACCTTTCTGGAGTGTTTTTCACAGCCTGCTTTCCATTATTTCATCATATGGCATGTTTTCACAACATGTTGAAAAATCGCATGAATTTTGCCATATGATGAAATAATGTAAAGGAGGCTGTGAAAAACACTCCAGAAAGGTTTTCTTTGAAAGAAAAGAACGCCTGAACATGTCAAACTGGCCGAGGAGCAACACAAAAACAGGACAAACGCTGGTTTCCAGGGGGTTAGGCGGCTATTTATTTGAAAGAGTAAGTTTACAACAACATGTGAGCAGAAAAACCACAAAGTCTGTCTTTAGTTCAACTGAAAATATTAGTTTTTGTCTTTTTTATTGACCAAACTTTTCAGGAAGTAGATGAAGAATAATTAAAGCTCTCATACAGAAGTAAACTTATTTTGGATCCTTGTGGAGAGTTTAATCTTAGAGTTTGTAAAGCTGTTGAGTTTTTAGAGTCACATGGATTGTTTTGACATTTAATAACCGAGTCCTTAAATAAAAATATAGTTGTGGATTTCTGTCATTTAGTCTGGACTTAACAAATAACAGCAGCATAAATCTCAAACGTCATTGTTATGCACCCGTCTAGGGGGAAGGTGCGTAGCATGTTTGTTAAAAAAAAAAAAAAAAAGGGTGGAATAATTTACCAGTCCCCAAAAAACAATGAACAGGTTCTTAGAAAAATTACAAAAGATTTATTTACAATATTTTACAAATAAAACAGGCCACCACATGAGCTATTCATTCAAGCAACACAAGAACTGGATACAAAGGGTGGTTTAGAAAAAATCCTTCAATGTAGACCAAAAAAGTTAGTATGGAGGAATATTCCACCTGAAATGTAGACCTGAGAAGTTGGTTTGGAAGAATATACCATCCTAAACATCCTGAAATGTAGAGTAAAAGACAGTTTGGAAGAAAATTCCACCTAAAATTGTACACCTAAAAGGTGAGTTTAATGGTATATTCCACCTAAAATTCACTACTGTAGACCTTGGAGGTTGGTCTGATGGTATATTCCACCCAACATCCTTGAACATAAACTTAAAAAGTTCGTTCAAAGGAATATTCCACCTAAAATCCTTCAACGTAGACCAAAAAATCTTTGTGTAAAGCAGTATTCCACCTTAAATGTAGACCTAAAGGATGGTTTGGAGTCGGTGAACTTGTTGGTCCGGTTTGAAGGCTTCTGTGTGGTCCAGTAGAAGTCCACGTAGTCGGTGTTGGCTTTGAACCGCAGCGACTGGCCGCCATCAGGTGGACCGGCTTGTCCTTGTAGGACTCCTGTAGCCTCGAGGGAACCACAGGAACATTCAGTAGCTGTTGGAGTTCTTCCTGTCAGGCTCGTGCTAGAACGGCTCTGAAGAATCTTGTACTCGTCTTAACTGGAACAATCTAACAGCCTAAACTGTTAACAGCGGTGCAAAGAAGCAAACACACAGGAATAGATTAGGACTCAAACTAGATTTATTTTAGAAAACAAATCAACTTAGAGGCATTTGTTCACATGTGGCTGAAAAGGAGGCCATCCAATCAGATTCAAGGTCTTCACTGTAGGTTGTTTGTTGGGTGAGACTCTTGGACCTCCATCAGCTGACATGGATGTTTGATGGTCTTCCTCTCTAGTGCCAGATGATTCATCCATGAATTCAGCAGCTACAGGCTGAAATGAAGCTCATGCTGCCGTGATTGAATTCCTGTTCCAGATCAAATGTTCAGAGCTCACCTTGAATGCAGCCGTCTGCTGTCTGATAGTTTTTCTCATTGTAGTCTTCAATAAAGTCTTTTTCCTCATGTCAGGATGTGGTGAGACTCTTTCTCAGTCTCTGCAGACGTCCCTCATTGTGCATCTCCAGAGAAGAAACAGGAAAACTGCTCACTGCTTCAGCATCACAAACGCTCTCCAGTATTGAGAGTGTTTTAGGAATTAATTCATTGTGTTGTGAACTTTGAAGGAGCAGAAACTTTACAGCTGCCAAAGATATGAGCTCCAAATCTGGATGTTTTATGAAATGAATTTCATCAAATGAACACTTGATTTTTGGTGATAACTCTCATTAAATTACTGAAGAAATCTAACCTAAAAACCTGTAAACTCTCAGGCAGCTTTTGTTAAAGTTTGTCTATAATTCTATCATCATGTTCTGGAACCAGGACTCCTTCAAACAGATACTTGTGTGTTTCTCTATTTAAGGCCTCAGGTTTGAACGTACAGCAGAGGATTAGAAAGGAGTGATTTTAATATTTAAATCAGTCCAGTAAATGTTTGGAGTAAAAATGATAAAAAAATGTTTGATTTACATAGATTTGTGTCAAATAATAATGCAGAGTCTCACTTAAATGTCAGCTAAGGTAAAACTATCCTTTTAACGTACACTTTCAACGGATTAAATGCATGAACCAAAAGGAAATACATATGACAATGTGCATTGCATTTCATTTTCTTGCTTTAATTTGTTTTTATCTAGGCATTTCAAATCCTCTACAGCTGGGCCAGTTTTGGTTTGCTTCTCAAAAGCATGTTAAACCTCAGCTGACACGTCTTTGTCCCCCTGCAGGTCGCTGGTCGAAGCAGTTCGTAAAGTCAGGATGCTTGGAGGAAAATGAGGTTCGCCGGCTTTCACATGGAGATGCTGCTGTGGATGCTGCTGTAGAGCTGATCGATCTTCGCCTTGAAGAATTCCTTCTTTTGCACCAAAATTCATGATGATTTTTTTTTTCAAAGAAAACCTTTCTGGAGGGTTTTTCACAGCCTGCTTTACATTATTTCATCATATGACATGTTTTCACAACATGTTGAAAAATGACATTCATTTTTTGTGAAAAACACTCCAGAAAGGTTTTCTTTGAAAAAAAAAATCATCATGAATTTTGGCGCAAAAAAACGCCTTACTATACTATGACAAAAAAAAAATGCAATTTTTCAAACGTTGTAAAAACGTGCCATGTGATGAAATAATGCAAAGGAGGCCGTGAAAATCACTCCAGAAAGGTTTTCTTTGATAAAAAAAATCATCATGAATTTTGGCGCAAAAAAACGCCTTACTATACTATGTCGAAAAAAAATTGGATTTTTCAAACATGTTGTAAAAACGTGCCATATGATGAAATAATGTAAAGGAGGCCGTGAAAAACACTCCAGAAAGGTTTTCTTTGAAAAAAAAATCATCATGAATTTTGGCGCAAAAAAAACGCCTTACTATACTATGTCGAAAAAAAATGCGATTTTTCAAACATGTTGTAAAAACGTGCCATATGATGAAATAATGTAAAGGAGGCCGTGAAAAACACTCCAGAAAGGTTTTCTTTGAAAAAAAAATCATCATGAATTTTGGCGCAAAAAAAACGCCTTACTATACTATGTCGAAAAAAAATGCGATTTTTCAAACATGTTGTAAAAACGTGCCATATGATGAAATAATGTAAAGGAGGGCGTGAAAAACACTCCAGAAAGGTTTTCTTTGAAAAAAAAATCATCATGAATTTTGGCGCAAAAAAACGCCTTACTATACTATGTCGAAAAAAAATTGGATTTTTCAAACATGTTGTAAAAACGTGCCATATGATGAAATAATGTAAAGGAGGCTGTGAAAAACACTCCAGAAAGGTTTTCTTTGAAAAAAAATCATCATGAATTTTGGCGCAAAAAAACGCCTTACTATACTATGTCGAAAAAAAATGCGATTTTTCAAACATGTTGTAAAAACGTGCCATATGATGAAATAATGTAAAGGAGGCCGTGAAAAACACTCCAGAAAGGTTTTCTTTGAAAAAAAAATCATCATGAATTTTGGCGCAAAAAAAACGCCTTACTATACTATGTCGAAAAAAAATTGGATTTTTCAAAGATGTTGTAAAAACGTGCCATATGATGAAATAATGTAAAGGAGGCCGTGAAAAACACTCCAGAAAGGTTTTCTTTGAAAAAAAAATCATCATGAATTTTGGCGCAAAAAAACGCCTTACTATACTATGTCGAAAAAAAATTGGATTTTTCAAACATGTTGTAAAAACGTGCCATATGATGAAATAATGTAAAGGAGGCCGTGAAAAACACTCCAGAAAGGTTTTCTTTGAAAAAAAAATCATCATGAATTTTGGCGCAAAAAAACGCCTTACTATACTATGTCGAAAAAAAATGCGATTTTTCAAACATGTTGTAAAAACGTGCCATATGATGAAATAATGTAAAGGAGGCCGTGAAAAACACTCCAGAAAGGTTTTCTTTGAAAAAAAAATCATCATGAATTTTGGCGCAAAAAAACGCCTTACTATACTATGTCGAAAAAAAAATTGGATTTTTCAAACATGTTGTAAAAACGTGCCATATGATGAAATAATGTAAAGCGAGGCCGTGAAAATCACTCCAGAAAGGTTTTCTTTGAAAAAAAAATCATCATGAATTTTGGCGCAAAAAAACGCCTTACTATACTATGTCGAAAAAAAAATTGGATTTTTCAAACATGTTGTAAAAACGTGCCATATGATGAAATAATGTAAAGGAGGCCGTGAAAATCACTCCAGAAAGGTTTTCTTTGAAAAAAAAATCATCATGAATTTTGGCGCAAAAAAACGCCTTACTATACTATGTCGAAAAAAAAATTGGATTTTTCAAACATGTTGTAAAAACGTGCCATATGATGAAATAATGTAAAGCAGGCCGTGAAAAACACTCCAGAAAGGTTTTCTTTGAAAAAAAAATCATCATGAATTTTGGCGCAAAAAAACGCCTTACTATACTATGTCGAAAAAAAAATTGGATTTTTCAAACATGTTGTAAAAACGTGCCATATGATGAAATAATGTAAAGCAGGCCGTGAAAATCACTCCAGAAAGGTTTTCTTCGAAAAAAAAATCATCATGAATTTTGGCGCAAAAAAATGCCTTACTATACTATGTCGAAAAAAAATTGGATTTTTCAAACATGTTGTAAAAACGTGCCATATGATGAAATAATGTAAAGGAGGCCGTGAAAAACACTCCAGAAAGGTTTTCTTTGAAAAAAAAATCATCATGAATTTTGGCGCAAAAAAACGCCTTACTATACTATGTCGAAAAAAAATTGGATTTTTCAAAGATGTTGTAAAAACGTGCCATATGATGAAATAATGTAAAGGAGGCCGTGAAAATCACTCCAGAAAGGTTTTCTTTGAAAAAAAATCATCATGAATTTTGGCGCAAAAAAACGCCTTACTATACTATGTCGAAAAAAAAATGGATTTTTCAAACATGTTGTAAAAACGTGCCATATGATGAAATAATGTAAAGGAGGCCGTGAAAAACACTCCAGAAAGGTTTTCTTTGAAAAAAAAAATCATCATGAATTTTGGCGCAAAAAAACGCCTTACTATACTATGTCGAAAAAAAAATTGGATTTTTCAAAGATGTTGTAAAAACGTGCCATATGATGAAATAATGCAAAGCAGGCCGTGAAAATCACTCCAGAAAGGTTTTCTTTGAAAAAAAAATCATCATGAATTTTGGCGCAAAAAAACGCCTTACTATACTATGTCGAAAAAAAAATTGGATTTTTCAAACATGTTGTAAAAACGTGCCATATGATGAAATAATGTAAACGAGGCTGTGAAAATCACTCCAGAAAGGTTTTCTTTGAAAAAAAAATCATCATGAATTTTGGCGCAAAAAAACGCCTTACTATACTATGTCGAAAAAAAAATTGGATTTTTCAAACATGTTGTAAAAACGTGCCATATGATGAAATAATGTAAAGGAGGCCGTGAAAAACACTCCAGAAAGGTTTTCTTTGAAAAAAAAATCATCATGAATTTTGGCGCAAAAAAACGCCTTACTATACTATGTCGAAAAAAAATTGGATTTTTCAAACATGTTGTAAAAACGTGCCATATGATGAAATAATGTAAAGGAGGCCGTGAAAATCACTCCAGAAAGGTTTTCTTTGAAAAAAAAATCATCATGAATTTTGGCGCAAAAAAACGCCTTACTATACTATGTCGAAAAAAAATTGGATTTTTCAAACATGTTGTAAAAACGTGCCATATGATGAAATAATGTAAAGGAGGCCGTGAAAATCACTCCAGAAAGGTTTTCTTTGAAAAAAAAATCATCATGAATTTTGGCGCAAAAAAACGCCTTACTATACTATGTCGAAAAAAAATTGGATTTTTCAAACATGTTGTAAAAACGTGCCATATGATGAAATAATGTAAAGGAGGCCGTGAAAAACACTCCAGAAAGGTTTTCTTTGAAAAAAAAATCATCATGAATTTTGGCGCAAAAAAACGCCTTACTATACTATGTCGAAAAAAAATTGGATTTTTCAAACATGTTGTAAAAACGTGCCATATGATGAAATAATGTAAAGGAGGCCGTGAAAATCACTCCAGAAAGGTTTTCTTTGAAAAAAAAATCATCATGAATTTTGGCGCAAAAAAACGCCTTACTATACTATGTCGAAAAAAAAATTGGATTTTTCAAACATGTTGTAAAAACGTGCCATATGATGAAATAATGTAAAGCAGGCCGTGAAAAACACTCCAGAAAGGTTTTCTTTGAAAAAAAAATCATCATGAATTTTGGCGCAAAAAAACGCCTTACTATACTATGTCGAAAAAAAAATTGGATTTTTCAAACATGTTGTAAAAACGTGCCATATGATGAAATAATGTAAAGGAGGCCGTGAAAATCACTCCAGAAAGGTTTTCTTTGAAAAAAAAATCATCATGAATTTTGGCGCAAAAAAACGCCTTACTATACTATGTCGAAAAAAAAATTGGATTTTTCAAACATGTTGTAAAAACGTGCCATATGATGAAATAATGTAAAGGAGGCCGTGAAAAACACTCCAGAAAGGTTTTCTTTGAAAAAAAAATCATCATGAATTTTGGCGCAAAAAAACGCCTTACTATACTATGTCGAAAAAAAAATTGGATTTTTCAAACATGTTGTAAAAACGTGCCATATGATGAAATAATGTAAAGGAGGCCGTGAAAATCACTCCAGAAAGGTTTTCTTTGAAAAAAAAATCATCATGAATTTTGGCGCAAAAAAACGCCTTACTATACTATGTCGAAAAAAAAATTGGATTTTTCAAACATGTTGTAAAAACGTGCCATATGATGAAATAATGTAAAGGAGGCCGTGAAAAACACTCCAGAAAGGTTTTCTTTGAAAAAAAAATCATCATGAATTTTGGCGCAAAAAAACGCCTTACTATACTATGTCGAAAAAAAAATTGGATTTTTCAAACATGTTGTAAAAACGTGCCATATGATGAAATAATGTAAAGGAGGCCGTGAAAATCACTCCAGAAAGGTTTTCTTTGAAAAAAAAATCATCATGAATTTTGGCGCAAAAAAACGCCTTACTATACTATGTCGAAAAAAAAATTGGATTTTTCAAACATGTTGTAAAAACGTGCCATATGATGAAATAATGTAAAGCGAGGCCGTGAAAATCACTCCAGAAAGGTTTTCTTTGAAAAAAAATCATCATGAATTTTGGCGCAAAAAAACGCCTTACTATACTATGTCGAAAAAAAAATTGGATTTTTCAAACATGTTGTAAAAACGTGCCATATGATGAAATAATGTAAAGGAGGCCGTGAAAATCACTCCAGAAAGGTTTTCTTCGAAAAAAAAATCATCATGAATTTTGGCGCAAAAAAACGCCTTACTATACTATGTCGAAAAAAAAATTGGATTTTTCAAACATGTTGTAAAAACGTGCCATATGATGAAATAATGTAAAGCGAGGCCGTGAAAATCACTCCAGAAAGGTTTTCTTTGAAAAAAAAATCATCATGAATTTTGGCGCAAAAAAACGCCTTACTATACTATGTCGAAAAAAAAATTGGATTTTTCAAACATGTTGTAAAAACGTGCCATATGATGAAATAATGTAAAGGAGGCCGTGAAAAACACTCCAGAAAGGTTTTCTTTGAAAAAAAAATCATCATGAATTTTGGCGCAAAAAAACGCCTTACTATACTATGTCGAAAAAAAAATTGGATTTTTCAAACATGTTGTAAAAACGTGCCATATGATGAAATAATGTAAAGCAGGCCGTGAAAATCACTCCAGAAAGGTTTTCTTTGAAAAAAAAATCATCATGAATTTTGGCGCAAAAAAACGCCTTACTATACTATGTCGAAAAAAAAATTGGATTTTTCAAACATGTTGTAAAAACGTGCCATATGATGAAATAATGTAAAGGAGGCCGTGAAAATCACTCCAGAAAGGTTTTCTTTGAAAAAAAAATCATCATGAATTTTGGCGCAAAAAAACGCCTTACTATACTATGTCGAAAAAAAAATTGGATTTTTCAAACATGTTGTAAAAACGTGCCATATGATGAAATAATGCAAAGCAGGCCGTGAAAATCACTCCAGAAAGGTTTTCTTTGAAAAAAAAATCATCATGAATTTTGGCGCAAAAAAACGCCTTACTATACTATGTCGAAAAAAAATTGGATTTTTCAAACATGTTGTAAAAACGTGCCATATGATGAAATAATGCAATGCAGGCCATGAAAATCACTCCAGAAAGGTTTTCTTTGAAAAAAAAATCATCATGAATTTTGGCGCAAAAAAACGCCTTACTATACTATGTCGAAAAAAAAATTGGATTTTTCAAACATGTTGTAAAAACGTGCCATATGATGAAATAATGTAAAGGAGGCCGTGAAAAACACGCCAGAAAGGTTTTCTTTGAAAAAAAAATCATCATGAATTTTGGCGCAAAAAACGCCTTACTATACTATGTCGAAAAAAAAAATTGGATTTTTCAAAGATGTTGTAAAACCGTGCCTGATGATGAAATAATCCAATGCAGGCCATGAAAATCACTCCAGGTAGGTTTTCTTTAAAAAAAAAATCATCATGAATTTTGGCGCAAAAAAACGCCTTACTATACTATGTCGAAAAAAAAAATTGGATTTTTCAAACATGTTGTAAAAACGTGCCATATGATGAAATAATGTAAACGAGGCCGTGAAAATCACTCCAGAAAGGTTTTCTTTGAAAAAAAAGTCATCATGAATTTTGGCGCAAAAAAACGCCTTACTATACTATGTCGAAAAAAAAATTGGATTTTTCAAACATGTTGTAAAAACGTGCCATATGATGAAATAATGTAAACGAGGCTGTGAAAATCACTCCAGAAAGGTTTTCTTCGAAAAAAAAATCATCATGAATTTTGGCGCAAAAAAATGCCTTACTATACTATGTCGAAAAAAAAATTGGATTTTTCAAACATGTTGTAAAAACGTGCCATATGATGAAATAATGTAAAGGAGGCCGTGAAAAACACTGCAGAAAGGTTTTCTTTGAAAAAAAAATCATCATGAATTTTGGCGCAAAAAAACGCCTTACTATACTATGTCGAAAAGAAAATTTGGATTTTTCAAAGATGTTGTAAAAACGTGCCTTATGATGAAATAATCCAATGCAGGCCATGAAAATCACTCCAGAAAGGTTTTCTTTGAAAAAAAAATCATCATGAATTTTGGCGCAAAAAAACGCCTTACTATACTATGTCGAAAAAAAATTGGATTTTTCAAACATGTTGTAAAAACGTGCCATATGATGAAATAATGTAAAGGAGGCCGTGAAAATCACTCCAGAAAGGTTTTCTTTGAAAAAAAAATCATCATGAATTTTGGCGCAAAAAACGCCTTACTATACTATGTCGAAAAAAAAATTGGATTTTTCAAACATGTTGTAAAAACGTGCCATATGATGAAATAATGCAATGCAGGCCGTGAAAATCACTCCAGAAAGGTTTTCTTTGAAAAAAAAATCATCATGAATTTTGGCGCAAAAAAACGCCTTACTATACTATGTCGAAAAAAAAATTGGATTTTTCAAACATGTTGTAAAAACGTGCCATATGATGAAATAATGTAAAGGAGGCCGTGAAAAACACTCCAGAAAGGTTTTCTTTGAAAAAAAAATCATCATGAATTTTGGCGCAAAAAAACGCCTTACTATACTATGTCGAAAAAAAAATTGGATTTTTCAAACATGTTGTAAAAACGTGCCATATGATTAAATAATGTAAAAGAGGCCGTGAAAAACACTCCAGAAAGGTTTTCTTTGAAAAAAAAATCATCATGAATTTTGGCGCAAAAAAACGCCTTACTATACTATGTCGAAAAAAAAATTGGATTTTTCAAACATGTTGTAAAAACGTGCCATATGATGAAATAATGTAAAGGAGGCCGTGAAAAACACTCCAGAAAGGTTTTCTTTGAAAAAAAAATCATCATGAATTTTGGCGCAAAAAAACGCCTTACTATACTATGTCGAAAAAAAAATTGGATTTTTCAAAGATGTTGTAAAAACGTGCCATATGATGAAATAATGCAAAGCAGGCCATGAAAATCACTCCAGAAAGGTTTTCTTTGAAAAAAAATCATCATGAATTTTGGCGCAAAAAAACGCCTTACTATACTATGTCGAAAAAAAATTGGATTTTTCAAACATGTTGTAAAAACGTGCCATATGATGAAATAATGTAAAGGAGGCCGTGAAAATCACTCCAGAAAGGTTTTCTTTGAAAAAAAAATCATCATGAATTTTGGCGCAAAAAAACGCCTTACTATACTATGTCGAAAAAAAAATTGGATTTTTCAAACATGTTGTAAAAACGTGCCATATGATGAAATAATGTAAAGGAGGCCGTGAAAATCACTCCAGAAAGGTTTTCTTTGAAAAAAAAATCATCATGAATTTTGGCGCAAAAAAACGCCTTACTATACTATGTCGAAAAAAAAATTGGATTTTTCAAACATGTTGTAAAAACGTGCCATATGATGAAATAATGTAAAGGAGGCCGTGAAAAACACTCCAGAAAGGTTTTCTTTGAAAAAAAAATCATCATGAATTTTGGCGCAAAAAAACGCCTTACTATACTATGTCGAAAAAAAAATTGGATTTTTCAAACATGTTGTAAAAACGTGCCATATGATGAAATAATGTAAAGGAGGCCGTGAAAATCACTCCAGAAAGGTTTTCTTTGAAAAAAAAATCATCATGAATTTTGGCGCAAAAAAACGCCTTACTATACTATGTCGAAAAAAAAATTGGATTTTTCAAACATGTTGTAAAAACGTGCCATATGATGAAATAATGTAAAGGAGGCCGTGAAAAACACTCCAGAAAGGTTTTCTTTGAAAAAAAAATCATCATGAATTTTGGCGCAAAAAAACGCCTTACTATACTATGTCGAAAAAAAAATTGGATTTTTCAAACATGTTGTAAAAACGTGCCATATGATGAAATAATGTCAATGCAGGCCGTGAAAATCACTCCAGAAAGGTTTTCTTTGAAAAAAAAATCATCATGAATTTTGGCGCAAAAAAAACGCCTTACTATACTATGTCGAAAAAAAAATTGGATTTTTCAAACATGTTGTAAAAACGTGCCATATGATGAAATAATGTAAAGGAGGCCGTGAAAATCACTCCAGAAAGGTTTTCTTTGAAAAAAAAATCATCATGAATTTTGGCGCAAAAAAACGCCTTACTATACTATGTCGAAAAAAAAATTGGATTTTTCAAACATGTTGTAAAAACGTGCCATATGATGAAATAATGTAAAGGAGGCCGTGAAAAACACTCCAGAAAGGTTTTCTTTGAAAAAAAAATCATCATGAATTTTGGCGCAAAAAAACGCCTTACTATACTATGTCGAAAAAAAAATTGGATTTTTCAAACATGTTGTAAAAACGTGCCATATGATGAAATAATGCAAAGCAGGCCGTGAAAATCACTCCAGAAAGGTTTTCTTTGAAAAAAAAATCATCATGAATTTTGGCGCAAAAAAACGCCTTACTATACTATGTCGAAAAAAAAATTGGATTTTTCAAACATGTTGTAAAAACGTGCCATATGATGAAATAATGTAAAGGAGGCCGTGAAAATCACTCCAGAAAGGTTTTCTTTGAAAAAAAAATCATCATGAATTTTGGCGCAAAAAAACGCCTTACTATACTATGTCGAAAAAAAAATTGGATTTTTCAAACATGTTGTAAAAACGTGCCATATGATGAAATAATGTAAAGGAGGCTGTGAAAATCACTCCAGAAAGGTTTTCTTTGAAAAAAAAATCATCATGAATTTTGGCGCAAAAAAACGCCTTACTATACTATGTCGAAAAAAAAATTGGATTTTTCAAACATGTTGTAAAAACGTGCCATATGATGAAATAATGTAAAGGAGGCCGTGAAAAACACTCCAGAAAGGTTTTCTTTGAAAAAAAAATCATCATGAATTTTGGCGCAAAAAAACGCCTTACTATACTATGTCGAAAAAAAAATTGGATTTTTCAAACATGTTGTAAAAACGTGCCATATGATGAAATAATGTAAAGCAGGCCGTGAAAATCACTCCAGAAAGGTTTTCTTTGAAAAAAAAATCATCATGAATTTTGGCGCAAAAAAACGCCTTACTATACTATGTCGAAAAAAAATTGGATTTTTCAAACATGTTGTAAAAACGTGCCATATGATGAAATAATGTAAAGGAGGCCGTGAAAAACACTCCAGAAAGGTTTTCTTTGAAAAAAAAATCATCATGAATTTTGGCGCAAAAAAACGCCTTACTATACTATGTCGAAAAAAAAATTGGATTTTTCAAAGATGTTGTAAAAACGTGCCTTATGATGAAATAATGCAATGCAGGCCATGAAAAACACTCCAGGTAGGTTTTCTTTAAAAAAAAATCATCATGAATTTTGGCGCAAAAAAACGCCTTACTATACTATGTCGAAAAAAAATTGGATTTTTCAAACATGTTGTAAAAACGTGCCATATGATGAAATAATGCAAAGCAGGCCGTGAAAATCACTCCAGAAAGGTTTTCTTTGAAAAAAAAATCATCATGAATTTTGGCGCAAAAAAACGCCTTACTATACTATGTCGAAAAAAAAATGCGATTTTTCAAACATGTTGTAAAAACGTGCCATATGATGAAATAATGTAAACGAGGCCGTGAAAATCACTCCAGAAAGGTTTTCTTTGAAAAAAAAATCATCATGAATTTTGGCGCAAAAAAACGCCTTACTATACTATGTCGAAAAAAAAATTGGATTTTTCAAACATGTTGTAAAAACGTGCCATATGATGAAATAATGTAAAGGAGGCCGTGAAAAACACTCCAGAAAGGTTTTCTTTGAAAAAAAAATCATCATGAATTTTGGCGCAAAAAAAACGCCTTACTATACTATGTCGAAAAAAAAATTGGATTTTTCAAACATGTTGTAAAAACGTGCCATATGATGAAATAATGTAAAGGAGGCCGTGAAAAACACTCCAGAAAGGTTTTCTTTGAAAAAAAAATCATCATGAATTTTGGCGCAAAAAAACGCCTTACTATACTATGTCGAAAAAAAAATTGGATTTTTCAAACATGTTGTAAAAACGTGCCATATGATGAAATAATGTAAAGGAGGCCGTGAAAATCACTCCAGAAAGGTTTTCTTTGAAAAAAAAATCATCATGAATTTTGGCGCAAAAAAACGCCTTACTATACTATGTCGAAAAAAAAATTGGATTTTTCAAACATGTTGTAAAAACGTGCCATATGATGAAATAATGTAAAGCGAGGCCGTGAAAATCACTCCAGAAAGGTTTTCTTTGAAAAAAAAATCATCATGAATTTTGGCGCAAAAAAACGCCTTACTATACTATGTCGAAAAAAAAATTGCGATTTTTCAAACATGTTGTAAAAACGTGCCATATGATGAAATAATGTAAAGGAGGCCGTGAAAATCACTCCAGAAAGGTTTTCTTTGAAAAAAAAATCATCATGAATTTTGGCGCAAAAAAACGCCTTACTATACTATGTCGAAAAAAAAATTGGATTTTTCAAACATGTTGTAAAAACGTGCCATATGATGAAATAATGTAAAGGAGGCCGTGAAAATCACTCCAGAAAGGTTTTCTTTGAAAAAAAATCATCATGAATTTTGGCGCAAAAAAACGCCTTACTATACTATGTCGAAAAAAAAATTGGATTTTTCAAACATGTTGTAAAAACGTGCCATATGATGAAATAATGTAAAGGAGGCTGTGAAAATCACTCCAGAAAGGTTTTCTTTGAAAAAAAAATCATCATGAATTTTGGCGCAAAAAAACGCCTTACTATACTATGTCGAAAAAAAAATTGGATTTTTCAAACATGTTGTAAAAACGTGCCATATGATGAAATAATGTAAAGGAGGCCGTGAAAAACACTCCAGAAAGGTTTTCTTTGAAAAAAAAATCATCATGAATTTTGGCGCAAAAAAACGCCTTACTATACTATGTCGAAAAAAAAATTGGATTTTTCAAACATGTTGTAAAAACGTGCCATATGATGAAATAATGCAAAGGAGGCCGTGAAAATCACTCCAGAAAGGTTTTCTTTGAAAAAAAAATCATCATGAATTTTGGCGCAAAAAAACGCCTTACTATACTATGTCGAAAAAAAATTGGATTTTTCAAACATGTTGTAAAAACGTGCCATATGATGAAATAATGTAAAGGAGGCCGTGAAAAACACTCCAGAAAGGTTTTCTTTGAAAAAAAAATCATCATGAATTTTGGCGCAAAAAAACGCCTTACTATACTATGTCGAAAAAAAAATTGGATTTTTCAAAGATGTTGTAAAAACGTGCCATATGATGAAATAATGCAATGCAGGCCATGAAAATCACTCCAGAAAGGTTTTCTTTGAAAAAAAAATCATCATGAATTTTGGCGCAAAAAAACGCCTTACTATACTATGTCGAAAAAAAAATTGGATTTTTCAAACATGTTGTAAAAACGTGCCATATGATGAAATAATGTAAAGGAGGCCTTGAAAATCACTTCAGAAAGGTTTTCTTTGAAAAAAGAAAAATTATCATGAATTTTGGCGCAAAAAAACGCCTTACTATACTATGTCGAAAAAAAAATTGGATTTTTCAAAGATGTTGTAAAAACGTGCCTTATGATGAAATAATGCAATGCAGGCCATGAAAAACACTCCAGGTAGGTTTTCTTTAAAAAAAAATCATCATGAATTTTGGCGCAAAAAAACGCCTTACTATACTATGTCGAAAAAAAAATTGGATTTTTCAAACATGTTGTAAAAACGTGCCATATGATGAAATAATGCAAAGCAGGCCGTGAAAATCACTCCAGAAAGGTTTTCTTCGAAAAAAAAATCATCATGAATTTTGGCGCAAAAAAACGCCTTACTATACTATGTCGAAAAAAAAATTGGATTTTTCAAACATGTTGTAAAAACGTGCCATATGATGAAATAATGTAAAGGAGGCCGTGAAAATCACTCCAGAAAGGTTTTCTTTGAAAAAAAAATCATCATGAATTTTGGCGCAAAAAAACGCCTTACTATACTATGTCGAAAAAAAATTGGATTTTTCAAACATGTTGTAAAAACGTGCCATATGATGAAATAATGCAAAGCAGGCCGTGAAAATCACTCCAGAAAGGTTTTCTTTGAAAAAAAAATCATCATGAATTTTGGCGCAAAAAAACGCCTTACTATACTATGTCGAAAAAAAATTGGATTTTTCAAACATGTTGTAAAAACATGCCATATGATGAAATAATGCAAAGCAGGCCGTGAAAATCACTCCACAAAGGTTTTCTTTGAAAAAAAAATCATCATGAATTTTGGCGCAAAAAAACGCCTTACTATACTATGTCGAAAAAAAAAATTGGATTTTTCAAAGATGTTGTAAAAACGTGCCATATGATGAAATAATGCAATGCAGGCCATGAAAATCACTCCAGAAAGGTTTTCTTTGAAAAAAAAATCATCATGAATTTTGGCGCAAAAAAACGCCTTACTATACTATGTCGAAAAAAAAATTGGATTTTTCAAACATGTTGTAAAAACGTGCCATATGATGAAATAATGTAAACGAGGCTGTGAAAATCACTCCAGAAAGGTTTTCTTTGAAAAAAAAATCATCATGAATTTTGGCGCAAAAAAACGCCTTACTATACTATGTCGAAAAAAAAATTGGATTTTTCAAACATGTTGTAAAAACGTGCCATATGATGAAATAATGCAAAGGAGGCCGTGAAAATCACTCCAGAAAGGTTTTCTTTGAAAAAAAAATCATCATGAATTTTGGCGCAAAAAAACGCCTTACTATACTATGTCGAAAAAAAAATTGGATTTTTCAAACATGTTGTAAAAACGTGCCATATGATGAAATAATGTAAAGCAGGCCGTGAAAATCACTCCAGAAAGGTTTTCTTTGAAAAAAAAATCATCATGAATTTTGGCGCAAAAAAACGCCTTACTATACTATGTCGAAAAAAAAATTGGATTTTTCAAACATGTTGTAAAAACGTGCCATATGATGAAATAATGTAAAGGAGGCCGTGAAAATCACTCCAGAAAGGTTTTCTTTGAAAAAAAAATCATCATGAATTTTGGCGCAAAAAAACGCCTTACTATACTATGTCGAAAAAAAAATGCATTTTTCAAACATGTTGTAAAAACGTGCCATATGATGAAATAATGTAAAGGAGGCCGTGAAAAATCACTCCAGAAAGGTTTTCTTTGAAAAAAAAATCATCATGAATTTTGGCGCAAAAAAAACGCCTTACTATACTATGTCGAAAAAAAAATTGGATTTTTCAAACATGTTGTAAAAACGTGCCATATGATGAAATAATGTAAAGGAGGCCGTGAAAATCACTCCAGAAAGGTTTTCTTTGAAAAAAAAATCATCATGAATTTTGGCGCAAAAAAACGCCTTACTATACTATGTCGAAAAAAAATGCGATTTTTCAAACATGTTGTAAAAACGTGCCATATGATGAAATAATGCAAAGCAGGCCGTGAAAATCACTCCAGAAAGGTTTTCTTTGAAAAAAAAATCATCATGAATTTTGGCGCAAAAAAAACGCCTTACTATACTATGTCGAAAAAAAATTGGATTTTTCAAACATGTTGTAAAAACGTGCCATATGATGAAATAATGCAAAGCAGGCCGTGAAAATCACTCCACAAAGGTTTTCTTCGAAAAAAAATCATCATGAATTTTGGCGCAAAAAAACGCCTTACTATACTATGTCGAAAAAAAAATTGGATTTTTCAAAGATGTTGTAAAAACGTGCCATATGATGAAATAATGCAATGCAGGCCATGAAAATCACTCCAGAAAGGCTTTCTTTGAAAAAAAAATCATCGTGAATTTTGGCGCAAAAAAACGCCTTACTATACTATGATGAAAAAAAATGCGATTTTTCAAACATGTTGAAAAAACGTGCCATATGATGAAATAATGTAAACGAGGCTGTGAAAATCACTCCAGAAAGGTTTTCTTTGAAAAAAAAATCATCATGAATTTTGGCGCAAAAAAACGCCTTACTATACTATGTCGAAAAAAAAATTGGATTTTTCAAAGATGTTGTAAAAACGTGCCATATGATGAAATAATGCAAAGCAGGCCATGAAAATCACTCCAGAAAGGTTTTCTTTGAAAAAAAAACTCATTATGAATTTTGGCGCAAAAAAACGCCTTACTATACTATGTCGAAAAAAAAATTGGATTTTTCAAACATGTTGTAAAAACGTGCCATATGATGAAATAATGTAAACGAGGCTGTGAAAATCACTCCAGAAAGGTTTTCTTTGAAAAAAAAATCATCATGAATTTTGGCGCAAAAAAACGCCTTACTATACTATGTCGAAAAAAAAATTGGATTTTTCAAAGATGTTGTAAAAACGTGCCATATGATGAAATAATGCAAAGCAGGCCATGAAAATCACTCCAGAAAGGTTTTCTTTGAAAAAAAAACTCATCATGAATTTTGGCGCAAAAAAACGCCTTACTATACTATGACGAAAAAAAATGCAATTTTTCAAACATGTTGTAAAAACGTGCCATATGATGAAATAATGCAAAGCAGGCCGTGAAAATCACTCCACAAAGGTTTTCTTCGAAAAAAAATCATCATGAATTTTGGCGCAAAAAAAACGCCTTACTATACTATGTCGAAAAAAAATTGGATTTTTCAAACATGTTGTAAAAACATGCCATATGATGAAATAATGCAAAGCAGGCCGTGAAAATCACTCCACAAAGGTTTTCTTCGAAAAAAAATCATCATGAATTTTGGCGCAAAAAAACGCCTTACTATACTATGTCGAAAAAAAAAATTGGATTTTTCAAAGATGTTGTAAAAACGTGCCATATGATGAAATAATGCAATGCAGGCCATGAAAATCACTCCAGAAAGGTTTTCTTTGAAAAAAAAATCATCGTGAATTTTGGCGCAAAAAAACGCCTTACTATACTATGTCGAAAAAAAATGCGATTTTTCAAACATGTTGAAAAAACGTGCCATATGATGAAATAATGTAAACGAGGCTGTGAAAATCACTCCAGAAAGGTTTTCTTTGAAAAAAAAATCATCATGAATTTTGGCGCAAAAAAACGCCTTACTATACTATGTCGAAAAAAAAATTGGATTTTTCAAAGATGTTGTAAAAACGTGCCATATGATGAAATAATGCAAAGCAGGCCATGAAAATCACTCCAGAAAGGTTTTCTTTGAAAAAAAAACTCATTATGAATTTTGGCGCAAAAAAACGCCTTACTATACTATGACGAAAAAAAAATTGGATTTTTCAAACATGTTGTAAAAACGTGCCCTATGATGAAATAATGTAAATGAGGCCGTGAAAATCACTCCAGAAAGGTTTTCTTTGATAAAAAAATCATCATGAATTTTGGCGCAAAAAAACACCTTTCTATACTATGTCGAAAAAAAAATTGGATTTTTCAAACATGTTGTAAAAACGTGCCATATGATGCAATAATGCAAAGCAGGCCGTGAAAAACACTCCAGAAAGGTTTTCTTTGAAAAAAAAATCATCATGAATTTTGGCGCAAAAAAACGCCTTACTATACTATGTCGAAAAAAAATGCGATATTTCAAACATGTTGAAAAAACGTGCCATATGATGAAATAATGTAAACGGGGCTGTGAAAATCACTCCAGAAAGGTTTTCTTTGAAAAAAAATCATCATGAATTTTGGCGTAAAAAAACGCCTTACTATACTATGTCGAAAAAAAAAATTGGATTTTTCAAACATGTTGTAAAAACGTGCCATATGATGAAATAATGCAAAGCAGGCCGTGAAAATCACTCCAGAAAGGTTTTCTTTGAAAAAAAAACTATGAATTTTGGCGCAAAAAAACACCTTACTATACTATGACGAAAAAAAATGCAATTTTTCAAACATGTTGTAAAAACATGCCATATGATGAAATAATGTAAACGAGGCTGTGAAAATCACTCCAGAAAGGTTTTCTTTGAAAAAAAAATCATCATGAATTTTGGCGCAAAAAAACGCCTTACCATACTATGTCGAAAAAAAAATTGGATTTTTCAAACATGTTGTAAAAACGTGCCATATGATGAAATAATGTAAACGAGGCTGTGAAAATCACTCCAGAAAGGTTTTCTTTGAAAAAAAAAATCATTATGAATTTTGGCGCAAAAAAACGCCTTACTATACTGTGTCAAAAAAAAATGCGATTTTTCAAACATGTTGAAAAAACGTGCCATGTGATGAAATAATGTAAACGAGGCTGTGAAAATCACTCCAGAAAGGTTTTCTTTGAAAAAAAAATCATCGTGAATTTTGGCACAAAAAAAACGCCTTACTATACTATGTCGAAAAAAAAATTGGATTTTTCAAACATGTTGTAAAAACGTGCCATATGATGAAATAATGCAAAGCAGGCCGTGAAAATCACTCCAGAAAGGTTTTCTTTGAAAAAAAAATCATCATGAATTTTGGCGCAAAAAAACGCCTTACTATACTATGACGAAAAAAAATGCAATATTTCAAACATGTTGTAAAAACGTGCCATATGATGAAATAATGTAAAGGAGGCCGTGAAAATCACTCCAGAAAGGTTTTCTTTGATAAAAAAATCATCATGAATTTTGGCGCAAAAAAACGCCTTACTATACTATGTCGAAAAAAAAATTGGATTTTTCAAACATGTTGTAAAAACGTGCCATATGATGAAATAATGTAAACGAGGCTGTGAAAATCACTCCAGAAAGGTTTTCTTTGAAAAAAAAAATCATTATGAATTTTGGCGCAAAAAAAACGCCTTACTATACTGTGTCAAAAAAAAATGCGATTTTTCAAACATGTTGAAAAAACGTGCCATGTGATGAAATAATGTAAACGAGGCTGTGAAAATCACTCCAGAAAGGTTTTCTTTGAAAAAAAAATCATCGTGAATTTTGGCACAAAAAAAACGCCTTACTATACTATGTCGAAAAAAAAATTGGATTTTTCAAACATGTTGTAAAAACGTGCCATATGATGAAATAATGCAAAGCAGGCCGTGAAAATCACTCCAGAAAGGTTTTCTTTGAAAAAAAAATCATCATGAATTTTGGCGCAAAAAAACGCCTTACTATACTATGACGAAAAAAAATGCAATATTTCAAACATGTTGTAAAAACGTGCCATATGATGAAATAATGTAAAGGAGGCCGTGAAAATCACTCCAGAAAGGTTTTCTTTGATAAAAAAATCATCATGAATTTTGGCGCAAAAAAACGCCTTACTATACTATGTCGAAAAAAAAATTGGATTTTTCAAACATGTTGTAAAAACGTGCCATATGATGAAATAATGTAAAGGAGGCTGTGAAAAACACGCCAGAAAGGTTTTCTTTGAAAAAAAAATCATCATGAATTTTGGCGCAAAAAAACGCCTTACTATACTATGTCGAAAAAAAAATACCATTTTTCAAACATGTTGTAAAAACGTGCCATATTATGAAATAATGTAAATGAGGCCATGAAAAACACTCCAGAAAGGTTTTCTTTGAAAAAAAAATCATCATGAATTTTGGCGCAAAAAAACGCCTTACTATACTATGACGAAAAAAAAATGCAATATTTCAAACATGTTCATCTAGCTGCAAACGGCTGATTTTTAATGGAATATCTCCATAGAGGTACAGAGGAACATTTCCAGCAACCATCACTCCTGTGTTCTAATGCTACATTGTGTTAGCTAATGGTGTTGAAAGGCTAAATGATTATTAGAAAACCCTTGTGCAGTTATGTTAGCACATGGATAAAAGTGTGAGTTTTCATGGACAACATGAAATTGTCTGTGACCCCAAACTTTTCAACAGCAGTGTATACACACAGAGAAACACACACAATATGCAATATATACATATATACAATCTTACAATGATGCATTTAATTAAAAAGTGGCAATAGTTACCTTCACCTACTTTTTAGATTGCACAGTGTAAATCCTGCCTGCAACATTTTTTGTTTAATGCTCCCCCCAATCTCTTACTAATTGAATAATAAAGTTTATTCAAATAGCACTTGAGGGAAGTACATGTTCTACCTCATACGAAACTAAACTTTCTATTGGATACGTCAAAAAAAACAAAAAACAAATAACTGTGCCACTCAAAGCAGCAGAGCATCAATAAACATTCATCTTGGGGTTCTGTCAGGCTGCAAGTTCACAGGATGTGGTCTGTGTACAATAAACAGGAACTACTGGCTTGGAGCCTTTGTATTTCCTGTTATCAGTACCCTTGAGAGTATTGATTTGCTCCTCAGGGTCAATGATTTAAATCACATGCAGTCCACCGCTGAGTTTCCTGAATTTGAACTAGAGTCGAGAAAGAAGGAGCTCGGAAAACTGCAGTGAAAGCAGAAATAACAATTAAAGGTCAGCGTTTAAGCGTTGCAGCGTTGCGGAAAAACACCAGCTGATTTCCACTTGAAAATACATCCCATGTGACATTTCATCAGCACAGTCAAACCAGTGTGTTTATCTGATTACGTGCCAAGCCTATTGTCACACTGCTTACTTCAGCCAAGTGGCTTTCAATGAATAGTCCTCCAAAATGGCATTTTACTGTCTTTATTTGGCAGCGGCTTTAGTCTTCCTTTGTTCCATTTAAAAAATGCATCTCTCTGGGAGAACACAGAACCATGCAGCTGAGTAAAAACCAGCTTTAAGGTCATTTTGGAGCCAACCTAAATAATTTGTAAGAATTCTGAAAACCCTTACTGAAGCCAACAGGGCAGCCGACACCAGCACCGTGTCTTCACCCATGTATTTCCATTCATAACGAAATAGTTTTGCTTGTACTGTCAAAAACTTGCCTGCGAAGAAACTTGAAAAAAAATGCACATGTATTAAGATATAATAAACATCATCCTTCCTGGACATGAATGTGTCCAAAGCTAAAGAGATGATAATTGATTTTCAGAGAGAATCCATCTCTTCTGTGGTGATTAAAGATCAGGCCGCTGAGGCTGTGCAGCAGTGTGAATGTCCTGGCAGCTCAATCAATAATAAGCTGACCTGCAGGCCTCATGTGGATAGAAAATCCCATCAGCACATGCACTATTATCATAAGCTTTTAAGTTTTAATGTCTTTCTATAGCATTTTTTGGTTATTCCTGTGTGATCAAATGAGCCCTCATATTTTGTTTTGATCAGCTGTTATGGGTCATTTGCCCTTAAAAATACAGACAGATGGCAAGGTATCATGAAAGCGAGCAGCAAAATTCTAATTATGACTTTGAATGATCTTTTCTTTCTATACATAGTTAGAAATTTAAGAAAGGACGAGTCACTTCTAGCTGATCTTAGTCACCATCTGAACAAAGAGTTTCTGTCTGGTTCCGGTTCTGCAGGACAAACAGACTTTTGTCCACTGGAGTCTTAAAAAAATCCAAAATAATTTTTTAGATAGTATTTATTATTATAATGTGGTTACTGATTACTGTACAGCGATTTGCCTTTTGGGGATAACAAAGATGAAAAAAAAAAGTCCTTGACTCGTAACATTTTTCCGTCTTTTCTGCCAAACAAAATGGGTTCATTCCTAATTCTGCTCAGAATTTTCTTTGCTTTTGGCTAAAGTTCTTATGCTATTTTTCTATTAACCTTTATGAATAAAATGTTCCTGTTGTGTGTAGAGGTGTGGGGTCATGATGAGGCATGTGGAGAACGAAACATTAGGAAGCCATTTATTTGCAGTCTCCAAAAAGATTTAAATAAATAAATAATAACAACACAGAAAAGCCTTCAAACAATAACTGTGAGCAATGACAGTTCAGTGCTGCATTGTGCTGCCTTGACTTGGGAACAAACCGTTCACCCACTTCTTACCAGTTTACTCCTACATTTAGGGCAAATGGACTCCCAGTTCAAACCGTATAATCAGGTCACAGCTCAAAGGGAATTCACTGTGTGTTTAGATGGGCCTATTATTAGTGTGTAGCGTGTTTGTATGCTTCCTCCAACTCCAGGGATAGTGGAGGAGTTACACTGATTCCCCAGAACCCCAGTTTTACCAAAGAAAATGCTTTGAATAGACCCTACTGCTGTCACGAGGCAGGGGTGAACCCAAGCTGAGAACACACAGACTCATGGCAGGACTAGGTGGAAAAACCAGGATTTATTTAAACACAAATTATATCAAAACGGAAGAACCAAGGCAGGAAATAAAGAACTAACTGAAGGGGAGAATAACTATGAAACTGTAGCCAGGAATAAACTAACTGAGACTCACAAACGGGGCTGGACGAGGAGGCCGACGGGTCAGGAGCACAGCACCGGTGGTGTGGGTGGAGGCAGAGAGCGGCTATGGTGGTCTGGAGAGTGTCCAGGGGGGGAGCTGGTCCACAGAGCGAGGCCGGGTGGAACCCAGAGGCAGGCCGGGGAGAGACCGAGAGGTGGTGAGATGACAAGGTTGTGGGGAATCCAGAGAGGGGGGGTCAGGGTAATCCTGGGCAAGGCTGGGGGTCCAGATGTAAAGCAGGGCAGGGATGCAGCACCGGGCCAGCGGCTGACTGCAAACAGACATAAACATTAGTAAGAGCACAGGAACCACAGGAGTAAAAGGTGCAGGGGCCGAACTGACTGTCAGACGAAGCTACAATCTGGCAGGGTGTGGAGTGTGGAACCGGCTTTTA
Source organism: Amphiprion clarkii (assembly GCA_027123335.1). Classification (NCBI taxonomy): domain Eukaryota; kingdom Metazoa; phylum Chordata; class Actinopteri; family Pomacentridae; genus Amphiprion; species Amphiprion clarkii. Next base: position 30,826,210 of record CM049578.1, on the reverse strand, counting down.
CTGCAGAGGAGGAGATGACAGGTGTGCTGCGCCACAGCTGCACGGAGTTCTGCTGATGAGCCGACGACTGATTTGTTGCAGCTGCTGCAGACAGCAGCACAGTGGAGCAAGACAGAAACAGAACAGGAGAGAGAGAGGCATAGAGAGAGGGAGAATGAAGAGGTGGAATAGGAGAAAAACAGAAAAAGGACAGACGGAGAATAAAGGGAGGTCAGGTGGGGGCAGATGCAGGGACCAGGGAGGGGGCCCTGACAACCGCAAACCTTTTGTTTGGTGTTTCTTAAGCATTTTATCTGTTTTATTCTATTTTATTGCTTTCTTGTATCTATTTTGTGTAGATGATGTAGTGTAAAGATTGCAAGCAACACTTTGTTCAAGCTTTAGATCACAGCCTACATTGCGGTTAAAATGATCCTAATTCGCATTGTTAGGTTTTGTACTAATACAGAATGTACAAAACACAGGTATACGTTCTGTAAACAGTCACAACTTTACAGTACTTATCCTGCAATTTGAAGAAATCTGTTTGCATTTTATGATGCTAAAATGAAAAAGAATGAACAAATGAGTGACATGAAGCTTTCAGATTTAGGGAATTTTGTCCACTTACTGGTAAAATTAGATGAGAGCAACTTCTGCAGCTCAGCAAAGCTGCTGAAATCGTCTCTGAGGTATTTAATAAGAAGCCCTGACCTATAAAAGGATCTTTGTCCCCTGCCTACCCTCTTCTAATTATCGTGTTCCCCTCCAGTGTTAAGTAGGCTACGTTCATTTTGAAATAAAATCACAGAATATTTATAAAGAGCTGCAGAATTCATTGCTCCATCTTCCCTCCAAACATCCAGCCTATTGCCTCCAGAAATGGTTGGAGTAGCGATTTTTATAGCTGCACTGTTAAAAAACAATTCCATAAAATATACCACAAAAATCGGGCAGCAAGGGTGGCAGAAAGGAATATGCTACACAGTAAAACACTGTGATGTACGGTAGTGTACATGTACGTTCAGTAAACTTCTTGCCTTCTTAGTACTGCATGTGTTGGTTTGTTCTGCATTGGTAGTACACAGTGTGCATATTGTAATTTTAGATGAACTGCACTGTACGTTTTAGGCGGTTGTAGAAATGTAGATCACCCAGACCCAGACTGTGGTGATGTTCTGGTCTGATGGCTACAAGCACATGAAAGCGGCGGGTTGTTCCAGGTTACAGCCACAGCTGGATGGGAAGAGGTTCTCCATCCCTGTGGGAAATGTGCGGGGAGAGTCATCAGACTGTCGCACGGCAACATCAAAGCACAACCTCCTTTTAATAATTCATACTTGTTGTGGGTGCTGCGGATCGGCACCAGTGGGGCCTCCTGCACCTCCCAAATCTCTGCAGCTGACAGGGCAGCTTTGTAACGTTTGACTAGGTGCTAAAGCAGACAAATCTGGGCGTAAACAGTGCATTCATAACAGTTAAAAACTCAAAAGAGAATCCGGAATGAGGGAGTATTGTTTGGAGTCGCCAAAGTGGCTGGAGGGATTTATACAAATGAGAAGTTTAAATAGTTCTGAAGAGTCTTTGGGGCACAGCGCTACTTTTTTCAGAGGAAGTGTGTGATCACATTAACATATTACATCTGGGCTTTCTGTGGGGAACTGAGGTCTCCAGGAGGGCAGACGTCTGTTTATTTGTTTCTAAATAAAGCAACGTGCCGATGAACTCATTCTGCAAGAGGAGAATTAAAGCCTCGACAATAAATGCATGTCTGTTTATTCTGTTTCGCTTCACAACCAACCAGGGCTGCGTGCAGTTTTCAAAGCAGCCATGTTAAAACGAGCTCCGTGGCACGAAACTTCAATCCGAATAGACCGCCTTTGTTCTAACTTTAACTTTTTCTGTGCGTGCAGGGGGGTTGGGGATACAGGAAAACTGCTGCTCAGTATTTCAGCACAGTTTTCAGTGTCAAGTGGTTAAACTTGGAAGGAGAACTTACAGAAGTAGATGTGCTGTCGAGGCCTGAGGCACCCAGTTCTTCTGAACATCCACTGCAAATATTTGGGAGAATCGCTGGTATTTTGTCACTTGTCGGCTGCACAGCAACTTAAAAGAGCAAATGTGTCAGAAAATGTATTAAAAAATAGAAACCAAACCACAATATCTGCTCATTTCACTCTCACTCCTGTACAATCAGAAATAGTAATGTTTTATTACAGAGACAAAGCTTTTTATATTATCACTTAACTGTGCATCACTGTAAGAATTTATGTTTTCTAGATTTGATTTGTCACTTTATTTCTGTCCAATCAATATCTTACAGACAATATATGGATCTTGGGCTCATAAACCCCTCACAAAACCCATCAGATTGCATCAATACATAGAAAGATATCGATATTATACGTGAACTTGGGCCTCATTTCGACGTGTTTGGTGCCTCCTAATTTAGATTATTGGTCAGTATCTTTGTTTTGTACTGGATAAAACACCCTGCTTCAAAGATACTGTTGAGTAAATCCATGAGTGCAATTTAGTCAGAAGTGCAGTTGGTTTGAACTCGCAGAGCTTGATGTATGCATAAACAGACTAATCAGAAATATAGAAAATGGAGCAACCACTTGTAGGTGTGGCTATAGGCCTCTCCACCGGTGCAAAGTAACCACAGAAGTATATTTGCTCAAGTTCTCCCATGGTTTCATTTCTGTAAATGTTCCAATGATCCGATATCTCACTAGATATCTTGTCTTTTTTCTTCCGTTTCCCATTAATCATGTGACGCCCTACAGATTGATCTTCTGTTCCTGGATATAAAACTGACTATATAGCAGTTCAAACCTGCAGCTGCTGCATCAGTAACCTGCTAATAATAAAATAATCTAACCTGATGTTTTCATTTACAATACAATGTCAGTCAAAGAGATTAACTAGTACTTTTACTTTAACAATTTGTTGCTAATACATACACTGCCGTCCAAATGTTTGTGGTCACTCAGGCAATTTCATGTTTTCCATGAAAACGCACACTTTTATTCATGTTCTAACATAACTGCAGAAGGGTTTTCTAATCCTCAATGAGCCTTTCAACACCATTAGCTAACACAATGTAGCATTAGAACACAGGAGTGATGGTTGCTGGAAATGTTCCTCTGTACCTCTATGGAGATATTCCATTAAAAATCAGCCGTTTCCAGCTAGAATAGTCATTTACCACATTAACAATGTCTAGACTGTATTTCTGATTCATTTAATTAAAAAAACTGCCTTTCTCTAAAAAATAAGGACATTTCTAAATGACCAAAAACTTTTGAGCGGTAGTGTATGTGCTTTGACTAAAGCAATATTTTCCATGCGGGACTTTTACTTCCAATTTCATCAAAAATGAGCCCATCAAAATATAAAGTTCATTCTTAGGTATTATTTGATACCTGGTTGTCTAATATGATTCAGTTCCTGCAACGTGGCTGTAGTCATAATGCTTTAAAGTCAACTTATGAGTATGCTTTTAAGTAGAATGTCTCATCCTCAGTGACAAATGAATGTTTACAGAGAGTACATCTGCTCAGGGAGCTGGAAGAGCCATACATTTGTTTCGTGGTTGAATGCACTTTGGTTTCAGGCCTGGCCCGGGTCGATGCAAAACAAAATGTGTTCTCAACTCATGAGGTGCGACCCACACTGACCCCTCCCACAAAGGTCAGTCTGACACCCAGCAGGACTTGTCAGTCACCTCCACCCGACGCTGCCGTGCTGCAGTGAACGCCACTGTGTGTGGATTGTTTTCCGCTGAAGGTGGCTTCCAGGGTTATCTGGCAGGCAGCCAGTGGAGCAGTCCGCTGCCTGGTGACAGCTCTGTGTCGATTTAATTGACTATGAATAAGAGATAACATCTTAATTGAATTAGGCCGCTCAACACTGACATTGCTGTTCAAACACCTCCTGTGCAGCCAACGAGACGAATGAAGTTAACATCAAATGGTTCTTCACTTTTCTTGAGTCATCCTGTCAGAAAGCAATCTATCCTTTTTCTATGAGGACTGTAATTATTGGATTTTAGCGTTATGTTCTACATGCTTTATGTCGTCCTCAACAGCTTACAAAGCAGCCAGTATGTTTTCAAATAATACTAAAAAATAGAAACCATCTGTGTACTTTTCATGTAAAGACCCAAAGCTGTTAATTAGAAGGCAGAAACAAAGAATCAAAATAGTTACAAATGTAAAAATACCAAGAAATAAATAGAACTTGTGAAAAACTTCTACAGAAAATGTATGACTCACTTTCCAACTGTCAGATCACACAGCTCACTCAGTCTGTTTGCTTTTAGCTGGTGGATCAGCCTGATGTAACACACAGTGATTCACTCTGGAAACTGACGGCAAAGTTTCTAAACATGCACGTCTCTGAACTTGGATAAAAGCTTTCTTTAAAACTCCCAACATCCACACGCAACGATGTTCACGCTGCCTGTGCACGCTGTGATACACTGACATCTCCCGAGTCTGCGGCTGACTTTTTCAGGTACAAAGAGTTCACATGTTTATGTTTTTATGAGTTTTAATGACTCTGTCTAACTACAACTTGAACACACACTCAGCAGCCACTATTAGGTACACAAGTTTAATTGATTATTAATAGAAATAGCTCATCAGTCAATCACATGGCATGTAGATGTGGTCAAGACAACTTGCTGAAGTTCAAATCGAGCATCAGAACGGGGAAGAAAGGGGATTTAAGTGACTTTGAACGCTGCATGGTTGCTGGTACCAGACAGGCTGAATAGTTCACAAACTGCTGATCTACTGGGATTTTCACACACAAACATCTCTAGGGTTTACAGAGAAAGGTCCGAAAAAGAGAAAATATCCAGTGAGAAATCTGTGGACCAAAACCCCTTGTTGATGTGAGAGTTCAGAGGAGAATGTTCAGACTGGTTGGAGATGACAGAAAGGCAACAGTAACTCAAATAACCACTGGTTACAACCAATCAATGCAGAAAACCATCTCTGAACATGTCCAACCTTGGAGAAGACGGGCTACAACCACCACACTGGGATGTTACAAAGCTCAAATCATCTCAAACTGGTTTCTAGAAATATACTCCAACGGCCTCCACAGTTACCAGATCCCAATCCAACAGAGCACCTTTGGGATGTGGTGGAACGGAGGATTCACATAATGGACAAATCTGCAGCAACTGCATGATGCTATCATGTCCAGTGTGGCATTGACACAGTATCCTGCATCATCCCACGAGGCCTATTGAGATTTTGGCCATTTCAAACACAAAAACAGAAATCCCCCACTTATTTTTCATAATTAAAACAATATGCATGAAGGAAATAAAGGTTTATAAAATAAAATAACTGAGCGAATTTTCTGAATTTCAGTTGCTGTAGTTTCAGGATCCTGTTTTCTGTAAGGTAGCTGATTGTGATGTCATAGTAAGAAAACACAATATACAGTATCTGTATACTCTGCCTTACTGACAGATTCCATCCACGTGATTCCAGTGTCTGGCTCTGGCTTTTATAAAGGTCACTGAGCAGTGACCTTTATAAAACATGACAATGATTGCAAAAATCGATCATTTCAATCTATATCTGACCCCTCTGTCCCCTCCGCAAGTGGTAACATTGGCCATCCAGAAAAAAAGGTTTGCACGTGTGCACTGGCATGGCCTGAAAGGAAGAATTTCTTATATTAAACTGAAGCACCGTACAGCAGCACAAGCCTGAAAACTGGTTGTCAAATGTCTTGGAGTCTCCAGAGGAAAAAAGAAACATGAAAAATGATGCTGTGAGCTGCTGTCTTTTATTATTAATGTGTTTTGTGCTGAGGTGTTCATACACAGATGGCTGCACACACAAATGATTTAACCACTTATGTGGAGCAGCTCCCAGTGATCTGTGTGTCCGGTCTGTCTTCGCCGCTTCCGCCACTCTCAGGTGCTGTCAGCCGTCACTCAGGCAGCCCTCCCAAATCTTCTTTGTTTATCTCCAGGAGGAAAACGCTGCAGTACTTTTATTTGTCAGGAAGAATACACTGACAGAGTGACACCTCTCCAACTTCAGCACATCACTGAGAAGACACTTCAGTCCTTTGCGGGATGCTGTGAGCATCAGTGTGTGTGTGAGAAATAGAATCACGCTCTATCTAATCGACAGCTTTATCTGAACTGCTGTTGCTAGGAAACCTTCTGGAGGACTGTTAATTAAAGAAATATATATTTTTAATATATCTGTATTGTATTTTCATAGATTTGGCATCATTCTTGTCATTTATGACTTAAGATTTATTTCAGGCATGACAAGTTTCCAACTGGGATTTGTAAAAACTATTTTAAAGCAACTACAAATGCAGGACAACCAGTATAATTCAAGTGTATTTTGCATTTCAGGTATTACAGATGGATCACTTCACCTAATTATGAAACACATGATTTCTCAATAACTTAAAGTTGTATTTAGCAGCCATTTATTTCTCAGTACTACATGGAATCCAATTATCTTCCACTACATAATGCACTTTGTGAATGCCGTTCTTAAGGGTGTTACATAAAGTTATTATTATTATTATTATTATTATTAGTAGTAGTAGTAGTAGTATGATTATTGTTATTAAAGCTAAGGCAGAAATACCTTTATGCTCTAGATGATGTGGACACACTTTGCTTAAACTGTATGATTTTTACTATGTGTCCTTTTACCACACATAGTACAAAGGCTGCAAAGTAGAGAGCTACTTTTCGAAGATAAGTACCTTTAGTTCCATTTAAAATAAATCTTTATACTATAGCATACAGTGATACAGGGATTTGAACATATCCAGACTGATCTCTATAGCACCAGGTCAGAATTGGAGAATGGTCTGACTGCACCTCATTTTTCTATATTGAAAAAAAAAAAAACATTATTTCTTGAAACCAAAACCATCTTGGATGGAGCTAAACGCAGGATCCAATGACAGTGTTTCTGCAAAACAGTGATTGTTTTGGTAGAATGTTTGCATGCAGGGAGGAGATTAAATGGCAATTAAAATGGCAAATTTATGAAAAGAAACAAGCAAGTTTGCCATGTTGCACCATCCAGATGTTCTCAGCATGTAGGTTGCTGGCTTAGAGGTTGTTGTTGCTGTTCCTGTATCAAAAGGGGATTTTGAAAGACGGTAACATGCGGATAGCAGAAGGGGACAAGTATGCCACAAGAAATGCATGGCAGAAACGACAGATTTAGACTCTGGGGGAGTCTGACTACCTTTGGGATGAACTGGAACATCAGTTTTGAGCCTGACATCATCAAATTCCAGCAATGAGGTTCTAAAAGCTGGTAGAAGCTTGGAAGCAGAAGTGTGGAGACAGAAAAGCGATGACCGCGGTGTTGGAATAAACGGTGCATCAATCACATATGTGTATATCGAGCATCAGCAATTATTATCCACATACATTTGTCCATTCAGTCAGGATTAAATGCGATGCACAGTGGCTTGGTGGTTAACACTTTGGCCTTGCAGCTAGAAGATCCCGCTTTCCTGCGATGTTTCTGCATGGAGTTTGCATGTCCTCCCTGTGCATGGGTAGGTTTTCTCCAGGTACTCCGACTTCCTCCCATAGTCCAAAAAACATGCTCAGGTTAATTGATGAGTCTAAATTGTCTGTAGGTGTTAATGTCTCTATGTGTAGCCCTGCGATAGACTGGCAACCTGTCCAGAGGTAGAATGGGGAAACCCAGTAACCATGTGATTAGGCTGCAGACTGCCACTACTACATTAAAGCATAAAACATCCAAAAGACATCATATATAAATTATAGGTGAAATGACAATGGGTGACAGCGAAAGGAGGAAAAACTGGGAACATGTCAAGTGAGATTAAAGTATTCTACATAAAGCATTTATTTGTATGCAATGCTAAACCCCATTCGATCAGCATTATTGGGTTACGTTTGGTAGTTTTGTTCCATCTTGGTGGCCAACGTTTCTTCCATTCAATTAACACACAAATTGCACTTCATTACAAAATGATTAATGTTCCAGCATATTAATCAGTTACCACCCCATACCTGATGAGTAACGAGGTGTCAGGATCCATTCGTGCTACAGGGAGCCTGTAGCTGCCTGCCGCTTAATAAAAAAGCACATCCGTCACAAGGGGTTCTGGACTTCACCCATGGGTGCTGTTGGCTGCGTGGAGCGGGTGAACACGGCCGTTCATCTTGTCCTTCGCGGTGCCTCGAGGCCATCGTGGGCAGCTGGAGTCCACATCATTGGTTCTGAATTATAGCCGCTAATTATCCGGCGCCCCGCTTGATGGGAACGCTGTCAAATGGCTTTAATTTACATTCATGATCTTGGACGGGAACCATGTATCGTGGTGATGGCCTGGTGTGTGTGTGTGTGTGTGTGTGTGTGTGTGTGTGTGTGTGTGTGTGTGTGTGTGTGTGTGTGTGTGTGTGTGTGTGTGTGTGTGTGTGTGTGTGTGTGTGTGTGTGTTTATATGTACCGGGGGGGGGGATATCGTAAATCACGCTGGTTTGTGCACTACGCCAACCAGCTACAACATTAAAACCACCTGCCCTGAATTATGTATGTAGATCCCTTTTGTCCCACCCCAACAGCTTTGACCCAGTTTACATCAATAATATCTCATCCACCATAACAAAATTTTCTTCCCAGCTATACGCAGATGACACAACTCTGTACTGCTTTTCTGATACTGCACAGTTGGCCATTCAATCTCTGCAACGAGCTTCTGAACAATCGCAAAATGCACTGTTTCAGTTAAAACTAAACATCAGTGCTAAAAAGACTAAATGCATGCTTTTCTCAAGAGCCAGAGAATTCCCTTGAAGGCAATTTAAATACTAAGAGAGTCTCTGAATTTAAATATCTAAGCATCTATCTGGACTAAAAACTCACATTTAAATTTCATATTGAAATGTTAGTCAACTGTTTGTGCATTAATTTGTAATTCTTTTATTTTGTAGTGCCTACACATGTGTTTTAGAGTGTAGGCCATTTTCAGGAACATTTTACTACCTTTACTTTTGAGCTGTTATCTTTGTCATTATTCTATCCAGATCTTCCATCTCTTTATATAATGCTTACATTAACATATTGCATTAGCCTTTATATCAAGGGGAAAAATATGTTTGAGTTTACTCTTTAGGGTCTCATAGTATGGGCATAGGGAATCAAAGACTGGAACAGCTGGGATGAGTAATATTTCTTTCTTTTCTGTCCATCTATCCAGAAACAAAGGGTGATTGTTTTTTTTTCTTATGGTACACATTACTGTAATACTGTAGCATAGTCCGTCTCCCATGTAAACCAATATGTGTGTTAACTTCATCTGCCATTCAGGCGGAAACTCAGCTGATAATTCCGTAATTCCTGCTGTCATTATGAAACTCAGAGATCACGTAAAACCCCTTTAACACTCCTATTTACAGCAGCAGCATGGGGGATGAACGGCTGCTGGAGTGAATAGTTTTGCACCGAGCTGCTCTTCTAAACCAATGGGGAATAAATGGAAGGAAAGCACATTAAATACATTTGTTTCTCTCATGCGGGCTGCTCGCTATTAAACATTATTACAAACAGTTATTATTCTTTTCCCAAGCCTTTATGGGTTTTTTTTATGAGGGAAGGTTTGCTGACTACACGGTTTACAGCTCTTTTTGTAATCCTGTAGCTGTACATTCATGTAATTAAACTCACAGGGAGCTGCCCAGTACCCAGCACCAGCCTTCTGCTGCTGGCCGCTGTGCAGCTGCACCTCAACAGCTGCCGCCTCGTAGCAGAAACAAAACCAAGTTGTTCAATTATCTTAGTTTCACATTTTTGCAAGTGCCCTGCGAAGAAGCTTTTTGCCACTTTTGACTCTTCAACTTGGAAACATTTATTCCTCAGATGATGCTGAAGCTGCAACAACAAAACAATGAACAAGTTCTGCAGGTGAAACAGCAAATCAGGTCTGATCATATAAGCTAAAGTGTGTCTCGTCAGTACAAAAACTACTTACGTGACCATTTTTTCTGTAGTTAAAGTTCGGTTTGGACGACAAAACTACTCGGTCGAGGCTCAGGAAACATCATGGTTATAAAACAAGTTGTTGCTGTTAGTAGGAGGCAGCATGTGAGTAGTTAGGACACTTTGTTGACCTGTCCATCCACCCTGACCTCCTTCTATAAGGTCACACTACTTCCACCATTGCTTCTAATAGGCAACAATAATTCTATGAGCCACCGGATATATTTAAGGTGCAGACAAGAAAGTACATTTAAATTCGAACAAATGACTGACATTGTCGTAATTTATCCTTCTTGTCATACCTGACCATCAGCAAGCAAAAACAACATAAACTACATATAAAATACTAAAATCATACTTCAGAACCAGATAACATTTGAGCTGGGGCTAATTTTTCACTGCAGTTTAAAGTTGTGCACTTCTATGGAAACAGCACAAACAAAATTTCTTCTTTTCTTCATCTCTTCTTTTTTTCTAGCCGTAACATTTTTATTTGCTTCCATACTTTTTATTTTTTATTTCTACCTTAAACTGATGGAGAATGGGTACAAATCAGTGCATGCAAATCAATAGAATGGTGGAATTTAAGAGCTTGATGCTCCAAATTTCCTGGGAGAGGACACCCAGACCCCTGCTTTCATGTTTTGTCAAGCAGACAACCAAAGCAGAGAATGTAAATTATGAACACAACAGTAAACGTGTGCAAACTTCTAGGCCTCTGACAGGCAAGAGAGAGCTGCTGCTTTGAGCTTGTATGTGTGAACGCAGCATTAAAGTCTGCTGTTTGTCCAGAACACGCAGCAGAACTAAGCAGTTTGCAGAAACAATAACCAGCATGACCGTGCAGACAAAACAGCACCACCTACAGAAAGAAACGTCGCCACAATTAAAGCTTAGCAACAAGGACGGAGAAAGCAAATTAACTAAATGAACAACACGAAATGGAAATAATGAACACCGGAGGCTATTGTCTGCTCCGCCACTGCTGTCACTGGACATGCTGCCACACTTTTGTTTTCTTCCAACATGGCTACACGTCCCCTGTAACTACTAGAAACCACTCTGCACACATTAAATGCCAAAACTCTATTACAAAATGAGGTCTTAAGTAGATTATGCCAATAATATCCTCATATTAATGAGAGAGCTGTGACTGTAGGCTCTCCCACTGAATGTGCAACACAGGATAAACCAAAACAAACCCAAACATGGCTGCACATTAATCATCTGCTCCCACTCTGATGTAAACTAACCACGTTGCCTTCTTAATCATAATTGAATTGGCTCGAATTCACAAGATTCCTGACGCAGCAATGTATCGTGTTTTGGGAGCTTAGTTCCACTTGACAGGTTCACTCTGTCTGGTTTCCCCCTTTCAGCTCTTGAGAGCCTTTTCAAGTCCTCCCTGCTGGCCCTGTTAGCGATCATGGACTCGGTGAAGAACCACATTGTGTGATGTGTGGGCTGCGCTCCAAGTCTTTCAGTGACTAACCCGGCACGCGATAATTTGAACATTTAATGCTTTAGCTATTTGTTGATAGCATCAGAGAAATTGCAAATTATCCTCTAGCCGATAAAGAACTCATTTCAGGGACCGCTGGTGATAAAACACTTCCGCTGCTAGTTTGCTTTTATACACAGATGAAAATTGCCTCGAACCAATCAGAACCTCTCTGTCACAATGCAGGCAAACTTTCACTGCAACATATCCTCATCTGTTAAATGACAAGCATCGGAAAGACCTGGGTTTTTCCCCTTTTTTTTCTACATCCTCACATCGATGCCAAACAGAGAGAACCTCCATCTGTCCACCGCATCAAGCGTCTCTAATAATATTCCTTATCAGCTGACATCCCTCAATGTAGAACCAAGCAGCAGTGAAAATCACAGCTACGACTGTTCTGACATGTTATCCTGCTAAGAGTGATTGGTTTCTATTTCATGTGGACAGCCCTGCAGCTATCTCTGTATTCCTTCGAACACACCAGGAAATTCCCATTTGTTTATGTGTCGGTTGTTTTGCTTGTGTATGTACATGCCAGTGCAGTAAATGCCTTTATAAGAAGCACATGCATGTGATTGATGACGCCGGAGGCAAGCGTGTATCACTTGCAGTCAGCGAGCAGCTGCTAGAACAGCTGTGTGTTCAGTACTATCGGGTTTATCAGGAATTTTAATTTAGGAACACGTCTTCTGTTGACTATTAGCATGTAACATTGTTCAGTCATAGAGCTGCGCATGTTTGCAGCGAGGCCTTCCACTGTGGAGGCCTTTCTTTCACAACCACGCCACTAACCATCATGCAAATATTTGAGCCAAATGCTTTAATATGAATACTGAACAAACAAGCTAGGATTAGAAAAATACCTTCACAAACCGCAGTACTCCCAGTATTTTTTAACACAATCTAATATGCTCAAACGTAAACTGAGGAGGGCGGTAACATAGGTTACACCAGAAGTAAAGCAGATGTGAAGTAGATGAACACACACTGGCTGCTGTACCACAATAATCATCACAGCTCATTGACCTGCAGTGATGCTGTAGAAAGAAAAATCTAAAGGCCCCTGATGCACCTTTTGGGATCATTTGAACACAAGCAAAAGAAATCCATTGTTTCTGGTGAAATGTGATGCATTTTTCTGTTGGCAAGCGAACAAAGAACAAACAATAGTTGATACGGCCTCTTCCATTATGGCCAATTCATGGTCCGTGCATCTCTGTGTGCAGCTTGATGCCTTTGACTTTGAAAGTGGACGGCAACGTGCACGTGGCTCCATTCATACTGTAATAGCTACACATTAATCTGCTACGCTCAGTTGCCTTGCTCCTTTTATCGAACACTGAAAAACACACGGGGCTCCTGTGGATGTTTCTGAAAGGCTTTGAGGTTCCACATTGCAGTTTTATTAAAGATCAGATTGAATTCTTTTGAACAGATCTGAGAATTATTGAATTCAAAAATAGATCGTCCAAAAGCATCATCCAGAGCAAGTCTCTGGGAACAGCTGGAAATGATCTGGAACTGAATAACAGAAGACATACATAAAAACAATGGCAGCAAGAACGTAAACTGTTATCAGGTCCAAAGGAGGTCAAACAAAATATTAAGATTTTTGGTTAATATACGTGAATTAGGACTATTTAGATTTTCCAGTTTGTTATTTGTCCAATAAATAACAATAGAATTTTTCATTTGAAACAAGTTTTTGACAGATTTCTAAAATATTTGTGTTTTCTCACTTTTACAACAGGTGGTACATTTTACATTTTATAAGCACTGTATATGCTTTTAATTTTTCCCTCAAATTTTTTTGGACTTATTTGAATGCAAATCTAAAGTTATTTGGCCACATAATTTTCATTAACAGTCCTTTATGAATGTTACGCTGTACCATGTCACCTCATCATTCACAGTTTATATTTTACATGCAACAATCTCCTTTGTTTTGTTTATTTTTCTCTTTTTTCTATGTACTAGTCTTCAGCTGACAGTGGCTTTAATATTTATTGTGTAAAGCGATGAAAGAATAATGAGAAAACAGTTGACAGTCCATTAATAACTGCTGGTAGAGTCATAACTGGTTGATGGTTAACAAGGTGAACGGAGTCCAGGCACCGTTTAACACTGACAAACATGAGGGAAGCTACGGCTAACATG